>RJWJ010000092.1:0-439582 GCA_004363605.1 Indri indri
CAAAAAAACATATGAAAAAATGCTCAACATCTCTAATCATCAGGGAAATGCAAATCAAAACCACAATGAGATATCACTTCTCTCCAGTGAGACTGGCCTTTATCAAAAAGTCCCAAAACAATAAATGTTGGCATGGATGCGGAGAGATAGGAACACTCATACACTGCTGGTGGGACTGCAAACTAGTGCAACCTCTGTGATTAGGGATTTAAAATAGACGTTGTCAACTGACTGATATGTAGCCCCAATGACTATAGAAAAGAGAAATTGGGCTTCAGTGCTACAGAAGGCATATAGAGTAGAGATAAGGTGCCATGCCAATGATCCTTTTATCCATGTCTCTGTTTTCATTAGCCAATTTGAAATGGAATAAGAAAAAATATCAGGGCTGTGAAATCGCAACCAAAATGTGTTATTTCAAAAAATATTTAGAACCTATTTAAATGGTGTACATCTAAGCCACTTTAATTTGCATTAGACTGAAACTTCGCATATTTCTCAGTCCAGATGTAATTTATTTAAATTTCTTTAGTTGTTTTTCAATTTAGAAATATGCATAGACATAAAATTTTGCATGTCTCACATTTTTTTTTCTGCACATTTGTGAATTAAAATTAGCCAAATTATTAAGTGGCTTGTTCTTAAACCGAACTAAGGACAGCTTTCATTTCAAATGACAAGAAATAAATAGTGTGGTAATCAGGGGAATGAGGGATTTTCCATCCCTGTGGAAGTGCACAGTGGTGCTTGTGGTCTTGTGGCAGGATTCAGCCCCTTCAACGGGTTTCCCAAGTAACTTGATCACATCAAGTATGTGTGTGTGTGTTTTTAAGACTTTAATAATCATTTGGAGAGATGGAGTCACACTGCACAATTACAGGTGTTATTTTCCACTAAAAAATCCACATTGTACATTTCTGTTCTCCTTGGTGCTTCTCTTCCTCAGACTCCAGTGTGTTTCTCTCTCTCTGCCTCTCTGCCCCACGATTGTTTTGTTCCTTCCAGGTTTCCATCCTGTTATATTCTCTATCCTCCGTTTCCCCTTTACCTCCACCCCCCCCCCCGCCCTTGTATTATGCAGAGCAGTTTGCTGGAATAGTCTTGGTTATTTAAGCATTCTGAGTCTTTCAACTTTTACCCACAGTTACCTTCAGGAGCCTTTCTTCTGAATAAATGTGGGTTTCTCCACAGGAGGAATTCTGGTGAATAGGATTTTCTCTCTTTTTTTACATACACAAATGTGCATATATGTATATGTATACATGAGGTCTATCCAGAAAGTATCCAGCCATTGTTAATATAACAAGAATGGTTACATGGATGGATACTTTCTGGACATACCTTGTACGCTGTATTTGAAATCGTGTGTCTTTAGGAGTTTGGCTTGGAGCATGATTTGAACACCCAATGCTTGGGGCATCTGAATTCATGATACTTGGTGGGCTAAAACAATGATGTTATAGTTCTTTGCTTTTCAGGTACTGTGCTTGGCATGTCAAAATGGCTGAACGGAGCATGACGATGGGCCACATGAGTGATCAGCTTATGACTCTTGGCTTATAAGAACCCTAAGGGGCTCCAGCTACAATAATCAATGCTTTAGATCTATCACTGCCCTGATCAAAAATCTCCAAGGGATTTCCATTTCAGTGCATTCTGTGAAGGCATGAACTTTGTCTGATGTGCATGATGCTGTCTCCTCATGGCTTAGGGCAATGCATAGAACTTAAAAATTTGATTAATAAATGAATAATACAGGTTAAAATCTTGTCAGTCAGGATAGACTAGGTTATGCTGCAATAACAACTCCCAAGTCTCAGTTGCTTAAACAACAAACTATTTCTTATTCAGTATGTACATCCAGCAGGGGTTGGCAGTAGAAGGGGAGGGCTTCTGCTCATTGCAGTCACTCAATGATCAAGGCTGATAGTGCAGCTCATCTTATTCCAAAGGCAAAGAGATGTGTTTCAACAATTTAAGGCTCTAGCTTATCGTTTTGAAGTGATACCATCAGTTCCACTGATATGTCATTGTCTAGAACTTTATGGCCCACCTAACCCTAAAGGGATCAGGAAGTGCAATTCTGCCATGGTCAGAAGGTGAAAAGGCTCAACTTCTCTGAAGGATATGACAGTATGGCTTTAAGATCAATATCTGTTGATTCTTACATTATTAGTAGTAGGACAAATGATCATCGGCTGCAGTACAAAGAATTGCAAGGCATTTGGAAGGAGAAAATTGAATTATGTTGATATTCTTATTTCATTGCATACATGTAGAATGACATTTAAGGCAAGTCTTTCTTTATACACATATGGATATATATATTTTAAATTTTCAACAATGCCCATCTGAGTGCCTTGAACATAACTCATTAGTTGGTGGATTAAATCAAATTAAATTGTAGAAGTAACTATCTTGACACTTAATTTCCCTAAAAATAAAAAGCATAATGGTTATAGGTTTTCAAAATGGTAGCCTTTATTAGCAAATGAGAGCTTCCTTTTAATTTTAATTCATTAACACAGCAAAAACACAAATGAAAACAATCAGGGAAAGATTATTTTACACACTTCTTTATTTCAAATGCCTGGCAAAATATATGCCTCTAGAATGAATGAGTAATAATTTTTGGAGACTGCCTTAATGTTAAAGAAATAAGAAAACATAGTGGTTATTTTATTTTATTTTATTTTATTTTTTCATGAAAGTATTTTATCCAGCTGTTTAAGAAATGGGCTCTCGAGCCAGATCATTTAGGTTTGAAACCTGCTATATCATTTAGTAGCTATATAACGTTGTGCGAGTTCTTTAACCTCTTTATCTTTCCTCACATTCCCCATCTGTGAAATGGAGATAATAATATTATAATACTACCTATTTGATGGAGTGAGTAAAAGAATTAAATTGTACTTTATAAGACATTATAGAGAATAGTGCCAGCACGTGGTGAAGGTTTAATGACCATTAGCTGCTGCTAATGATCCCGCACAGTCAGTATGAGCTTTCCGTGCACGCTCACTAACACAACCATAACAAAGCACAGAAGTGAAATATGCAATACCAACTAGAAAGAACGTTGGCATTCTTAATTTATTTTTATCTGTACAATTATTTATTATTATTTTGAAATTTGTTGAGTGGTAAGGTTTAATGAACATTTGTTATGCTACAAAGAGCTATTATGTGTATTTTGTGCAATGTGAAAGACCAATGAGGAAGACCGATCAGTCCAAAGCACCCCTCATTCTTTCACTGTGTGCAACATGAGAAAACAGAATCGCTTCCAAAGATGCACTGCAGCATTGAAACTTCTTTAGAATGCCTCCAAAAGTCAAGAGAGTATTCTGAGGAATTTCAAAAGGTTTTCGAGGAAAGAGAATTATGAGAACTACCTCAATTTTGAAAACAGTATAAAATTCTAGACAGTATGACTGATGACAGTGGGGTTCTGATCAATCATGTTTTCTGCTTTGTCTCCAAGCAGCCAACACACAGTAGGTGCTTTATAAGTGATTCGTGAAATAACTGAAGGAGTATTTCAGAGAATTATTACTAGTGCAATCTGTAAGTGAAAACTAGGTCACCTTACATACATCACTGAAGTTTAGGTGCAATCGTGCTATATTTCTGAAGAAGAAAGGGTTCAAACCATATTACTACAAACAAGATGTTGAACTTCTGAGTGTTTTCCCTCCCCATCCCAGCATGTTATTTGAGGGAGAACAATTTTTTTTTTTTTTTGGAAAAAAGAATCTTGGGCATAATTCTTCCTCAAAACCCAGTCTTTGGTGCTGAAAATGACATATTTCTATTCATTAAACATGTTCAAAAAACTCAGAAGGTTTTTATTGCGCTCATGCGTATAAACATCTATGCTCTATTCCAGATATAGAATATTCCGAGATTTAACTGCTGAAACAACCAACAGACTTAAATTGGTATGAACCTGACAATATTTTTGGTTAACTCACTGGTTAAAAGAACAGTAAGAGGTAAGAAATGCCTTATGTTTCACTTTCCCATTCACTGTTGAAAGTCTAACTCCCATTAGCACTAACAAAATTTTGCAGAACGTTTTTGTTCTTTTGTTTCTCTTTCCCTCTTTGCTCTTTTGGCAAATGAATGCTATCAGTAAAACCTCTAACATTATCTATCAGGCAATAGAGTGTTAAAGGCTGCTTGAGTTGTTCAAGAGTTAGTGGGCAGATATTACAATTCACTGTAGCTGTAATAGAGGGTAATGTCGCTTTAAGACATGTGATACTTTAGAGAGGAGGGATGTATTGAAACAGACTACTGCTACTTACAGCACCACGATATAGCAGCCCTGCTCCTACATTTGGCTGCCTTGCTCTGCCCCAGATGCACCGGAATGGGAATGGTCCGTCAGCAACTATAAACTGATTCTCCTCGGGAAACTGCACAATCTCTCCCCATCACTTCAAAGGTCTCGTCAGGCAGAGGTGACGCCAGGAGATGATTTAAAGGTGAAAATGACAAGGTTTCCACCCCTCAAACCTGGGCTCCTTTTCTGACAATACAGTCTGGATAAACCCAATGTCTTTACTGTGGAAATAGGATCGGAAGAGGAAAACCTATTTTTTTAATCTTGATAAAGAAGATTGTTGGGAAGCTCTTTTTTTAAAAAAAAAAATCTCAAATTGTGGTACAGATGGATTTTAGAAAGTGTTAGATCTTTCCAATGAACACTAATAGAGTACTCTGCTCTTGGCTGGATTTTTCAGGTAAGACACTTCTTTAAGGATTTAAGATTGTGAAAGCAGATCTGGAACATATTCAGTCATATCTAGAGAAGTATGCAGGCTGGATGCCTTTTTTGGGGAAACACTTATTAACATTGAGACAACCTCTCGGGAAAGGAGCAAGCAGTGAGAGCAATATGCGGGAGGCTTGAAAGTAATGCTGAGAATTAAAGAAAGTTAAATAAAAAATATATATTGCAAATGTCAAGTCACAGTGATCTTTTTGAGTGCTAAGATCTATGTAGGTGAAGAAATGAGCAAGAGAAAGCAGTCATAGAAATATTAAGTTTTGATTTTGGTAGGATTTTTTTTCAAGTTTAAATTAATTCCTAGTGCATTTTAACTGCAATTCACAGCACAATGAATTGACAAAAGACAATCACCCGTTTTGTTTTCCTATAATTTAGAGGGTATTTTGAAAAAGTCCAAAAATGCATTTTTTTTTTAGGATTCGCAGTAGGGGTGTTGCTATTTATCTCCACTGAAGAGAATGCATCTATGTTATCCTGACAGTTCTGAAACAATAAGGCAAGGTATGTTGTGTACAAAAGTAAATAGTGGGCAGTGAAAGTATTAGAAAGTGAGTGTTCTGTCTGAATCACAGACTCGGGCATGAATAGCATCATGCTGTTGAAAATAATGTTTTCCTACTTTGCAGTTAATTATAGTTGTCACCATTTGTCTGTTATAGTCCTAAAACTCTCTTCGAAGGCTACATCTCTCTCCTAAAACACACAAATTATCCTGTATTATGTGCATATATGATGTATAATTTTGCTTTCTTGAACATCACAGTTTTTAAAAAGAGTACCAATTTCCATGAATAAAGAAGCCATGCTGGGAGGTCACTAGCAGGTTTTCAATGTAGAGTTAAAATTCTTCAAGGGTATGATTTGACAGTGGAAAGGAAAAGAAAGAAAGCAATCTTGCTTCCAAAGCCCTGTCTAGCTGAGAGAAAAGCATATAGTTAACTGGATTCTTGTATAGGATATGCCTCCCTATCACTGGCTGAGTAAGGATGATGCTTCAAGTTTGATTAATATGGCAATATGAAATGCAGCATAAGGTGTTGTTTGAGAAATTGGACAATATGTAGTGCAGTTGAGCCTTTGTAGCTCCTAAGATCCTCATAGGTGCAGATAAGACTGTCAAAGTTTCTGCACCTGAGAAAAGGTATATGTTCATCCATAAATACATATACCACCTGTATATGCATATTCATCAACACTATACAACAAATGCCACAGTGGAATCTTAGCAGCAAGACTGTAAATGATGGCTTGCTCTAGGATAGATGCATACATCTTGCATTTGAAACTCATTCTGGCTGAAGACAATTCCTTCTGATTTTAAGTCCAGCCAAAAAGATCAGTTCTAGCAAGAGATTACAACATGCCTCTGAGAAATGATTACTTAGTTTAGAAGACAGCATTGCAATTAAAAATTCATGAGTATAGAATTAAAAAAAAAAAAGAACCCACTCTTTCCTTCCAGGCTTATGTCAGACTTGCAATGAAGTTAGAATGAACAGGAGTCTGCAGCTTTTTAATAGCTGGGATAACTATAGTTTAAAGATCATTGTGTAAAATAGGATTTTAGTCAGCATACATTGTTTCAAACTAACTGATAGTCAAAAACTTTATTTTGCATTTTGGAAATCTTTGGAATTTTGTTTTGCAGAATTTAAAAAAATGAATTTATGATCTTCTGGAAAGGGCTTCCCCTCAATCCCACTTCATGGCATGACCTCTGCTGGGTCATTAATTCTAGCCAGAGAAATAGCAACGGAACATGACGTCTGAGACCTCCCTTCCCTGATCAGTGGAGCTGACTGAGTTAGGAGCGTGAAGCTGGGGGTAACCTTTCCTGTCGAATGTTCTCTTTAGAGAATGGCAATGGTCTCTGCGATGTCCTGGGTGCTGTATTTGTGGATAAGTGCTTGTGCGATGCTACTCTGCCATGGATCCCTTCAGCACACCTTCCAGCAGCACCACCTGCACAGACCAGGTAAGTTGGAGCTGGCTCTACCGCAGCCTCCTCCGGTCTCACCGCTGTCTCCTTAACAGATGGTTGAATGCAAGTGACAGAAAGTGCTACAGTGTGGGCAGCTTGCGTTTGAATCCCAAGACATAGCGTTGGCTGGATGCTTCCGGGGGGAAGGGGAGTATACAAAATGTTCCGGAGGTATTTCTATTAATTTCTCAGAAAACGAGGGTTTCTCTCAGTGTCATCCCACCCGCTTCCACACACCTTGAAAAGTAGAAGGCATTTGCTTTTGGATGCTTTGGCCAATAGCAAAATATTCTGAAAAGGTGGGATAACTTTCAAAACTTGAGTATTTTTTTAGGGAGGCAAAATATCATCTTTGTGTGTCTATTCCTGGGATGCATTTTTACCTAGTATAAATACTATAATTTTGGTGTGTGTTTGGTGGGGGGGGGGGGGGAGGAGGAGGTAGTCCCCGAACTAACTTTGGAAGTTAAGTTGTCAATGAAAAAGAAATTAAAAAGTAACTTACTATTTCTTGTTTGATTTAATTTGCCTCCTTTCCTTTCTCCCTTCCTTCACTTTCTGTTCTTCCAGTGTGCTCAGTGGCTTTTTCCCCTTTCTTTTGGCAGTTTCAGGAAGGCGTTCCCTCTCGCCTGATTCCCCCCATATTGAATATTTAGTTCTGGACGCATTTCACTTTCTTCGTCTTTCTGTTCAAAGTATATTTCTCGCCCTTCCATGGCCTCACTCTTCAGTCTGGATTTTTCTCTTCTTTGCCTCTCTCGCCAGCTTCCTCATTGCCGTCTCCGCCGCAGCTCGATTGTCCTTACCTTCCCTTGTTCTCGAAAAGGTTTCCTCCCGTTTTCTGTTTAGCTTTAGCCTTTGCATCCTTTTACCACCTCTCCCTTCGCCACCTCCCTCCTCCGCCCCCACCCTGCCGTCCCACTCTCCCGCCCCGTGACGGTCAAGTTCGGGCTCTGGGGACCAGTTGCGCAGCCAAGTTTCTGGTCCTCAGTTCGGAAGTGCTCCCGGCCCTCCATCCCCCGCTCCAAATCCCTTCAATGGCCTCCTCCCATCCATGGAGCTTCCTCCTGCTGCGCGGTCCAGCGTCAACGCCCTTTCCTTTCCCGGCTCCGCAGTCGGCCTGGACAGGGATCTTCGGTACAGTCCTCCGGCAACACCTCCTGGGGCGCCGCTAGCTCCTGGGGCGCTGCTTCCAGGCTGGGGCAGGCTCGGCAGAGCGTGGGCGCAGCCCAGGGTCCTCTGGAGCGCCCGCACCAGGCGGCAGGGAGCGCACCAGCCCGCTGGGTGCTGGAGCCCCGGCCGCCCCGGGAGGAGTGGTAGGGGGCGGCCTGTGCTTGGGGCTGAGGCTGGGGACTGACCCCGGGCCTCAGCCATCCTTCTTCCCTACGCCCTGGGTCAGGGATGGAAGGCGAGGGGGCGCTGGTGCCCCTGCAGGTGGGCATGGAAACGGCTCTGCCTCTGCTGCGCGCTGGTGCTTGTGCAGCCTATGTCCGGAGCCTGGCGCAGGGACCGCTAGACAGACGTGGATTTGGGGATCTACACCTCACCTCCAATCACTTAATCACCAATCTGTTCTGGCCAAAAATGTCTTTGACTTGTTACACAGTCATACAAATACTGTGGGAAATCTGTACTTGCAATACTCAAAAATAAGAATTTATGATTAAAAAGACCCCCAACTATTAATTGTGATGTTTTAGGCATGACTCCCCGGAGTGAATTCACATTGTTTGGTATAATCCTTATGCAAGTGGGTGTCATTTTCCCTGTTTTGTCCAGGAAATGGAAGTTCCGAGGGGTTGGGTGACTTGTCTGAAGCCACACAGCAAAGAGCTGCCATTGGAAGTCAGGTCGGTTAGATTCCATCACCAGAGCAGGTGTCCCCAGGAGGGGGAAGGAAATTCTTCTGGGTGCACAGAGTGACGTGCCACGTAGCTTCTTTGAGGAGGTTTGAGCCCCTTCACATAATCTGTGAAAATTTTCATTGTGTCCATTCATGGACTCATCTGAATGCAAACCCATTCTGAGAGATGGCCATGACAGAACTGGTGAGTGGCTCGTGGTCAGGGGGAAAGCAGGGCTCAGGGATGGCCAACTTCTCTGTCTGTCACTTAAGGTTAGTGACATGACCTTGGGAAAGTGACTTTTCTTGTCTGAGCCCAATTTCCCATCTGGCGATATGATAGGGGGTGTAATGAAAATAAAAATAACTTCTGAGTAAGTCTTTTTGTAAGCTGTGAAGTTCTTCATAAATATCAGGAATATTTCTGACATCCCCTCTTAATAGACTACAAGCCTGCAAGTCAGGGATGTTGAATGAATGAAGTTTTGCTGTTCGTATAGCTAATAATCCACATAGCGAGAACAAAAACTGTTTTCTTAAAATTTTTTTTATTGTGGTGGTACATAGCTAGAATATACCACCAAGTGCTATGCATCTTATTTTATACTCTATGCCTATAATCATGAAATATACACGGTGCAATTTGCAATGAGCTTTCACATAGGTTGTCTCTATTAATCAGTTAATATATAGATTTTTTTTGGTGGGAGGTTATGTGTAATAAGCAAACTCATATTTTTGTAGAGTTTATTATTAAAACATAATATCTTAAACAGAGAAACGCATTATTAAGTTCTGACTGAAATTAAACTCAATAGTTGTTTTCTCCATTGTCTTTCTTAGAATTTGCTTATTATCAACCAATGCATGGTTGATCTGTGCGTCAAGTACCCCAAGAAACTGCAGCACTGAAACCAGTTTCAACCCCAAGTGCTTATACATTTGAGACCCATTCAGCTTCATGGTTGAAATGAAGAAACTATAAATACCCCTTTCTAGATGCAGAGAGATTAAAATGATATTAAACTGAAAGTCCAATGATTCTATGTAATACGTTTATTCAACTTTCTTGGTTTTTCGACAATAGCTGTGAAGATTAAAGTGATAGATCTTGGCCATGGCAATATTCTAGATTATTCTAGTCAGACTTTTTAATACAATCTTCTGTTTTGATTTTAAGAGTAAAAATATGCTTTTTTTGATGAGAATTGTGACATTTTCCTTTGTGGGTCTTAAATCTTCAGAGACACTAATGAAATGTGTATGAAAACAAGAGAGAAATCAGGGCCAGTTATCTGTGACAATCCACCCCTAAATGAGCAAATAAATAAATAAATAGCTGGATAAATGAGCAAAAAGGAAAAAACATAATCTCATTTTCTCAAATCAGTTAAAACAAGTGACATGATGAGAAAAAATGAGACACCAGCAAACCCTGAGCTTTGCCACATTTGCCTAAGCTTGAAAAATCACCTCTTTCATAAAGCAAGAGCAGGCAGACCCTGCGTGCATACCAACTATACCAGGGAAATGTGGAAAATGACAAATCTTTCACTCAGAGCCTTGAATGGAGGGAGAGTGAAGCCTTTACGGCTCCTCCTCACCTGCTTGGGAATGGCTGTGCCCAGCCCCTTCACCCCCAGCCTCTTACAGGCAGCTCGGCTGTCCCCTGCACAGTAAGATTGATGGTGTTCAGATTGCAAGCAGCCAATTTCAGTCTCTCATGAAATAATCCACTACACTGACAGATGAGTGGAATTTGACGCGATGTTCCCCTTCGGGCTGCCACACCTGGTTGGCACCAGCCCGCCAGGGTCCTTTAGGGGAAATAGTTAGAGATTTGGGCCAATTTCTGCTGTCATAACATGAAACTGAGACCGTGTTTTTGTGAGACTGTGAATTTGTGATCTGTCTTCTCAATGCAGTGCGTTTGTACACAAACAGAATGAGAATATGTTAACTAGAAAACTGACTGATTTTAATGTATTCGCCTGCAGTCCCTGAGTACTTCCTATTTTTCATATTTATAGTATTAGGAATGCACCATTTATTTTCAGTTACTCACTGGTTAAGGAAGATTAAAGCAGTCAATCAAATGCAGGTGAATTTTAAAATTACACAAGTAAAAATGTGCTATAGATTAACAGATTTGTAATTTCAATAATTTAATATTTGGCTGGATCAAGTTCTTATTTTGGGAACTATGTAAGAAATTACCATAACAACTTGAAGAATACTGGTGCCTCTTTTAAATTTTTCACAGTAAAGCTATAGGGAGGGCATTTAATTTAAAAAAGACACACTAAACAATGAAAACTCAATTGTTTCAGGTGTTCAATTGTTTCAGGTAATTAAAAGAGACAGCTTCAACTCTTTATAATCACCAATGTTTTATGTAACAGGTAAGAAAGGATGAATGATTTTTGCTGAATGTAACTTTCTAATTTAAGATCAGTTTTTTCCCCTTATGGATATATGAAGTACGACAGTAATTTTGATGGTTGCTTAATTTTGAGTGTGTGGGTGTATGTGTCTGTGTGTGAGAGAGCGATGTCCTTGAAACTTAATAAAATATGGATCTTCTCAAAATTCTTTAGCAAGAAAAGATCCTTGGGATTCGTTAGTAATTTAAAATTATATAGATAAATTACATGAGGCAAGAAGTTTTAAGTGCCTAATGCATCATTTATTCTTGAGTCACTTCTATTTTATTGACAGGGTGTACAGAAATGATATAGAAAAAGATTACTGAACAGAATTGTCTATGTAATTTATACTTGACCTGATTTAAAGCTATATTAAGCAAACTATGTATGTTAGAGGTATTCACTTACAACTTGATTACATACTAGACAGCACCATCCATTTTAAATTGTGGTATTTTTGTTAAAATATTAAAAAGCATTCTTGTGTGCCTTACACTTATTTTTACCTTAACATTCAATATTACTTTATTGAAAGCTGCTTAAAGAATATGCACTGGAATACCAAGGAACATTACAATAAAGAGTCATTTTATAGCAGCAGTATAGAAGAAATAGTGTGAACAACCATGGTTGTATATTGGCTTTTTAAGAATGCACACCTGTGCTAGGTTGCTAAGTGTAGTGAATTGGCCTAAGGATTGGAGCAGACAGGTTGTTATTTGGTGTAAGCTGGTGCTAGTGATAATCCATTGATCATCTGATTGACGATATTGACCTCATCTTAGAGTCAGAGTGCAGCTATAGACATTTGATAGGGCCTCGTGATATCAAAACCAAATAGACATGCAAATAAATATTTCTTGCTAATCCCATGAACTTGTAAGAGAATTATTATAATGCTAAATTGTTACTTATGTGAGCTCAAGCTTATGGCTTCAATTCATAGCTAAGGACAATAGATGTCATAGACTACTGCAAACAAAAATATTTAGAAATGGTGTAAGTGAACATTAGCCTTAATTGTTAATGTTATAAAGTCCATTTAGGATGATAATTTTAACTCTCTTTAAAACTCTTTCAATTTTAAAGTCTGTAAAAATCTTGTAACTGTAGGGTATACCATTTTTGATAACAATTTGACAATATCTTCCCAAATATAAAATTTGCAAATCCTGACACAATAATTCCATTTCTAGGCATTTACACTAAGAAAATTATTGGACAAATCTGAAAAGATGCATGTTAAGGTATAGTTATTACAACGATGGTTTTAATAGCAAAAAATTAGAGAGGGGTTTCATCTCCATCAAAAGGGAATTGGTAAAATTAATCATGGTACATCCACACAATGGGATTTGATGTAGCCATTACAAGGGAGGACATGTGTGTATATATACTCATGTGGGAAAATGCCCATGAGACATTGCTGAGTGAAGAAAACAAGGAAAAGAATACTTCAAAATAATTTTGGAGAAAAAAATCATATTTGCATATGCATAAAAATCTCAAAAAAAATATAAACAATCTTTCCACAGTGATAGCTAAATCTGGTGAGAGGACTAGAATGACTTAATCTATTTAATTCCTATAATTATGTATGTTTTGGATTCACTTTTGGTATGAGCCTTTTAATAAAAAGCATAAACTACTAGCTGTAGAGAGTTTTAATGGTAAAATTAGAAATACATCAAACAATGTTTCAGTTGAAGAAAAAAGAAGGGAGAACAAGTAGGAATATATCATGAGGCCCTTTTTCTTCTAAGGGCTTTAATCCAATAGAATGTCTAGAGCAGCATTTCTCAAATTATACTTCATAAAAACACTGTCCCTTCAAGATTCTCCTTGGAGAAAACCCATTGATCATGGCCTTTTGGGGAAGCACTCACTGTTTGGTATGTTCTTCTCTTGGAGATCTGCAATTCATGTAAGTGTATGAAAATTCTGGAAAGATTTGCAAGTAAGAAATCTGATTCTGTTTAACTAAAAATTTTCAAACACTTTTTTTATTTGGGCAACATCTTCAGTGCCTATGCATATCACATGCGTTGAGAAGGGTGGGCCAAGGTCATTCTGAAATACTGGCTACCTATCTTTCTGTCTCTCACTTCTACTAATGTACTTGACAAATAGTAGGTGCTCAGAAAATACTTGTTAAATTATGAAGGAAAGAAGGAATAAAGATTCTGGTGGAATCTTAAAATCTTTCTTAGCTGTTACTACTTGTATATGAGTGTTTGTGTGTGCATATATATGGATACATGTGCATTTGTATGTGTATAATTTGGAGATATCTGAAAATGGAGAGTTCTATAAACATTAAATTGTTGGGATAACATATATATGTATGTATGTGTGTATCTTTGTGTAGATATTTGACTCTATTCAATTTTTGACAGCTATTCCAGTAATGACAATAATTCACAGAATCTACTTACAAATGCAGTAAAAAATTAAATCCCTAAGGTTTTCAGTCACAGCATAAGGAGTTTTTTGTTGTGGTGGTGGTTTTGTTATTTTTCCTGTAGGTTTAGAAAACGTTATAGAAGTGGTCTTGAGGGACTGAAGAGGAAGCGTCACTTAGCAAATAAGGAAAGGAATTTTACTTTCCAATTCTTTTGATATCAGGAGAAAAAAGTCACTTCATCTTTGTAGTAGATAGAAAATAACACCAGAGAAGCAATTTTTCCTTTCTTTGGGGTAAAGAGAAGATGAATTATTTTGTTAACAATTTGTATAGACTAATTGAATTCCCCAAAGATAATGTTCCTAAAGCACTTAGGGAACTTTCTTGGCCACTATTTCTTTCTCCTTCCCTGAATTTATATAATAAAGGTCCAGAAAAGGAAAAGAGAAATGATATTATCACAGAGATTTTCTCTCAGAAGATGGATGGAAATGCTGAGCAATCTGCCTGCTCATTAAGTGGATCCTTCCTCCATGCAAGGCAGGGGTCAAACCAAGTCTCCCTCTGAGTCCTCCTACATCCTCAGATGTGGCCATTGTCCTCCTGATGCAACTACCTGTCTTTACCGTTACTACACTCTTTATAGACTTTTTCTAGACATGTTTTCAAGTCACTCAAGAATAAATCCAAGCTGAGTCTGCACGCATCCAAAGGACTTTCTTATTTCCCGCTTTTGTGGATGAAAAATGGGCCAATCGAGTCATATGATTTTAAAGTGTCAGCTCCCAAATTTAGATGAGCTACCACACAGAAGGGGAAAAGCACTTCAATGCTCCTGAAATTAACAACATATTCTGGATTAGGGAGCAGGCCTGCAGGTCATACTTCCCATTGAATAAATATTGGGTAGGTATTCAATAAATATTTACTGATCAACTAGGCTTTTTGGCCAAGCAATAACTTTATATCCTTTAAAATTCAAATACTGGTGGGAAAGGACCACATTAAGACATTTTTATACTGGGTTATGATGAGGATAAAGTGCCAGGGCAGGAGTCAGAGGCTGGGGGCTTTCAGGATTTCCCTTAAGTTGTCAAATTGCAAGGCTCTAGATGAGAGGGTTGGAAGGAATCAACAATTTACATATTGCGTCTTGTAGCTCCAAGGGGGTGATCCATGTGTTTCATAAACAATGAAGTCTATTCTGCCAAATAATGAAGTTTTAAACTGCCTAAGGAACTGATTTATTAATTTTATCTATCTTATCTGATATGGCAAGACTCAGTACAAAATTACTTTTGTAGATGTAAAAAAGCATTCTGCTAAAACTATTTGAAAACTTCGTGGATGATTTCATAGGTAAGTAAGGCAAATACCTTTAGGGGCCAGGCAGGCAACAGAAATTATGTGCCAGACATCAGGAAATGCTGAAGGCTGTGGCAACCCAAGAGCATATGCACATCTAGAAGGCACAACCATCCTTAGCTTCACCTGAGAGATAGGTCCATTGTGAGACCATCTGATATTTCAAGGCAAGCTAGAAACCTAGAATTTTATGTGTAATTTCTTTACTTTTTAAATTTCAGGTGGGCCAAACAAAACTTGACTGAGGGTTATGTCCTACCTGCAGTGTGTAACCTCAGACAAGACTATGTTCAGCTCTAATATCTCATGATTCTTAATGAATCTATCCAATATGTTTATGCAGATAGGCTGGGGAGAGTTAAGGGACTTAGGGCCCGAAGGAGATGTTCTGTGCACATGTATCTTGGCCTGCTTTAAAATCATGCCCGTGGTTTAGTCCTTCCCTACTTATACCCAACAGGCTGAAACACCAGGTCTCTAAGCCTCTTGTCTGCAGCTAAATGGTATCACTGGGGCTCTGGGCAACCAAAAGTCTCTGTACAATGCAGCCAAAGGTCTAATCAGATGTCTCACTCAGATCTGAGCTAAAAATCAATTAATTTTCTTGTAGATTCAGATTGGAAGAAATGATAATCAGTAGATATAATAAAACAGATGGAGGCAGCAGGCAGCATAGTGATGCCTATATAAAACTTAATCTAATACTTTATTAAAGTTCTCAAAATTTAGTCTACAGCCCACTAGTAGGTTATAAGTTTATCTTGAAATCCAAGGTTTTTCTTTTTTCTTTTTGTTCTTTTGAGCAAACAATTTACATTTTCATGTGCATTCATTTTGTATATGAATAAAGGCAACTTTTTAGTAAACCAACTGAGTTATCATTCTACTAGAAGTGACATGTAACTAAGGTTTACTGAGCTTCCTTAATTCAGTATTCTACTAAGAAAACTGGCTGCCAGTTCTTGGAAACATTGCAAAGTTTCCGCATGCAAAGAATTAGAATTCATGCAATTTGGGGAAGGATAATTTGTTAACGGTATATCATGAGTGTTGTCTTGAGTTGTTAGTGATTTTCAATTGCTGTGGTCTTTGCTTTTTAAGTATAAATTAGTGTTGGTTTAGTTTCATCATTACCAATTAAATTTGCTGTGGGCTGTTTGGTTAACCCTATAGTCTATAATGATGCATATTTGCATATTTTGGGTTTCAAATTTGCTGAAGACTAGACTTTAAGACATTCCTGGATTGTGGTTCAGAAAAGGTTTATCTATATTCTTATTGCTAAAACATGTATCACCATGCATCACAGAATGATGTTTCAGTCAGCAAGAAACCTCATATTCTACAGTGTTCCCATAAGAGTATAATACTGTATTTTTACTACACCTTTTCTATGTTTAGATACACAAACACTGTTGTGTTACAATTGCCTACAGTATTCAGGAAAGTAGCATGCTGTACAGGTTTGAAGCCTAGGAGCAAGAGGCTATACCATTATAGCCTAGATGTGTAGTAGGCAATGCCATCTAGGTTTGTGTAGGTACCCTCTGTGATGTTTTCATAATGACGAAATCACCTAATGATGCATTTCTCAAAACAGCCCTGTTGTTAAGTGATGCATGATGGTATATGTAATCATCCTAAAGTTTGCTTGTATGGTGACATACAGTGACATTGTTTAAACACTTCCTATGAACCTCTGCAACATAGTCTCATGATACATAACTTTTTTTTTTTTTTGTCTAAGGACATTGTTTTATAAGAGCATGACAATAGCTTCCTCTTACAAAAATGGTGATTCATAAAGTTTATTTCCAAGTATTTATCACTTGAGCATTTTTCACTGGGAAGAGGAAACAGGTAGGAATTGAATGTTTCACCTCCTCTGCATGCTGCGGTCAGGAAAGTTTGAGCATCGCTGTTCTGCAAAGAAATTGTAACTACAGACCAGCCCTTCATAAAACTGTGAACTTAAAAATAAAAGCCATAGTAAAAAATAAAAATAAATAAAGCCCTTATTCTGAAATAAAATGATAAGATATGAGACTTGAGAATGTGCCATTTGGAAGCTTCCCAGATGAGGTCTTATTAAAATGAATTGGCTTTGTAGCTTCTTACATCTCTTGATCTGATGAAAATGCAAGATGCCAGGTACTGGACAGGTGCTGGAGAATCTAGGTCACTGGGTGAACATTTGTAGGGCAACATTTTTGACAGCTGCTCCTAGGATCGCTTAGAAGCAGGAGCAAATTTATGGTGTGCATGTTGCCAATCTGCATCCTTCAATCTATCACAGGCCTCGGTGAATCAATCACAGTGATCGTTCCCACAGAGCCTAGATGTGATTACGGAATCTTTCTCAATCCTTCTCCAGGCACTGCCTGTCAATTGATTGACACTGGCATGCAAAGTGAGAGTCTTTGACCATCTCCGATGTGGGTTAATTGGCTAATGATCTTCGGAACCTCTCTTCTATCCAAAAAGAATGTGTGTCATGAAATTCTTTTCATTAAAAAGAAAATGAACCAAATTTTAATTAAATCAAATTTAAAGAGCCACATGGGTCCAGTAGCTACTGTTTAAAATAGTACAGCTTTAGACAATTCTGTCAAATTCTGAGAGTTGTGAAACTGTCTTTATATTACTTCCAGAAATTTTTGATTCCTAACTCTATGTCTAAGATGCAAAGCTACTTGTGATATGGGCTCTAACTGAACAGGGTGCTATGCAATCACAAAGCAGGAAGCAATCCGTTCTGAGAGAAGATTTGGGAAGTCCTCATGAAGTGGGTATTTTGTATTGGGCTTTGGAGGTTGGGTAGGAAGTTAGGTGGTAGGAATAGGTCAAGGGTGTTCTATTCAACTCAAGGGAACAGAATGAGTAAAGACTTAGAGGCTGGCAAGGGTGGTATTGTAAGGCAGTGAACCTGGATGGCTGGAGGCTCTACATTAGTTAGAGAAACTTTAGTATCATTGCAAGTAAAGGGAAAGCAAGACTATTTTCTTAGTTACTGTTTTGCAATCTAAAGGCTGCCTTATGAGTACACACTGGTGATCACAGACAGAGAGCTAGAGGTAAGATAGATAGAAAGAGCCCTGGTATCACAGTGAGAGTCTCTGTGGAAAGCAAGTCAGCTAATTATCAATGACACAGCAACCATATTCTGGCCAGACTCTCTGAGCCCCATGAGGCCTTTCACATCTTTGAATTATTACCTTTGTGCAATAAAAGATAGCATATGTCATGACCATTGATTTTAAAAGTCTGGTTATTATATTAAAGGAAGCTGCATATCTCTATCCATCTCAAAGCCTAAGGATGATAATTTTTATTTTTAACATACAACAAATTTAATATATGATATGATATTCAACAAATGTCTATTGACCACCTACTAGGTGCAGAGAACTACACTTTCTTAGTAGTGACAGAAATGACACTTTATGATAATCACTGGTTGAACACTGATTTCCCCACCACGTTGGGAGCTTGGTAAGGGTAAGGATCCCAGCAGCCTGGCAATGCCTGAAACAGTATCTGGTACGTGGTGAGGGCCAAATAAATATTAATACTTGCTGAATGACTGGAAGAATGAACGATCTTAAGCATTTGATATTTCATTTACTCCTCACAATAACCTTGTGAGGTAGACGATCTTTCCATTTTACCAATAAAAAAAATGCGAAAGAATACGTTAATTGATTTGTTCAAGGTCATCTAGCTTGGGAGTGCAAGCTGGAAATTCGGCCCCTGAATAATGGCTCGGTTTACTGAGTGCCTGCTGTGTGCAGGCCCTAATATGGGATGTTTCTTGTGATAGGACATTTGGTCTGCACCACAACCCTGTGTGGTCAGTACTGTTGTGCCCCATTGTACAAAACACTGCAAAATGTGGGTAATCATCATAATGGTAAGAGGGAAACTTAGGTTGTGCACTGACTCTGTTTCCATTACAACCTAGTACTGCTTTTAGGAATATCAGCAAGCTAGTCAATTGAAATGACAAAATAAATTTCTATGTTGAGGAGCATTGTGTTGCATTAGCCAGGCATCTGTTCCTTGGGCTTGTAGTTTTGTCTATATCATGCAATACTTTTGAGTACTGGGACTGAATAATATTTGAGTCTTAATTTCACTGCAAAAACAGGCCTGGCTGAAAGCATGCTTTCTTTCCTTTTTGAATTAACAGGACCTCATTTTCAAGTGTTGTTTACAGGGCTGTTGTTTCCCAATAAATTCTTTTAGACCCTTTTGTGCTCCAGGCAGAGAAGCAACAGCATAGGATAAATCTACATTTATTAGACTTGGTCTTACTGTAGATTTTTTGGTTTACTTAAAATGAAGTTATAAATCACTCACACTGGAAAACAATTCTCTTCAACTGCAATTTAACTTTTTCGTAAGATTTTTTGGCATTTATCATGTTGATCCTTTATGAATTATCTAGAATATTGTAAAATGGGTTGACCTTTCTGGTAAGTGATTTGATCATTTTCAAGCAGCATCTTTTAGCTAAAATACAGAACTTGCTGTCTTTCAAATAAAACTTGCCAGACCCATAGCCCAATAGCATGTTAGGTAGTAATTGCTTATATAATTAGACCTGAAATTTCCCCTTCCAATTCCTGTATTATCAAAAAAAACACCTTCCTCTGTTCAAAAAGGATCCTCATGGCCAGTGTTGGCAAATTTCTGACACGCAGCCCATTCTTCCCATGATCACGTCATTGCGGACATTGTTAATCAATTATGGCACACTTTACATTTGAACACAGAGTCAACCTCTGAATCCTTCTCAGCACAGTGTTCCAGTCATTGAGTTACTGCATGAGATAGGAATGATTTCAAAAACAATCACATAAGCCCCGCTCAGAACAACCATCATCCAGCACCTACTATGTGCCAAATACTGTGCTAAGTGCCTTATGTGGACTTAGCTATTTAGTTTTGAGATGAAACATGTTGTATATCCTGGTTTAGGCTGTTCTTTTATGTAATTCAGTTGTCCCCTCAAGGTGGGGTCATGTTATTCCTTTGAAAATAATGATTTAAATGATTAAGCAATTTAATACGTATAAAGTTCTGGAATAGGGTAAATACCCTGTAAGTATAGCATCTACCTACACTTTGGGAATTGGGCATAGAGTTGATCAAACCAGGAGTTTACGCCCTATCTCTATAATTATTATACTAGTTTGCTCTAAGTGTGGGTGAGTCAGTCTGGCTTTCCCTGCCTCACCCACAGAGTGTGGATTCCTGGGTATAAGATCCCTACCTTTCAGACTTCAGTAAGAAATAGAGGTGACGTGTATTCTACACCTGCCATACAGTAGTTGTTCAGGACATGATATATTGCTATTATAATATATTGTTATGTAAACATATGAATGTCAGAGAAAAAATGGGATAAATAAGCTGCTTGATGCTAACACATACATTCATAGTATTTTATTGTATTAAAAATTCACATAGAAATTTTATACCTTGGACTTGTTTATTCACTTATGATCACATCTAAGTCTTCTGATAATAAAATCCATATACTTAGTACAGGCAAAAGATGGGGATTTTATGGTTAATCTCTATAGTAGAATACATAATAGTTAGCCATGAGCTCTAAGTCGATATGAACAGGTCAATACTTACAGAATCCTTCCTTCCAAAAGCACATTGTATATGTACTTACTGATGAAGGTGCTCTAATCAAGAAGTTTGGTGGCGTCTGTGTGATGCCAACTAATAGAGAAGTTTGGTTAATTAATCTGAACCTCTGACCAATAACTAATTAAAGAGAAACAGTCCAAAAGTTAACATGTGTGTTTTGTGACTCTGAGACTGGATTAAAACCCTACTGGAATGCTGCTAAAAGAGCTACTAGTCAGCTGAAATCTTACATCATTTATCCATACTTCTTCGGATTTTTTTTATTAATTATGTTGTCCTTACAATAATCCATCACCTTCTTATCATAGGACTCAGTCACAAAAGGAAGAAATTCGGGTATATACTGACAAACACAATGGTACCTACATTTTTATTCGAGAGTACTATTTGCGTTTTTCAGCTATGCTGTTACGTATACCCCATATTTTCTACTCTGAATACAAAATAGTATCTTTGTAGTAAGAATTGCCTAAGTAACATGGTATTTAATATTTTAAGCCCTAGCCAAAAAAAAAAAAAAAAAAAAAAAAAAAAAAAAAAAAAAAGAAAGAAAGAAAGAAAAAGGAGAAAATAAAGAAGTGCCAATAGTCAGTTTCTTATGTTTTAAGATTCTAGGGAATTTGAGCTCGCATAAGAGAATAGCCTGTATAGTTAAAACCCTGGATTAAAGATATTATAAGATGACGATAAATTTGCAGTTAGTGTTTCAGGGTCTCCTAAGAACCGTACCCAATAGGCACTAGCTCTCTACCGAAGAGGTCAAAAACCTTCTAAAATGCCTCACCGAGTTCTTTGATAAAACTTTATTATCTCTTTTTTACTGTCCTCATTAACATACTTCAAAAATGCTGTTAAGTATTTCTGGAAAGCAGAGTATCAGATAATTTTACAGCAGTGTAAAGGATTTATTAATTATAGTCTTTTCATGAGTCTATTTATATTCAATTGTGACATTAATAGGTTGCCAAAACAAACTAGAGTTAATTGTATTTAATTAAATTGTTGAGAACGAGTAAGGGTAGTTTATTATTATTGTAAGGAGAAAGCCCTATTGATGTACTTGTTTGTGTGAATAAAATCTGGTGTAAAGTTCTTTCTACTGGATATGGTATTATTCATCAACACAAAGTAATATAAAAATGCTAATTCAAGAAAGTTGTCATCATAATAGAACATTTGGAGGTAGAAGCTTCAAATGGTATTTGTTACCTTATATCCAGTGTTAGGTAAATAAAGTGGGGTTCTTGACAGGACAGACATCCCTGTCTTCCTACTGTGGCCTCTGGGGAGTGCCAAGACCATCTGCCTATCCTCTTTCCTCCCTCGGAGGAATAATTGGCAGGGGAAAGGGTCTCAAATCTGAGTCAAGGTTTCTTTGAAAAACAATGTTTCAGATAAGACCTGAAGCAGTAGGAATGGGCTATACCAAAGGTAAGGGATACAGTTAATGTAGCGAATAATTCTAGACAAAGATAATCACATTATCTGTGGTCAAGAGGCAGAATGGAAATTACATTAGAAAAATCAGAAGAAGATGGGAAAAGACACTGCTTTGTCATGGATTAATGCTTGCAAATGCTTTGAAGATAGCAGGAGGCAGAATGGAAGCTGACTTTAAAAGAAAAAATTTAATTTACCATTCTCCCTCAGTTGTGTCTAAGTTTGCATATACATTAAATTGAGATTTTTATTAAGTACTTACTGTGTGCCTGGAACTGTGCTAAGCATTTCATATTATTTCATTAATCCTTATACTTCCCACTGTGAAGTATAGTAGAAGCAGCTACTCTTATCTCTTCTTTCTACCAATGAGGGAAATAATGCTCAGAGAGGTTAAATAACTTGCCCAAAGTGCACAGCTAGTAAGTGGTGAAACCAGGATTTGAACCAGGGTAATCTAGTTCCAGATCTCATGCTCTTAATGACTCCATACAGAAACTCTGTCTCTCTTGGTGCCTTTAGTGTTAGTTATGATGCACAGTATTAAGACAGAGGTGAATGTATTTCAGGAAAGGCTAGGTGATGCTGTGGTAACAATCACCCCCAAATCTCTAAGGCTTAACCCAATAAAAGCTTATTTCTTGCTCATGTCACTGTCCACTGAGCTTGGCCAGGGGCTCTGCTCCACATTATCTTCAATCCAGAATTCAGAGCAGCAACTATTTGAAACAGTTCTGTTCATCACGGCAGAAAAAAAGAGTTTCGGGGGTCTAATATCAAATAAATGCTTCAGCTTACAAGGGATCAAGTCACTTCTGCTCACAATGCATTGACCAGACCTGGTCATATGGCTCAACCCAATGGCAAGTGGCCACGAAGTGCAATTCTACCATGTTGCCAGAGAGCAGAGAGGGAGAGACGGTGCCCGTGAAATGCCTTAGTGGTTATTATAAATGACACTTCCTTTGTTATAGTACTCTTATATTCTTCCATGTGCAACCTTAGATATCAGTTTATTTTAGTATTTGGGTAAGGATCCAGAAACTTCAGTTGCTCTCAGTCTGTAAAAAAGGCAAAAGTGTATTTTAAAGAAAGGAATAATCCAGTTAGTGAATCCGAAAAAGAAAAAAAGGTGACACCAAGCTTGTTTTGTTTTGTTTTCATGTAGCTGGTGTTTGAATGAATGGGTGTCACGTGGCCCAACTCTTCCTCACTTAAGTGAAAGTGAAGCAAACCTTTGAGGCTATGGGAGTTCCTGTCCTTTTTTTCATTCTCTTTCCCATAGTAAAAACCTAATGCTCTCTCTCTCTCTCTTTCTCTCTCTCTCTCTCCTTCCCTCCTTCCATTCTCTCATCTGTGCACATCTAATCTGTGAACTGATTCCCAGTTTTAAGAAAAATTGCCATCTGGGAATTAAACGTCAAAGCACTCAACACTGCACTATCTGAGATGCTGCTGTTTGCTTCAGATGAAGCTTTTACAGGGCATACTCAGTGTGTAGATGATATTTTTATATTATCCTAAGTATTTCTTATTCTTATTTTTATTTCCAGAACTGTATCTGTCTCTAGTTGGCAGGCAAAGAAATCAGTTATGGATCAAATGTACCCATTTGTCATGGATTGATGCCTATAAATGCTTTGATGGCTATAGGAGACAAAATCTTATAAGATTGGATGCTGACTTTGGAAGAAAAAAGTTAATGAAGCTCAGAAAACAGTGATAGCAGAGAACATTGCAATTTTAGGTGCTAAATGACTTATTTTCAAACCCTAGGAGTAATGGTAATATTATCCCTCTCCTCCTTCCTTTAATTAAGCATTCTCATAGTGACCTCGGCTGACGAAAAGTTGTTTTAGGGAGAGTTAGGTTTCCTGAGAGCCGTTATTTAATGAACAGGGTTTTTCCTTATTAGCTAAAAAAAAAAAATCTATGTTGATGAGCGGAATAGGAAGAGCTGTAATTCACCACCGTGAAGCTAAAGGAAGAGAAATAAAAATTGGAAGACTAGCTTGGTCCGCCAATACTTCTAAGTGTCACAAATGCTATTACCAAGAGCTGTTTTCCCCTGGATCATTCAGGAAGACAACATTTACATATCAAATTTAGTTTTGTGAAACATGGGTTTAATATCCAACCTCCCATCTCTTAGGGGTGGAATAAGGCTGATTATTTAGCAAGATTTTAAAGGACTCTCTGGACTATCTCCTTGCTACACACACACACACACACACACACACACACACACACACACACACGTACACACATTACACCATACAGTGTTAAGGTATTTTAAAAATCATAAAATCATATTTCTGTAATAAAGAGTTGTAAATTACTTAACAATCATCTAGACTAAGCTTTCATAGAATACTTCAATTGCCTCAAAACATCCCCTGCCAAGCGGTTGTTGATTCACTGGTTGGACTCTTTGCCATATTATTTTGGGCTATGCTAAAATTTGGGACGACTCCTTTCTCTGGCCTAGGCATGATATTGTTAATCATGAAACTGATCTTCCCCTGCCATCAAACCCCTTCCATTCACAGTTTTCTTCATCATGGTGAATGGAAATTCCATCTTTCCCATTCCTCCCATCAAAAACCTTGGAATCACCCTCAACTACCCTTTCTCTGAGATTTCACATTAAATCTATCAGCAAAGCTATTTTTCCCCAACTTCACAATATATCCAGACTCTGACCACTTCTTACTACCCTCTCTGCTGTTGCCCTGGACAGAGCCCCTGCTTCCTCTGAGGTGGGTTGTGGTGGAAGCCTATGGCGGTCTCTTGCTTTCACCTTTGCCCTCTACAGTCCATTCTCCACGCAACAGGCAGATAGGTTAAAATGTTAGTCAGACCTTGTCATTCACCTATCCAAAATGCTCAATGGTTTCCTATTTCTCCCAGGATAGGAATCAAAGCCCTTATAATAGGCCCTACACCATGTGCTCCCAACTGTTACCCCCATTATGTCTGTGACATTTTCTCCTGCCACTCTCTTCTTCACTCACCTCCCCCATCCGCACTGGCTTCCTTGCTGTGCCTTCAAAGACAGACACAATTCTGTGTTCATTGGCTCTTGCTCTGCCTGGAACATTCTTCCCTGTATATATTCTCCGACATGGTACACATTCTCCGACATGGTACACATTCTCCTCCCGTCCAAGTCTCTGCTCAGATATCACCTCTTCTATAAGGTCTCCCCTGACCAGTTTATTTATTTTAATTTCACCCTCCTCCCAGAACTCTACGCCCACATCCTGCTCTACTTTTTGCAGTAGCACATGCTGCTTTTAAACTCACTATAATTCATTTACTTGTTAAATTTGTTGTCTGTGTCCACCCATCAGAAAGTAAGTTCCACAAGGGCAGAAAATTTCATCAGTTTCGATCCCCCATATATCAAAGGACAAAAAGAAGGCTCTTAATAAATATTTGCTGGCTAAATGAATGAAAAAATAAAAAATTTTAGGACCTCATGAGATAAAGATCATTCCCCGTGTTTCCCATCAAATGTAATCTAAGTATTCACATATTCCCCTATTGCCTTCAGCTCTTTGCTAAAATGGAATTCATTGCTAGCTTCAGTGGCCCTGGTAGCTGGCACAACTCTATTGGTCATGGGAGTGAGTGCAGGGGCTGGCCCATGGCCACATCCTCGTGAGGATGAGGTGGCTGGTCCAGCACGTGGGAATGGAAGACCTTTTGCGCCCAAAGCAGATTTATGGCCAATGGTGATGTTAAATTATATCCCCACCCAGAGGATCCACTTTTTTCCAGTTTTCTAACAGAAATCCAAATGGCAAGTTACTAGAATTTTTACACAGGAATTTTTTTTTTCAGCATTTTATGGGGGTACGGATGTTTGGGTTATGTATGTTGCCCTTGCCTCCCCACTCTCCCCCCCCAGTCCGAGTTTCAAGTGTGCCCATCCCTTGGATGGTACACATTGCCCTCTTTGTGTATGCAAATACCCGTCCCCTCCTCCCCCTCCCCCTCCCCCCTGCCCGACATCCAATAGATGTTATTCTTATATGTACACTTACGTTTACACAGGCATTTTAAAAAGAGAATTTTCAGACTTAAATGTACTTTCTTCTTAAATGTACTTAATGTCATAATAATCTTAAAAACTTACAGAGCCTTTATTGTGTACTGGGCCTTACTTTAAGCACTGTACACACACATACGTGCACACGCACACATCTATATATGCTATTTAACCCCGACAATAACCAATGAAGGTAGGAACTTTCATTATCCCTATTTTTCAGATGAAGAAATAGAAGTTCAAAATAATTTTCTCAACATCACATAACTGGTAAATGACAGAGCTGGGATGCAAACCCAGGGAATCTGAATCTACTGGCCATGCTCCTAACTACTGTCTTATATGTTCACTTCTGTGTCCCTTGTTTCTGAAAAGGGGTGCACAGTTATCTTGGGATGTCATTCATAAGGAAAGTAAACAGCATTCTCAGACCTCATGGTGGCCACTTTTCTAAGAGTCTCCTTTAAGACACGGGAAGTTTATTACCTTTTGAGGTAGACCGTTTCAGTACAGAAGAGCTGAAATTAAACTTTTTTCCTCCTTCACGCTTAGCAGAATTTTGAGGGAATTGGGGCTAGGGAAGAAGAACATCTGGCTTGTTTTTAACTTTGTGGCAGGTTTCAAAGCCAGCTGTCTGCTGTTGAAGAGCCATTCAGATATAAAGACAGTCACTATGTTAGTCCTGGATCATCCTTTTCCAGGCTAATTGATTGTCACATGAAATGGTTCGGCTGTGGACTAGGACAGCACTATCGCTTGTGGAACCCCGATTTTGATTTACACAGCCCGAGGTCACAATAACTATTTTGGCAGCTGTGTCACCCTGCCAAGTCAAATTGAGTCTACCGTCAGTGCACACCCCCGGGTCTCTTTCACACCTGCCTCCGTGAAGTCATCCCCTCAAGCCTGTTTTCACAGCTGCCTGTTTGGCCCCAAGTATGGACTTCAAATTTCTCCCTATTTCTTTCTATCTCATTAGATTTCAACCTTCACTTCCTCTTATCGAAAACTTTAAAAATTTCAATTCTCTCATCCAATGTAATAATTAGAGTTCTTAGCTTGATATTTTTGTATGAAAAAAGAAATCTAAAAATTAAAAAATTAATTTCTAAACATGCATGGAACACTACCATGTCCTGGGAATGGTAAAAGCATGCTAACAATTTATCATTTTGTAAATTTATTTATTTTGAGACAGAGTCTCGCTCTGTTGCCTGGGCTAGAGTGCCGTGGCGTCAGCCTAGCTCACAGCAACCTCCAACTCCTGGGCTCAAGCAATCCCCCAGCCTCAGCCTCCTGAGTAGCTGGGACTACAGGCACACACCACAATGCCTGGCTAATTTTTTGTTTCTATTTTTACTTGCCCAGCTAATTTTTTCTGTCGTTAGTTAGAGATGGGGTCTTGCTCTTGCTCAGGCTGGTTTCTAACTCCTGACCTCAAGCGATCCTCCTGCCTCGGTCTCCCAGAGTGCTAGGATTACAGGAGTGAGCCACCGTGCCCAGCCTGCATTTTGTAAATTTAAAAAAGGGTTTTAAGCTTCTTTTTCATTTGGAAAGACAACCTCTGAGAGTTTGTTCTAGAGCGGTGTAGTGCAATAGAAATATAATGTAAGCCACATACATAATTTAAAATCTTCTAGTAGCCACATTTTACAACGTTTCAAAAAAGGGCAAAATTAATTAAAATACTGTTTTAATACCTATCCAAAATATTATTTTATTAATTTCCTGTGGCTGCTGTCACAAGTGACCACAAACTGGGTGGCTTAAAACAACAGAAATTAGTTTCTCACGGTTCTGGAGAACAAGCCCCAACACCAAGGTGTCAGCGGGGCCACACTCTGGCTGGAGTCTCTGCGAGTGTTTCCCTCCTTTGCCGATTCCAGCTTCTCGTGGCCACTGGTCTCTCTTGACTTGTGGCTGTCACAGTCTCTTCCTCTATGGCCACATGGCCCGTTCCTCTTCCGACAAATCTCCCTTGGCCTCCCGCTTAAAATGACACTTGTGATTGACTTTAAGGTCACCTGCATAATCCCGGATAGGCTCCTTTCCTCAAGATTCTTAATCACCTTTTTTTTTTTTTTTTAACCATGTAAGGTAATATTCACTCGTTTACCATATTTATAAGGTAATATTCATGGGTTCTGGGGATTAGGACATGGGCATATCTTTCTTGGGGCTATCAGCTCACTCTAATTATGTCAATATGAAGAATTATTAACGAACTATTTTTCTTTCTTTTTGAAGCCCTCGAGATCTGGCGTGCATTTTGCACTGATGGTACATCTCAATTCAGATGCTCGATTTTCATCAGAAATGCTTGATCTGCATTTAGATTTTATAAAACTTGCAGTTGAAAAAATTGATTCACATGCTTGAGTTGTTCCAACCCCAGTTAAAAGTTTTCTAGTAGGTAAATCAAATGTCAATTTTAAAATTTAAATGGAATACATTAGTAAAAGTTAAAACTTCACTTTCTTGATCTCATTAGCCATAGTCAAGTGATTGACAGCTGCATGTGGCTAGTGGCTGCTGTGTTATACTGTATTGTAATGCAGCCCTAGCACTTACTTCAGTTATAAAATATTAATTGTTAGGCATAATAGCTGGTATACTCTGGTATACAATGATGACTTAACTTTAAGTAGCGTTAAGTTTGCTAATTTACTCCAAAAATATTTTGAGTGCCAACAGTGTGCCAAGACCTGAAAATATGGTAATAAACAAGATAGACATGGTTCTTTCCTCAAGGAATTTTATGTCTGAATGCACCTTAGTTTTCTTACCTTGCCTATACCTCAGTTGTCAGAAGTTGGTAAGGAATGGCATATAAGGAAACCAGTGGACAAATACATGTGGAAGTGTTTGCTGAGATCCTATAATCACAATCTCAGTAGAACCTGGTCTTGTGCTTTCTATCAAGAAGGAGCTAAATCCCTTCTAAGTCCCTCTTTTCTTCAGAATGTTAACTTGATGTTTAATAAGGTGAAGAAATAAGAGGATATAGTTAAAACGTCAAGAGAATGAATATAGATGGAAATAAAATGGATAGCATTATTAATAATGGGAAACAGGAGTGTCACATAGGTAAAACGAGTTATAAAGATAAAGCAAGTTCTTGGGGTTTCTTTTTTTTTTTATCTCTTCCTTTCTGCCCAGGACACACTTAAGGGAGTTTTAAGCCATCTGTCTTTTATATAGTGCATTTTGCCTGAGAGGTTTCCCAAGTAAGATGTCAATTGTTTGCTCCTCCTATCAATGTACCCTTCTAAGAAAGAGACAGGATGTCCCCTTTTTAGTGGTTTTAGAGAAACCACAAGTCAGCTTTCCTATTACATTACTAGAGTTTAGATTCAATACCAGAAAGGATTGTACCACCAGCAAAATACTGTGGCTTTTGAGAGAGTCAAGCTTCTCTTGACTACTCACTACTCTTTGGCTATTATACATCAATTCCCAACTTTGGGATTGTTACCTATGTCAACCCAGACATTCTTATTCAGAATCGATTCCCAGAATATTTTTAGGAAAAAAAATTTTTTTAAAAGCAGAAACCTGGGAGTATTTTAATACAGTCATTATTGAAAACAGATAAACATCCAGTATGGATCGGGGCCTAGAATTATCCGTATTGAGAGATTGATGTGGAAGTAATTTCCTTATGGAATATCTGGTGACTAAGGTTATGTCCCATTGGATTCTCATTTCATTCCACAAAGATTTCCGTGGGGTGCTGTGCGAACACCGAGAGGTGCCAAAGGAGAGGGTGAATCAAAGGAGAATGTATCACCAAAGCACTATGAAATAGCGGGTAATGCTTACAAATGAAAAAAATAATATAAGGCAAGTAGAAGTAAATACTGAATAAAGGTGTGAGGAAGAGGAAAGTAATGACTCTAACCGAGAAGCACTGGGCAAGACCTCCTTTGTGGAAGAGATGGCAGAAGAATGGGCCTGGAAGAGAGATGAAAAGGGTCATTTTCATTTGTTGAGTTGTTCCTACATGGCAGGCTTGCCATAGATTCCGAAGCGTTGCATGGTGAGTAAATGAAACAAGTAATTTTAAAAGTTTTATTTAAAAAATTTTAGGCTTCATTGGATAAACATCCATCCCAAATAACCGAGAGCTGTACTATTGAAGTCAGAAGGTTAGATTGGATGACTTGCCTCTTCTTTTGTCTTTCCCGCGACTTCTATTTTCTGTTCTAAGTCCTGCTCGAGTCATATCCCAGTGTGATAAACCAAGCCAGGATCAAAGGGATGTGGTTTTTACACCCAATCTCTAAATTATGCCTATTTGAATCTTCTTATAGATTTTCCTTCTCCAAGCTATAGGGTTTATTTATTTATTTACGTACTGAACACACTGAAATCTGCATCTTGATATTTTTCTTTTCTCTGAAATCTCTTTGTGTTTTTAATCTTAAGCCTCGTGCAGGTATCTTCATGTCTTTTCAGGCTATTTTGAGTTTGGGCGACCTCATCTTTGCAGAACAAGCCAGGAGCTTATCTGGTCTATGTGAGGTTCATTAGTGAAGTTCTCAAAATACTTTTTTTTTTCTTTTACTGTGCCCTAAAATGTAGACAAGTATTCCATCTAGCTGAGCAAATGCACTAGCATACAGAGAGAAAACATGCAAGAAGATATGATAAAATCAACAAATACCAGCAAATTTAGTCTACCCTTGTTTTGATCTCTTATTATTTCTCTCTTTCCCTCTGTCTCTCATCCCATATAAATTCTAGGCATCTGGCTCCTGCCCAAAAGCCCATTTCAAACTACTAATACATCCAAAAGAAACACCAATCCTATGGCAAAGGTTTTAGAAGAAACGTAAGCCTTTGTCAACAGTCTCTTGTAGAGGTTGCACAAGGGGAAGTACACCTTATAGCACAGAATGAGAATTTGCTAATACCCTCCTGCCCATAACTCAGCCCCAGTCCTCCTGGCAGCTGCCTGTGTCATCATCCTTGTCCTTCAGACCCTAAACCACTCCCTTCCCTTTGCCTGGCTCCACTTTCCTCCCCACACCTCCTCCTCTAGGGCTCTGCTTCTTCCCTTCTAGCCTCCCTTGTCTGTTTCCTTCCATGGAACTTCAAGCCATTTCCTATGTACAGAAATCTGCCCATCTTGAACTTCACCCCCATTCCTTCTTGCTCAATAAAACAAAAGCATCTTCCTCGGGGCTCACAGACCCGAGAACTTGGGCTAATGTTAAACTCGTAAATTAATTATTTGTTCTTGTCGCCCTTCCTTCTCCTCCTCCTTGACCTTGTTCCTTCTCTCATCCCCTCCCGAGTCCTCATTCCCTTCCTTTTTCTTCCTAGGTATACTATCCTTCCATTCCTCTCAAAATTAAGTCTGAGGAAAGAACATTTATATATAAATGGTTAGTGGAAAATATATACTCAACAGTCACTTAGGAAGGAAATGCCTAGTTGTGAAACACTTTTACAATAATGAAAAAGTGCTCGAATTGCCTTCAATTTTCAACAAAAATAGATGACATCTCTTGTAATTTTCCACATTTTTCCATTGACCTAGTTGCTATTTCATTGTACAAAAGTGGGGACTCGCATTTTTCTGTGTCTGAGCTTTCATACTCCCTTCCTTTTTTTCCAACTCTCTCAGCTGTTCCAATGTTCACCTTTTCTCTGTCCTCACAGTTGGGGATTGCACTTTGACTTTCAACACCTGACATATCTGGAACAATCCACCTCAAAGTCATTCATCTTTACATCTTTCTTTTAGGAGTGCTGGATTACTAGGGTTGTACTTTTTAGTTTTATTTCTTGCATTTTTTAAAGGCATTCACAATATAAGTATTTAGTTTGATATTTAGTTTGCATTATATGTTAGACATTTCTCTTTTAAACAAGAACATTCTCCACCCAATTTCAATACCCCCCGAAAACATTGTACTTTCATATGCATATAAGCAAACATTGACATGTGACAAATATCAGTTTATGATTTGCTGAATTAAATCAATTTGTGCTGGGCAATTCCTCATTAAGGAATGAATAGAATGAAAAAAGTTAGCATATAAAATATTCTTTTGAAGTAGACAGTATTTAATTTTTTCTGTAGAACATGGAACTTGAATATGTGTGTTCCCTGCCAAAAAATCTTTATTAGAGAATGTCTTTATCAGCTTGTAAATGCTGGAAACACAGTTTACAACCTCCCTTAGGTTAAATGCAATGAACAAGTAGACACTATTCTTGGGTTTCCTATGTCGCCTTTCAGTTTTGAGATCAGTCCATTTGCAAGAAGTATGGACAGGTGACAGTATCACAGGAAAATAAATGAGAACATTATCATTCTAAAGAGGAGCAAAGCAATTAGTCAAGAGCAGAGATATTTATTGTGAAATAACTCTTCACCTTTGACCTACAAACTAGAGACAATGGTGTCTTCTGTAGTTACAGGCTTGCCTACTTGCGAGCCCATAACTACTTCTAGTATCCATGACCTGATTTATAGATTGAGCCAAATAAATAGTATCTTGGGCTTATAAAAAAATCAAACCATGTGACTTTAGTGTGAACAAGGACCTAGATCCCCTTGAATACTTCCTTAACTTGATGTATTATGATGTCAATTATTAATATAAGGATAACAACAAACTTAAGCATAATAACAGCTAATGTGAAATACTCATGTTTCAGGAACTCCTCTAATCTCCTTGCTTGGATAAAATCATTTAATACTCACCATAAACATACAAAGGGCTACTATTACTGACCCATTTTACTCAAGAGGAACCTGCAACACAGTGCTTCATAACTTCCTCAGTAACGTCATGCAACTTAGCAAGTAGGGGAGTAGGATCCGAGCCCAAGCAGTCTGATTCTAGACTCCATGCTCTTAAACGTTACCTAATATGGACTCTGCTTCTGCCTAGCCTATTGAAGGAAGTCTAAAATTCCACACTTCAAAGCAGGTGTGTTATCTAGTCATTATTGTTTACACATCCCTTCTTATAGTGGTGCCCAGGTTGGAGGCATCCTAGGGCTTGCTCACAAATTCTTTTTATTTCTGCCTGAAGATCATGCCTCTGAGTCACTCATCCAACATTTGCAGATCAGGCTGCTGATGCAGTGGACTTTACATTCCCCCTCTTTTACTATGACACTAGCGTGGCTTTTAAAAAAAGTCATTAATTGTATTTCCTTTCCCAGATCTTGCCTCATCTCAGGTAAATTTTTAAGAAACCAAGCATAACTCTCATCTATGGTCTGTAATTAGAACTTTCTTCCCAGGGATTTATGGCCCAGTTCAGCCTGTAGTCTGTCAGGCCAGTGACCACTACTTCTTATATGCAATGTCGAGGCATTTCTCACTTAGCACAAACCTTCTATTTCACCAATAACCATGACTCTATCCTCTTAAACTCAAGAATCTGTGCATATTCCCCCATACTTCTCCTTCTATTGATTACATATTTAATATATTTGGTAAAAAGAACACTCTCCATTTTTAGCGTATCAGTAAGACTCAGTTATTTTATCAAATTACACATTATTCTTATCTGCTTGAAATCCCTTCCTCTATTTCCAAGTGTCTCATCTAAAAAAAAAATCCTCTGACTAGAGTGACAAAAATCCCAAAAATCCTGATAATGCCAAGTGCTGGTGAGGATGTGAAGCAACTCTATGGGAACAAAAAAATGACATAATCCCTTAGGAAAAGTGTTTTGCAATTTCTTATCAAATTGAACATACACTTACTATCTGACTCAGCAATCCCACTTCTAGCCATTCGCCTGAGAGAAATGAATTTTGTCTTCACACAAAAACCACGTGTGAACATTTACAGAAGATCTCTTCACAATCACTAAGAACTGAAAATGCTTCAATTGGCCTTTAATGGGTGAGTAGATAAACAAACTGTGGTACATCCACACTGTGAAATAGTGATAAAATGGAACAAACTACTGAAACATGCAGCAACATGGCTGACTGCCCACTGCATCATGCCGAGTGAAAGAAGCTAGACCCAAAGCTATGTCCTGCGTGATTCCATTTGTATGACATTATGGAAAAGGCAAAATTAAGGGACAGACAACTGATCAGTGGTGTCCAGGGACTAGAGTTGAGAGTAGAGGTTGACTACAAAGAACAACATAAGGATGTATTGGGGCTTGATGGAAATACTCCGTACATTGTGCTTGTGGTGGTGTTCATATGACTCAGAGACAGTTCATCAAAAAGAATGAATTTTACTGTAAGTAAATTTAAAAATAGTGAATATTCATAAGGGATGTTGGTCTGTAGTTTTCTTTTTTTGTTGAGTCCTTTCCTGATTTTGGTATCAGGGTTATGTTGGCTTCATAAAATGTGTTGGGGAGGATTCCATCCTTTTCGATGATGTGGAATAATTTCTGCAGGATAGGCACCAGTTCTTTGTAGGTGTGGTAAAATTCGGGTGTGAAACCATCTGGTCTGGGACTTTTCTTTTTAGGAAGCTTTTTTTATCACTGTTTCAATTTCAGTACTTGATATTGGTCTGTTCAGGAATTCTATTTCTTCCTAGTTGAGCCTAGGGAGGCTGTGTGTTTCTAAAAATTTGTCCATTTCCTCCACATTTTCCAGTTTGTGTGCATAAAGGTTTTTGTAGTAGTCATAGATTATATCTTGTATCTCTGTGACATCAGTTGTAATTCTCCTTTTTTGTTCCTGATGGTGCTTAGAACAGGGACATTGACCAGTGGAACAGAACTGAGAACCTGGATATTAAACCATCCTCATATAGCCACCTAATCTTTGACAAAGCAGACAAAAACATACACTGGGGAAAAGAATCCTTATTCAATAAATGGTTCTGGGAAAACTGGATAGCCACATGTAGAAGACTGAAACAGGATCCATACCTTTCACCTCTCACAAAAGTCAACTCACGGTGGGTAACAGATTTAAACCTAAGGTGTGAAACTATTAGAATTCTAGAAGAAAATGTTGGAAAAACTCTTACAAACATTGGCCTAGGCAAAGATTTTATGAAGAAGACCTCAAAGGCAATCACAGCAACAACAAAAATAAATAAATGGGACCTGATCAAATTGAAAAGCTTCTGCACAGCCAAAGAAACTGTCACGAGAGCAAACAGACAACCTACAGAATGGGAGAAAATTTTCACTTGCTACCCATCTGATAAAGGGCTGATAACTAGAATCTATTTAGAACTCAGGAAAATCAGCAAGAAAAAAATCAAACAATCCTATCAAAAAGTGGGCAAAGGACATGAACAGAAACTTTCTAAAAGAAGACAGAATAATGGCCAAGAAACATATGAAAAAATGCTCAACATCTCTAATCGTCAAGGAAATGCAAATCAAAACCACAATGAGATATCACTTATCTCCAGTAAGAATGGCCTTTATCAAAAAGTCCCAAAACAATAAATGTTGGCGTGGATGAGGAGAGATAGGAACACTCATACACTGCTGGTGGGACTGCAAACTAGTGCAACCTCTGTGGAAAGCAATATGGAGATACCTTAAAGAGATACAAGTAGATCTACTATTTGATCCAGAATCCCATTACTGGGCATCTACCCAAAAGAACAAAAGACATTATATAAAAAAGACATCTGCACTCCAATGTTTATAGTGGCAAAATTCACAATTGCAAAGATGTGGAAACAACCCAAGTGCCCATCAATACATGAGTGGATTAACAAAATGTGGTATATGTATACCATGGAGTACTATTTAGCTATAAGAAACAATGGTGATATAGCACCTCTTGTATTTTCCTGGATAGAGCTGGAAAACATTCTACTAAGTCAAGTATCCCAAGAATGGAAAAATAAGCACCACATGTACTCACCAGCAAATTGGTTTCACTGATCAACACCTAAGTGTACATATAGGAATAATATTTATTGAGCATTGGGCAGATGGGAGGAGGTAGGAGGAGATGGGTATATACATACATAATGAGTGCAATGCGCACCATCTAGGGGACGGACATGCTTGAAGCTCCGACTAGGAGGGGGAGGGGAGAAAGGGAAATGTAACCTAAACATTTGTACCTCCATGATATGCAGAAATAATAATAATAAAAAAAGATATCAGCACTCCCATGTTTATTGCAGCACTATGCGGAATAGCCATGTTTTGGAATCAACCTCTATGTCCATCAGTGAGTGAATGGATAAAGAAAATAGGAAACTTATATATACATAATGGAGTATTATTCAGCCATAAAAAGGAATGAAATCCTGTGATTTGCAACAGCATGGACGGAACTAGAGAACATTACATTAAGTGAAATAAGCCAAGCACAGAAAGAAAAATCTTGCATGTTCTCACTCATAGGTGGAAGCTAAATTTTAAAAACAATTAATCTGATGAAGACAGAGAATAGAATGATGGTTATCAGAGGCTGGGAAGGGTAATGTGGAGGGGTAGATAAAGTAGGGATGGTTAATGAGTGCAAAAATATAGTTAGATAGGATGAACAAAGTGACTGTAGTCAACAATAAGTTATGGTGTACTTTAAAATAACTTAAAGAGTGGAATTGGAATGTTCCTAACACAAATAAATGATTATTGCTTGAGGTGATGGATACACCACTTACCCTAATCTGATGAATACACATTGTATGCCTGTATCAAAACATCACATTTACCCTTTAAATATATACAACTATTATGTTCCCATAATAATTAAAAAAAATTTAAAATGAAATAAACAAAAAACTGTGGATTGAAAAGCATGAACAATGCAAGAACAAGAAAGAAGACAATGATAGACCTGCTGTCATTTCCGTTTCTAGCACAAATGCTTGGTCAGCCACATATAATGTAAAATAAGGATGATTAACCCCACCAACAGATTCATACCACATTGCTGTCACTGAGTGCACTAAAGTTTTTGTAATTAAAAAAAATGAAATAATATGAAAAAAACAAAAAAAAAAATAAAAATAGTGACTAAAATACAAAACAAAAGGGTCCCCTGACATCATTTATAAGTTGATTGCATGTTTTGCTAAAGTCGTGGAGGCTGCCACCTCTCTTTATTTTGACCTTCTACCTTTCGAGTTGGGTAAAACTCTCCATGAGTGTACCAATTCCTGGGTGTGTCATGTTTGGCTGTAGGTGACCTTCAGATAGGACTTAGGAATCCCTGTGAGGTCAGGCTACTTGCACAATTACCAGTGAAGGTGAATTCCTTAATTCTCTTCTCCTCATCTGTCTTCCCTGCCCCCAAATCTTACCCACCTCCTCCCTAGTAAATGTTAGAGCATGAAGCCTACTCTGTGGATCCCCAAACAGATAGTGACTTCAAGGGCAATTCCTTCCATTTCTTTGCCATTCTGGATTCCAGGAGCCCAGAAAATTTTATAATGAAACCTTTCCTTCAAATAAGGAGAACCTAGTCTGTGGCCATTCCAAGATCAACAAGATTTTGAATACTTTCTTGCCACATTGATGTTTATTTGCTTTTTTCATTTGTCCAGTCATTCACTTATTTGAACACTTATCTAACACCTACTAAGTGCCACGTTCTGAGCCAGGGGCTAGTGAATTAGAACTAAGTCCTGCCCTCTGAAGCTCATGATCTAGAGGAGCAGACAGATATGTGATGGTTAGATGCACTGTGATAATTGCAGCAATTACATAAAACTGTGGGGAGACAGTGATTAATTTTTTCCTGGGAGAGGTCAAGGAAGAATTAATAAAAATGATGGTAGCTGTGCTACGTCTTAAAGAATCAGTACGTTTTTTTCTAGGCAGAGAAGGGTGGGAGAAGGGCACTGCAGACAGAAGCAAGAATAAGTAGAGAGGCACTGGGTGTGAACGAGCAGTGTGTTCAGAGAAATTTGAGGAGTGTAGAATTGCTAGTGGGTGACATACAAAGGGGCTTGTGTCTGGCGATGACGCCAAACAGGTGAGGACCATATTCACATGCTGAGGAATTTGTACTTTTACCTTGCAAGCCTGTGATGGGGAACCCACAAGCCACAGGTCCTGCGTGACTCTCCCTGAGCCCACGATCTCATTTCAGATTGAAAGATTAGAAAGCTACCCTCTTGTTGCTGCTTTCCAAAAATGTCTAGGTATTAATATTTTATACCTAAACTCTAGTTTCAATTTTTTCCAATGACATTCTTTTACTCGATAAAGTAGGTAATCCATTTTGGAAGAAATACAGTTCAGTGAAACTATTTTCAGGTTTAGTGGGAAAAAAATTCAGCCTGTAAATATTTTAATCTTTTTCTTTGGTATGTGGAAGGGGTCCTTTTAAATGGTTTTCAGTAGGGAAGAGACACAGTAAGATTTGCATTTTAGAAAGATCACTCCAGAGGCAATGTGGGGAGAGAAGGTCTCTGGCAAGATGTATTATTATACTACTCTGGAGGCTGAATTTAAGCAAATCCTTTTAAAGCATCTTTTGGCCAGACAGGACGAAAGAGGAAGAAGACTTATTTTCACCGTATGCCGTTTTATGCAAGTGGGAATGCAATCTGATGAAAATTATGTCGTTTCTCTCCCTCTCTCTCTGAGACAGAGAAATGAGGAAAAGAAAGACAAAGAAAACCACAAAACACCTTTCCATATAATTACATAAAAGCCTGATGTTATTTGAATTATATTATATGTGATTCTCAACTGATTGTACCATTAACAGACCACAGATAGGAGCATTAGGAAATTCCTGAGCAATGCTGAATTTTGTCTACAGTGTATTTAGCCTAATGTACTCTTGTTTTGCCTTGTGGAATATTTATCATTTTGCCATAATTTAATGACTGTCATTGTCATATTTAAGAACAATAGATAACTGAGTCTGAAAAATCTTCCTTTTTATTTATTTTTTTAATTTCAGAAAATTACAGGGGTAAAAACATTTTGGTTACATATATTGCCTTTGCACTGCCCAAGTCAGAGCTACAAGCATGTCCATCCTCCAGACAGTTTGCTCCATGCCCATTAGTTGTAAATTTACCCATGCTCTCCTCCTGTCCCGTCTGCCTGGCACCTGATGAATGTTACTTCCATGTGTGCACATAAGTGTTGATTAGTTTGTACCAATTTGATGGTGAGTACATGTGGTGCTTGTTTTTCCATTCTTGTGATATTTCACTTGGAAGAATGGGCTCTAGCTCCATCCAGGATAATAATACAAGAGGTATTAACTCCCCATTGGTTTTTATGGCTGAGCAGTACTCCATGGTTTACATATACCACATTTTATTAATCCACTCAAAACAATAAGAAAAAAATCAAACAACTCCATTAAAAAGTGGGCAAAGGACATGAACAGAAACTTTCCAAAAGAAAACAGAATAATGGCCAAGAAACATATAAAAAATTGCCCAATATCTCTAATCATCAGGAAATGCAAATCGAAACCACAATGAAATATCACTTAACTCCAGTGAAAATGGCTTTTATCAAAAAGTCCCAAAACAACAAATTTGGGCATGGATGAGGAGTGATAGGAACACTTATACACTGCTGGTGGGATTGCAAATTAGTACAACCTCTATCGAAAGTAATATGGAGATACCTCAAAAACTAAAAGTAGAACTGCAATTTGACTCAGCAATCCTACTACCTGGTATCTACCCAAAGGAAAAAAAGTCATTCTATGATAAGGACATCTGCACTCGAATGTTTATAGCAGCACAATTCACAATTGCAAAGATGTGAAAAAATCTTCCTTATGCTTTTTTAGCGAGTCACTTTGGGAAGGTGATGAGCAAGAAGAAATTTGGAAAAATTGAGACAAATCATCAAATCCTTTTGAAAGTCAAGGTTTTGTGTCACGGGAATCTTTAGTCAATGTTGGTGGGAAGCTCTGATTGCAGTGTAACTGACAGGGAATTGTATATTGAAGTTAGTGTAATTATTTGTCCCATGCCTCTGTCTTCTTTCCTGGAGTGTAAACTCTCTGAGGCTGGGAGCCATGTCTCTCTTTGCTCACAGCTGAAACCCCAGCATGTGGCACAGAGCAGGGACTAGCAGACTCTCAGTAAATGTCATTTGAATGAATGATACCTGGATGGCTGCGGTATAGCTCTGCAGTTGGGGGTAGTCACATTTTCTGAACTGCAAGTGGTTTAACGTAGAGGCTATATTAAAAAACAATAACAACTCCAAAAACTTTAGAGACTACACAGGGGCCAATACTTGTAGGGAAAAAAGTTACATTAAAAGTAGAAAAATAACCAACAGCCCTGATTTCTAGATGTTTAACCAAGATGCTTTTGAATAAATCTCACTACCAAGAGATCATTGCTGTTGCCATCTCATTATACAATCTCTCATCTTCTGTACAGTGCATAAATATATGTGTGCTTTTATTTTCATAAAGATGGGATGCTATTGTACCTTCTGTTCATAGCCTTTTTTTCCTACTGATCTATCACAGATATTTGTATTTTAACTTATATATATATAAGCTGTACTGCACATGATTCTGCTTCCAGTAGAAATGTCTTCATTCTCCAGTAGACGGTAAACTCCAGGTGGCAGGGGCTGTGTCTCTCTTGTCCTATGTCCTGTATCCAGGCCCTGCCATCTGTCAGTTCATATAGAAACATTGGTGGATTGATGGCTACTGTTTTGTTTGTATTAATTGCATGGTTTCTTATTCTCTGAATACAGCATAATTCATTTGCTTAATCTTCTATTGTTGGAATCTTAGAATCAAAAAATGTTCTTCACAGAAGAATCTATGAGTGATTTCACTCATAGCAATATTAGGAATAATATGTACTTTAAATTATTTTAGTAATCATTAATTACAGAATGGTATATGAATATATTTACCATATAAAAGTGGAAACCTTTCAGATAAGGGAAAAGTACTCTTTACCAACCACTTTTCCCTGCAGGAAGACTCGTTATTACCAGTTTGATTTGAATCTTTAAGGGTTATTTTCTAGGCTTTTATGTAATATCTATGCACTAAGGAAAATATATGCTATTGTGTGTGTGTTTTATATGACTGACATGATGTCATCCTTATTCTGCAAATTTCTCCCCACTCAATGACTATGAATTCTTTCTTTTCTTACTATTTTAAACAATGCTTCAATGAACAGCTGAATTACCCCAGAAGCAGACCTTGAAACAAGGATTTGAGTGCAGGTAGTCGCTTAGAGGTGATTTTTGATCTCGAGAGATGTAAGTGGCGAAATGAGACAGGAAAGGGGAGGCAGCCAGTTTGTGTTGCTTCCATAAGCAGGTTACTGATGCAGACAGCTGGAACTCGGTCCCACTGGAGCCTTCTGGAGGACTGTGTAGAACACAGAGAAGTCCCATTCGAGGGGTGAATAAACCAGGGTATTAATCCACCACCTTCAGCTTGTCACTGGCTCTGGGCTGCTCACAGGGATATTAACATCACACTTCTCACCTGCCCTGTGAGCAGGCCACGCATGTCCCTGCCTTCATGTTCATAGAAAGTCCTCAAGCAGTCACAGATGCTCACAGCAGGAAGCCACTGCTATGCAGGAGTGATGACTTCTGATAGAATGCGGACAGGACATGGGGAGCATCTGCTACAACACTCTTGTGTGTTTGTGGCCATATTTTAATAAGTATTTTTTGGATAATATTCAAATTACTCTTTTAACATTTGTAACTGGACCCTATCTTGGCTCAGTGTGTTTCTTGTGAAAAATGCCTTATTGCAAGGCAGTCTTCCCTACTCCCTTGCTCAGCCCCACTCAGAACTACTCCTCTTCCTTTTCAGCCTGGCTTCCTGGCCAGTCAGCCAATCACCTTCATTGTCAAGAAATGCTCCCTGGCTCTCCCCATACACAATCCAACTCTGTCATGCTATAACTTTCTCCCAGGGGAGGTTTACTGCTCCTATAGGTGGGTTTCAACTAAGCAGAGTCAAGCAATGCAGTCACTAATTTAATGACTCTGATGTTGCAATGCAGACTGTGTATCCAGAAAGCATCTTCTTTGATACTAAGCAGGATGTAATTTTTACTGGTGCACTGATGGTGAATTAATGATGTACCCATAGCCACCAGAGCCTTATTTTGGTTTCCTATAGTCTAGTGGCTCACGAAACTTGGTGATCATACCAGCTGCATCAGTGTCACCTGGATCCTGTTAGAGGTGCACATTCTTGGTCCCAGCCTCCCTGCCCCCACCATACCTACCAAGTCAGATTCTCTGGCAGTGAGACCCAGAAATCTGTTTTATAATAATAAGCCCTCCAGGAGATTTTGATGAGCACTAATGTTGGAGAATCACTGTTTTCTAGTTATTTACAATTTACATTTATCCAAGTTATTTTTGTTCAATCTTTATAAAAGAATTTTTTTTGAGCAAAATAGCAAACTCCTTCTCATTTTGAAACTTTTTTTTTCTTTACTAATGCATATATCACCAATGAAGATTCCAGTGCCCGTAGTCCCTGCATATTTATGGGTTATGAAACTCTGGGATAAAGGAACATTATTTTGAAAATCACATTAAGACAGTGCCTCTCTTCTGCCAATACACCAACAATTATTGCAATTGTATACATAAGTTATCTCATGAAATTATTTTTATAGAATCACATGATAATATTTTCAAGTATTACGGCCAATAATTATAAAGGTATGTGCTTCACTATAAAGGAATTTATAATCCAAAACCAAAAATCCCTTTTGTTATAGTTGCTCTTTCTCCACCCTTTGTAGTTATTCACATTTCCAAAAGACTCTCTGTTGAGATTCTTTTACATAAAACATATCTTTCTTGTATGTAAAATGATTTGATTAAAAAATGATGGAACCAACTGATTTGGTTTACCAAAATTTAATTTCGAACTCTCCAAGAGTTTATGCATGGATTAAAATGAGAGAACACACATATATGCCTTGGAGTTGCCTGGAAACGTTCTTATTGAAAGCACTGTGCCTCTCAGATTATTTCATGCATCTTTGCTCCATCCCTGTGAAGGACAGATTGTTTTCCTCCCATTTTCCTGATAGCAATAACTCAAAAGTGGAGAGGTTCAGAATATCAACCTGGGTTGAAAAGATTTGGAGCCTAACTTTGCTCATTACCCTTTTTAGTCACTGAAAAACATTTACGGAGTGTCTACTATGTTAGGCATTGTGCTAGGTGCTGGGGCTGTGTGGACAGCATGCCAGAACTTCCAGTCCAAAATGGACAAAAGCCATGTTCTGCAGTACTTTTCCCACCACAAACCAGTGTTTTCCTGACTTCTTATAAGAGTGGAACCCTTCGATTCAAATGTATCTTATCAAGAAGTTCAATATGTACGAGATAAAATTTGTGTTACTCTGGCGAAAGAGGGCATAGAGGACCCAAGAGGGTATGGATTGTTCAACATGATTCCTTATCTCCTGTCCTAGCTCTGGGTCATTAATGTAGCATAATTTGAAATCCATTGACCTAGACAGGAGATTGCAAACATATCTCATAAAGAGATTTTGCTGCATATCATCAGTGTTGTTCTCAAATTGCTCAAAAATTTTAAATTGTTGCCAATATTTTAAAAATTTAATAAAATCCAGATTTTTTACCTTTCTAGAAAAATTGGCAGATCTGGCCACAATGACCCTTTGTTTTCCTATGACTGGCCTTGATTCACAATAGATGGTGCCCCACACCAAGTTTTATAATATCTCTTCTCCTACCCTAATTTACATCACCTGCCTTGAGCCTGTATGGTACTGTGTCTATAGCCTTAACTTCGTATTTGGGAAACCAAGCAATGTACAATATCCCCAGTTGTTGGAGACCTTAATAATTCTTTACATTCGTCTGGTGATTACATTCCTGTGAATTATACATGAAGATATTGTTTTCAATTTTGATTAATGAGAACATTGAACTTTATGTATATTAATATTTAAATGGATTATAGATGTGCATAGCCTATGAATGTATATACTTTCATGCTCATGACACATCTCTTAGAATGGTACTATCTTTTGTTGCTGATACATGGATATATTGCATAGTGGTGAAGTCTGGGGATTTTGTGAAAGCATCACTCAATTAGTGGACGTAGTATCCATTAAGTAATTTCTCATCCCACTCCCTCATTTCACCCTCTCAAGGCTCCAATGTATATTATTCTACTTTGTGTGTAGAATGGTTCTATTTTTGCTACTCTTTTACAGTGGAGAGGTGCAGAGGCTGGTGACTGGTTCAATTCCCCAAACTTTCAAGTGTATATTTCATTTTAATCACCATTTATATTGTGCTGTTATGAATTTATATGTTAGCAGGAATACGGTATAGCGTTTTATGTAAAAAACTAGTAGCTTCTATCTTTTGCTTCACCCTTTGCTGTGTGACTCTGGTTCTACTTAAAGTGGAAGGTGGTGATATTGGAGGAAGAGAAGGAGTGATTAAAATGGTCTTCACCATTCTATGAAAAAGACATCTGTACTCAGATGTTTACAGCAGCACAATTCACAATTACAAAGATATGGAAACAACCCAAGTGCCCATCAATACATGAGTAGATTAATCAAATGTAGTATATGTATGCCATGGAATACAACCCAGCCATAAAAAAAAATGGGGAACTAATGCCTCTTTTATTATCCTGGATGGAGCTGGAGCCCATTCTTCTAAGTGAAGTATCACAAGAATGGAAAAACAAACACCATATACACTCACCATTAAATTGGTACTAATCGATCAATACTAATGTGCACATATGGGAAGTAATATTCCTAGGGTGTTGGACAGGTGGGGGGGGTAGGAGGGGATGGGTAAATCCATACCTAACAGATGCAGTGCATGCTTTCTGGGGGACAGGCATACTTGTAGCTCTGACGGGCAGTGCAAAGGCAGTTTATGTAACCAAAGCGTTTGTACCCCCATAATACTCTGAAATAAATAAATAAATAACAATAATAATAATAAATTGTCTTTGCAACAATTTCTCATTTTTGTTCTTTTTAAATCCACCTAGAGACCCTGAGCCTGTTTAAGTTGTATTTGGGGTGGGAGAAGAATTGCTTTTAAAAATTAACTGAAAGATTAACTTGTTTAAAGAATTCCCTTCAAAAGTAAAGAACTGTTTAAACAGAATAAGTGACACCATACAGTTTCAAAGAAATTACATACAAAATTTTATTTTGGGTAAAATGCATATATATTTATTTTAATGTGTGTTTTCAACAAAGATTAAAAGATTAGCCACACAAAAACTCATACACATTTAGTGTATTTTCAAAACTAAATTAATTTCCCTTAATATGTATCAGAATTCTTCAAAGTAGACTGATTTTGCTTTTGCTACTGAAGAAAAAACTGAAGCCACAACATGAAAAATAAAAAAAGTGAGTTCATTATTTATAGAATTTTCTATGCGTGCTTTTTCTCTGGCATCTAAAAGTGAAGCTGGACTTCTGCCTTCTTTTTTCCTCTGAATTCTAAAAGAGGTTAAGGCTGCTTGCAGGATTTAAGCATTTTTTTCTCTCCTAGATTTATTTCTTCCTAGGTCATTTCATAGGCTCTTGGATGGTGCCTGCGGAGTCAAAGCCTGCCTACATTATAGCTGATGGCATTTATTTTGAAGTAGGCTGTTTCGAAGGGATGCATGTGGGATTCTTCAAGAAAAACTCATCCCTGTTTTTTGAGTTAGAACTCCCTCCCATTATCCCAGCCAACCTTTTCCACTCATACATAAAGGCTAGAAAATTCACAGCCCTCAATTTTAAGATTCTACTCTTTGAAGACCCAAGTTTGGTACCATGTTTGGCAAACATATTGTACCCTTAGGTTTGGATGAGAATCTTTTCCATCATTTGATTCATTTATTTGTTCATTCATTCAACTTCCTTCCTAGTTCAAGCTCTCAAAAGAATTATATACTTCTCCTTTCTAGCACTTACCATAATTTTCACCTTTAGTTTCAATTCTTCCGTTAATATCTTGCTCTTATCCCTTGCATTTTTAAGTCAATGATGGTAGTGAATTTTGTTCTTTTATGGCTCATTCGTGGTAGCCCTAGTGTCATGCCAAGTGCTTATTAAATATGTCTTGGATGAAAGCATGGTACACAGCTTCCGTGTTGCCCATTTCACAGTCCTCCATTTTGCTCAGAGAAAAATCTGAACTTTCTTCAATGACGTAAGAGGCCCTGGATAATCCAGCCCCTGGTCACCTCCCTGACTTCATCTCCTGCTCCTCCCCATTTTCAACACTTCACTCCAGCCTTGACCTGGATTCTCTAATGGTTGTTTTACACTGATGTATCGATGTTGACAAATAGTCGATAAAACGGGGAGAGAGAAAAAATGTGGTATTAAAGAAAGAACATGGAATTTCAGACTTGGACCAGAGTTCAAATCATGGACCAGCCACTTACTAGGTGTTAGACCTTGGTTAAGTTTTAAAAATTTTCTGGGTCTCATCTCCTAGTCTTTAAAATGGGAATAATAATACTGTTATTCCTGAAGTTTTTGAGGATTGGACATAAAATGGCAAAATGCCTGGCATATAGAAGTTACTTGATAGCAATTATCAATCACGGTATTCATCATAATTGTATCTGTTTTGGGAAAAGCCTGGGATGGTATAGAAAAAATGCCCCCCAAACTGAGATGGTACCAAGGGACCAAAAAATGCCTCGGAAAAATCCAGCTTGGCAAGATAGATGAGTTTATTAGAGGTTACTTACACAGGGCACTCACTCCTGGGTGGCACAGGAATTTTCCAGAGAGTAAAATCCACACTGCCTGCCAGTTGTGGTGCCTTAAATTTTTCCCTAGCAAATGATGTGGGGTCTTTCCCAATGTCATTGTATGTGTACAGGCTAAACATATTCAACACGCCCAATACAATCATCATGTGCTGTCATACAACCCATGTCGAGCTAATGATATTGTAATTCTCCCTTAGGCGAGGATTTTAGTATTACAGCTAGCTAAAGGGTACTTACAGGACAGCAAAAGCAGTTACGGGCAGTCTAAACTGGCTTAAGAGGCACTGTTTATGGGCTCCTTCAGGCTTGCGGTTTTTCTCAGTATTTCCTATGTTTATCTTAAGCCATTGCTTTCTATTAACCATTAGCTGTCACTTTCCCAAGTGGGGAATGTTTCTCTTTTTCCCCAATATCAATCAGTTACTGCTGTGTAAGAAATGTCCACACAATCTTAGGGCATAGAAACTTAGCATTTTTTTTTCCCCCCGCAGGCCTCTGCGGGTTGAATGGGAGTGCCTCAGCTGATCTCAGCTGGCTCACTTATGCACCTGGGAATCAGGTGATCTTGGCTGGAGGCTCTGCTCTGAGTTTGTGGGACCAGTCAACGCAGATCTGCTCCTTGTGACTCATTCACTGGCCCAGGTTGAAGAGCATCAACTGCCTGAAGGAAGCTCTTCTCATGGCAGTAGCAGAGGAGCAAGAGGGCAACAAATAATACAAGAGACCTCTTAGGACCTAGGCTTGGAACTGGTACCATGTCCCGTATGCCCACAATCCATTGGCCAAAAAAAGTCGGATGTATGAGTCCAATTTTAAGAAGTGGGGCATTGCACTCCTTTTGTTAGGTAAATGACAAAGTTATCTGTCAAAAGATAAGAATACAGGAAGGGATGAAGAACTGGGGCCAATAATTTAATTAACCACAGTGAGTATTATAGAAAATAATATACATAGTCAGGAAATCTGGGTTCTTCTCCTACTTTTAGCACAAATTGTGTGGCCTTGGGAAAATCCTTCTCCCTTTCCGGTCCTTAGTTTCAACATCTGTACAATGATGAGGTTCTGCTACTAGTCATATGGCCATTGGTTTGGCCTTGAGATTTGAGTCCTAGTGGGGATTAATTGGTAGTAGTCACCTTGCGTTCCTTAAGGAGAAAGACAGTGCTGTACTTGATCGATTCTGTCTAGCGTGGGCACTAGGGAAAGTGGTGTTGGCACAGATGATGTCTATTTATTATTCTGCTACTAGATGATCTCTTAAGTCCTTTTCAGCTCTTTAATCATTCATTTCATTATTTTTCCAAGTTTTATTCCATTTGGAAAATGAAGTGCCAAAATTAACAGAGGGGACCATTCTTAGTGTGAGAACCCCTTGCACCCTAGAAAAGATTTTATTCATAATGACTATGAGCTGTAAACAATTTGAAGTATAATAACATTCTAGTGATATTGTCATAAACTAATTACTAAAGTTTGGGGAATTAGTTTTGTGATATGTTTTAATTAATTTGCCCCAATGACAGCATCTTTCCCCTAATAGGTTTATAGATTTACAGTAATCCCTTCATTTTTCTTTTATCTCCATTATTTATGTAAGCTATATTCCCATTGAGGACACTGACTTTTGCAACCACAGTGTTGGATGGAATACAGTGATTTTGGCAGTGGTTTTCAGAATTTGAAACAAATCCATATCTTTATTTAGTTTCCGTACTACATGAAAAATTGGAACACAGGTCTAGATCATTCTTTTTTTCAATATTGTTGCCTATAATGATGAGGTTATATTTAGGTGACTCCAACTGTAGGAATATAAAATAATTCATCCTCAAAACAAAGACATGGCTAACAAGACTCTTAAAAGTATTATTGTTTCATTAATCTCAGAAAACACTTCATTTCACTTTATTTTTTAAAAAAAATTCCCATTATTACAACACTCTCTCATAACTGTATTCTTAAGTTTGCAATGATACATTTGCAATTTTTCAAGCAAATGGCTGGTTATGAATAAGAATCCTAGAAACAAAAGCAAAATTGTCCAAGTTAGGGTTTAATGCTCTTCCTGTTAATGAGTAATGGTCAGTAAGTTGATTCTTTGATGACAATGAATATTGATCGAATGTTTACAGCGTTCAAGCATCATGATAAGGGTGGTCCATGGATTAGCTCATATAACATTCTATATGGTAGGTACACCAATTATAAGTAGATCCATGTTTGTAGAGGTTAATAACTTAGTTGGCTAGACATTCAACAAGTGACAGAGTTAGGACTTGAGAATGGCCTCCAGTCACCTCTGGAGACCTGACTCTCAGAGCCGAGCTGTACTATACATGCTGCTGTACTATGTCTATAGTAAGGATAAAGCTGATGATACAAATTTATCCTTGGTGAGTAGTATCACATAGGGCATATTGATTTTAAAAAAATGAAATATGTACCACTCGTATCAGAAGTTGTTGGAAATATTATGCTAGTATTGTACTTAACAAAGATTTGAATACCATTTGTGCTTCATTAGTTATCCTAGTGTTACATCTAAGAAAAGGCATTATAATATTCAAAACAGTTCATTTTTATCTTCTCAATTGTCCCCATGGTCATGAGGGTTAGCAAGCTATGGGCTGTACCACACATTGTCTTTCCAAAGCACCTACAGTGAGGGCAGTTTTCCTCTCCTTCAGACAAGTCTAGGACATGATATGGGGCACTAACAAATCTTTCAGCATAGAAACTCTTGTACAGATTCCAAATTTCCTTCTTCAGATGTTGACATAGACCCACATACCTGGACCCAGGTATGAAACGATTCGGAAATGATCTTCCAGTGGAAATAAAACTCACAGAAAATATGAGAAAAATGAATAAATACAAGAAGAGACTCATCACAAACGGATGGCATAGCAGCCAACTGAATTTTCACAGGACATCCCAAGGGCAAGTTTATTTTATATGGGTAGCAGCCACTGTTAATGAAGATGGAGAGCTCTCATCTTTGAAATTAACCAGAATTAATGAATTCTATTTTTTCCTTTGAGGTATCATGTAATTTCACTAGATTCAACTGTCAGGGGAGAAGTCTCTCTCTCTTATAACAGCCACGTGGGTTGGCTATGCTATTTGGTTACAAGGAATAGAGACTCACCTAAGGTGTTGTGAGTAATGGGGGATGGGGAGATATTTGAAAGATTCACACATATAGAAGCCAGGAACACAACAACCAGACTTGAGGAAGACATCCACCATTGGGTGATTATAGATACGATAGCCATAGAGACTTCAGAAGTTTCAGACTCTATCACTGTACTGCAAGAGAGGGGCAGTCAATCACTGAAAGTGCCTTTCAGATGATGTGTGTGAATGGATGAAGTTGGACACACGTTTATGAGGGATGATGCTTAGAGCTGCGGTAGTCATCTTCTGACCAAGAGGAGGAAGCCAAGATAATTGCAGAAAAAATCAACCCAGAGCCCAGACATCATGGAATCACTCAGGTAACAAACCCCAGAACTGTTTCCTTTCTTCCTGCTTTATGAATTATAACTGTTATTAGTTGAGTGCTCTGTTTTTGCCGAGTGGAAGCATTCTGATGCTCTCTCTGAAAACCATTAATACTAAATAATATAATATCTATGACTATAAGAATGTATTGAGCAAGGTAGATACATACGGGGTTCATGAACATTGAAGATGGGCTTAAGGCAGGGCTACCATGTACAGCTGAGTGGGTTTTATACTGTACAATCCTCAGGGTCACCAATCACACAGTTGACAATTTACAAATATAATGTATGGAGTGGCTGCAACTTAATTCCTCACTTTGTCTTTCCAAGACTGCTGGTGTTCTTAAAAATTTCCTTTTTACAACTCATAGGCTATTAAAGGAAAATAAATTCCAAATCTTTGCCTACAAGTGCCTGGGGTAGGGGCGAGTCAGGGGCGTCTATTGAAAAAGGACTTTTCACCTTGGGGAGCAGCTCTTGCTCAGCCACCAGGCAGGATGTCTGTGTGACAGGCAGAATGGTTTCAATGCCTCTCATTATATGAAGATTGTGGGCTGCAGATGAGGAATTATGGCAGCAGTATATCAATCAAATATGTGGGTTTTCTAAGTCCCCAAAGAAAAGAGAATGATAGTCTGTTTGTTTTCCCACGCTGAAGAGGAATAGAAATGTGATTTGTGTTGGTGGCACGCATGGATTCTGCATCTCAGTAATGGAATCTGGGCAGAGTTGTCATTTCTATTATTAGGCCTGGGGAAATGGCAACCCTGATGGTTTTCTTGGAGTTCAAGGGAATAGTCCAGGTGGAGGCTGGTAGTGGAGCACAAAGGGAGTGTAGAGATGTTAGTTTCTAAGACTAGAGAGAGGAAAGTTTCCTTCCTCCCTCTCTCTTTGCTGGTGGTAACAGAAGCTCTGTCTTTCCTAGGTGGGGAGGAGGAGGAGTAGGGAAAGGGCATTTTATGGGTGTATTTTTTCCACCTTAAATGACTGTCATCCCTCCCTGAATAAACTCCCAAAGACAGTGTTTGTGGTTGTCTGTTTTCCCTGCTCAGTAGGGAAAGGGGAACAGGAACACTCACTTGCTCCCATAAATGGCTATTCCATGGGAGTAGTCTGGTTAAGAGTATGGAATCTGGAGCTAGATGTTCTGGTTCAAATCTTGACACCACCAATTATCAGGTGTGTGACTTTGGGCCATCACATAACCTCTCTGGGCTTTCGGGGTTTTTTTGCCTGTAAAAATGACACATCTTAGTTTTCATTCCCTGAGAAACAGACTCTGATACAAGAATTCAAGTACAGGTAGTTTATTTGGGAGATGAATCCAGGAAACATAGATTGGGAAGTGGGAAGTGGGGAAGTGATGCAGGGAGGGGAGAAAGCCAATAAAGGATGGACATGAGGAACTGGAAACTCGGACAGCGAGTGGAGAAGAGACCTCAGATTTATCCCAGACCAAGGGTAGACTCTGAGGGATTTATCACTGACTCTTCGAAGGTTGCATATGGGTCAGTTACTCTCTGGCACTTCCTGCTTGCCCTGCACTTGGGTCAAATGTGCTCCCAAGGCCAGGGGAGAAAAGCCCTCAGTGTGTAGCAGTGAATGCTGAGCAGATCCAAGCTGAGCGCTAATGTTGTCTACCATGGCATGTAATGATACCTCATTGGGTTATTGGGAGGATTAAATATGTTTACATCTATGAAACATAGCACAGTGTAGCAGAGTGCCTAACATACAGGAAGCTCTAGCTCCTCAGAGCCCTGTGGGTAAGAGCCAGGTGCAGAATGGGCTGGATTCAAGTTCTAGCTCTACCACTTACCATTTCAGGAGCCATTTTTTCAGCCTCTTAAGCAGGTGCCAGCATTGACCAAGTTTTTCTGTAAATGGCCAGCTTAGTAATTCTTTTCATCTTCGCAAGCCCTGCAGTCTCTGTTGCGACTGCTCAACTTGCCTTCTTGGTGTGAAAGCAATCAAAGATGATATGTGAGTGAATGGATGTGGCTGCATTCCAGTAAAACTTTATTCACTAAAACAGGCTGGATTTGACTCACTGGCCATTGTCTGGCCTGTGAGCCAAAGTTTCTTTTTCCACAGTTGTATGATGTGAGATAAAAACAGTGTTTACTTCTCAGGAGACAGTAGAGCACAGATATTAAAAGTACAGCCTGTGTCAGCCTGCCTGGTGTTGAATCTCAGCTCAAAGCCTTTCTACTTTGGTGACTTTACACAAAACATTTATTCTGGCTAAACATCAGTTTTCTCATCTGCCAAATGGAGATGATAAGTACACCTGCCTCATAGGAGTGTAATGAAAGATTGGATGGGTTAATCCATGTTCTAGGCTTAGCACAGTTTCTGCCACCTAAGAATAAATGTTTCTATTACATTCATTTTGATTTCTACTACTGTTACGCTTTTTTATCGGCAGAATCCACTGGAATGCTGTTGGAAAAAGGAAAATAGGGTAATTCTTGAGATTCTTGCTAAGATTTAGATCTGGCACAGATATTTACTAGTTAATTTTGAATAACCTGTTAGAACTGCATAAGTTTGGATCAGTGGTTCTTAACGAGGGGTGATTTTGCCCCCAGGGGACATTTGAAAACGTCTGGAGATTTTTTTTTTTTTGGTCATCCTAACTAGGGGAGATGGGGCTCCTGGCATGTCATGGGAAAAGGGGAGGGATGCTGCTAAACATCCTACAACGCACAAGACAGCACTGTTTGACAAAGACTTATTTGGCCCCAAATGGCACCAGTGTTGAGATTGAGAAACCCTGGTTTAGATTGTCACTTGTGTACTTTTACCCTCTAACATTGGCACTGTGTATGTCTCAATATTTCACATGATTTGTAAGCTATCATCATGATTTCTCTAGTTCACAAGCTTTGAAAAGATGTGTGGAAATATTTTGTCACGATAAATAGATTTAGGTGTGGAATGTTATTTTTTTGAATGACACTATCATTTTTTTTTAAAAAATACACCTAGGTGCCTAGTTGAGAAAAAAACCACATAATTTATTTTCTTCCAAAATAATTTTAAATGTTGAAGAATCTTTTTAACAATACAAATGATATTCTTTGCGTTCTACATCTTTCTATCAATCTAGGACAATTTGAGATGATAGAGGACAGCCTCCCAAATTCCTCATCTTTCTTGTGATTTAAGGAGGTCTTTTCTCCATAAATTACTGAGGTGTCTGGCAATGAATAGTGTGCAAGGCTATTATTTATACCTGTTTAACTCTCAATATTATGACAGCATGATTTTGAAATGGAATATCCCCATTCAAATGCTTTCTGTACTGAACTTTACCACATTAGAGTGATTGTTAATAGCTTTTCGCTGTCAAGAAATCTCCATGGCCTCCTCTTTTTCTCTTATTTCCTAAGTATTGAGATCTTCTCCCAACTTGACAGATGAATTTGCTAGGGAATTTTTATTTTAAAATGGCTCTACATAGGCCATCTCTATCAAAACATCTCTTTTCGATGACACCTTTTTTTGTTTTGATACTCAACCTAAATATCCCCAGATTCCCATGACTACTATGGGTCCCCCCAATGTCCTTACAATGTTTTTACATCCTCCTGTAGCCCATATGGAACTTTGGGCTAATTAAAGAAGAAAATTCTCTGAGATGATACAACTCATAAACCAGAACACGGAGCTTTGATTGGGAGCTCTTGATCAGTGCACAACCTATACACTCTTGCAAGGCATTTCTGAAAGTTATGCTCTAGCTAGGTTTGTCCCATGACTTTACTTCCTGTTTGGCCATCTCCATTCAGTTTATTTGTTCCTTTATTCATTCACTCAACAAATATTTATTGAGTTTATACTATGTGCCTGGCATGACATTGAACAAGACAAAAATCCCTTATCTGGTTCACTTTTGAATCTTGTGTCTAAGTGTTAAAAAGTATAATTTTCAAAAAGATAAAATCATGACTCACACAAATACAAAATGAACACATGTCAAAGATTTTACTTGACTCAATCAATGAGGGGAGCAGTAATATTGTACAATTGGTTTGAATGAGAATTGGATTTACAAAGATTTGTTATCTCTACTGGACAATATTCATTGCCACAAGCAGGAATAGTTTGCCTTGTTTTGGACAGGAAACATTCACTTCACCAGCACCATCTACAATTTAACTTCTTTCTCCTGAAATACAGTCAAAGGTGTATGTATAACCCATGAAATCAGATTATCCCTGGAGTATCCATTAAACACCATCCAGCATTCTACAGCAGTCGTCTCTGGTCCGTTTCAAAGTCTTCATGACTTTTCCTAACACTAGCACAGACAATTTTCAAATTCGCAGACATTTCAGATATGAGAAGTGCAATGACAGAAGGAAAGCAATGTGTTGTGAAAAAGGGTGGTCGGTGGGACGTGAACTTCTTTAGATGGGGGAACCAAGGAGAGCCCCACTGATGATTGTTTAAAATATCACTCCCCACAATTGCCTATTTAAGTTTTAACAGATGTGATAAAGACCTTAATCAACATGTGTGAGAAATGTTGACATTTAATGCATAAGCAGAGGCTACTTCTAGAGTCCACTGGTACTTTTTCTGGTAGGGATAAAAACAAAAGCAGATTTACATACTAGGCCATTTGATCTCTTTGCATTTCTCCTCCCAAACCCTGGAGCCCATATTTTAATGTGTGTATTTATTTACTTTATTTACCTTTATATAGGCTATGGAATCTGTCTCTGCTCTTTGTTTAGTAACATTTTATTTCACAGTAATTTGTGTGGTGTAGAATCACCCAAATAGCAAATTAAATTTCTACTCAGTCTCTGAGCAAGGAGAGGATGCTATACTCAAATAATGGAGTGTAGGTAATTTTGAAGTCCTAGAAGGTTAAGGAGAATCTGAGAGTTCGGGAGTCTTAGAGTGCATTTACCAGATGTCCCTATTTCATATCTCAGGGTCCCCATCTTCTTTATCAATGCCTTGATTCAGAAGATTTGTTGGGGCTGTTCTTAAACATTCTTGACAGTTCTTGTTTCAATCAGGTCCTAGTCCTGATTTTCAGATTGATCTTCTTTCAGCCTGTGGAAGATGAGAGTCTCTTTAAATGTTGTCAGAGAGGCCTTCTGGCTTTCCCACTGTGCCCTGGGCTGGCGTTTGGTTCACTTTAAGCCTACCATTTTCTTCTTTTAGCTCACTGATGGTATTATACTTGGCACAACTATCCAATTCCACAATCTTTCCAACGGCCATTGCCACCATCTCTCTCAAGCACTAGAGAGAATGCATGAGCTAGTGCATCTCTTCCAGCTGTGCCCCATCCCAATTCAATCTCAAGTAAGGGTCTTAGTAGTTATGATGTCATAGTATACCACTCCACTTGTTACCAGTAATGGTGACTTTGTTGTCATTTTGCTAGTTTCTAGCTGCAAAGACCGATTCTCAAGATCTGATTCCCAAGACTACTTTGAGTTCCAGATAGGGTGACTGGTTTACCCAGGACCTTCCCAGGTTTTAGTACTGAAAAATGCCACATCCCAAAAAGCCCTCAGTACCAGGTAAACTTGGGATAGTTTTCCTAGGATAGCCTCGATTTCAAAATTGAAAGTCCCATGTCCCAGGAACTCCCTCAATTCTGAAGCAAACCAGATGGTTGTTCACCCAAATTCCAGTCTTACTGTTCCAGAAGTAGAACCTGAGGTATTTCCAGGCTTATTTTGGAGGTGCAAAAAACTTTAATATGATACAGTGAAGATAAGACAGCCAGTTAAGGAAATAATATTAAGCCAGATATCACATTGAGCATCGAGGGCTTAATTCCATGGGAAACTCTGGGAAATAGGGCAAAACACATTGTTTCAGAAATTTCCCAGTAGAGAAACAAGGGTGCTGGGGGATTTCATACCAATTCCTGAGAGTCATTGGTTAAAGGCTACTCCTGAAGGGGGTTAAATTCCAGGCACTTCCATCCTCCTGACCACGAACAAGGGAGCTTGATCGCAGTTCATGGGAAAAAAGCATCTTCTGGCCCAAGTATATGGGCAATAGCAGCTGGAATTTGGTGAGAGACACCTATGGGTCTGGAGGACATGAGTTAGGCAAGACAGTATTTGTTACCACTCACCCCTTACAGTTCTCAGATCCACTTATGATCCATGTTAAGTTGACTTCATCATGGTAAGGGAGTGGACTACTGGCCACAACATATAACTGGAGGTTTTATGAGAAAAGCTACAATCCTGGCCATCAACTCTCTTCTCTCACACCCATTTTATGTTCCTCTTACCCTTGGCGAGCAATTTTGTTCCCCTGGTGAGGGCAAAGCATCCTTTCCAGGATCAGCATGGATGTATATCCCACTCCCTTGAATTGGGAATCAGGGATGGAAATTTACAGTGTGTGGATTTGCCACCATGATAACTCAAATGCTGTTTAATGGCTCATAGCTAGAGATATTTCAGTTGTCTATGTCATGGGACAAAATCCCATCACTTGAAACAGACTTCCTATGTCCACCCAAAGCCTGCCTCCTCTCATTAGTGTTGGAAAGAAGTGATGGTGTGTATCTTTCTCACCTCTTGGTTGTGGACCACATAGATCATTTTACTAAATTGGTGAGACAACATCAACTTCAATGCCTCATTTAAATGTGGATCTTTGTCTTAGAAAATGTCGCGGTATGGAAGCAATCTACTTCCTTTTCATTTTTATATATTAGAAACAATTCTTTAATTGTAATTTTATAACTTGGTCATCGCAGTGTGTGACAGGGAAAACAGTGGCTCTCCCTAAAGGTGTCAACATCCTAATCCCCTGAACCTGTATGTTATATTATGTGGCAAAAGGGACTTTGCGGAAGTGATTAAATTAAGGATCCCGATACAAGGAGATTATCCTGGATTACCTGGGTGGTCTCGATGTAATCACAGGGTCCTTAGAGTGAAAGATATGGGCTCTAATCAGAGTCAGAAAGTCAGAGAAGGGAATGTGACGCCACGAGCTGTGGTTGGAGCGATGTGGTTGTTGTGTTTGAAGATGGGGGAAGGGTCATGAACCAGGCAATGCGGGTGGCTCTGGAAGCCGGAGAAGCAAGGAATGCATTCTCCACTAGAACCTTCAGAAGGAATGCAGCCCTGCTCACACCTTGATTTCAGCCCCCTAAGACTCATTTTGGACTTCTGATCTCTAGAACAGTAAGATAATTCATTAATGTTGCTTTAAACCACTAAGTTTGTGGTAGTTTGTTGCAGCAGCAATAGAAAACTAACACACAGGTGTAACAGATGACATTCACCTTTGGAATTAAAATGGAGGCAGTGATGTCTCTATTTCTGGTGGAACTATAGTGTAGATGCTAAAAATCTAGTTACTAAAATCAAGCTCCATGGCTCTATCGCTTATTTGCTATGTGACCTTCAGAAAGTTATGCAACACCTTTCAGCCTTGGTCTCCTCATCTGTAAAATGGGGACAATAATAATCTGTGTCTTATATTGTTGTCATGAGCATTGAGCAAAGTAATCTATATAATACATTGAAGAGAGCTACCGGCACATAGTAAGAGCTCAAAAACATCGGCTATTATTACAACATAACACTAATGATCTTTATGATTGTGATGATCTCAGTAGATAAGGTGTTCTCACATATATTCATTTAAACTTAAATCAATCCTGTGAGATTGTTTTCCCTGTCTTCTCTCCCTCGCATTTCCCAGATAGACATGTGGAGTCCTGGAGGGAGGCTGGATGTTCACGAGGTCTCTGAGTTATTAATAGGCACAGCTGAAATTGGCCTTTCACTCGTTTTCACTCCTGAGTTGACGCTGAAAATATAATGAAATAAGTCCTAAATTCCAGAGATAAAGGAAAAAAACGTATTCCTAAACAATGGGACATACAAAGCCACACACATTTAGTAATGTCTGTCAGAATACAACTGGCTGATGTTTGCTGAACAGAATTGTATACTGATACCTATTTTCAGGCTTTTAAAAAAATTGCAGTTTGATTATTTTTCAGTGAATAGGCCATAGAAAAAGGCTTGTAAAATGTTCTCTATGGCTGCTCTGTCTTTCGGTTCAGTCGACAACTACTTATAGGGATGAGCTCTGGTGGCAGAAAAATATCATAAATTGAGAGATTTCAGGATCAGAAGCCGCTCAGTGATTGCTGAAGATGGGACCAAATTGTGGAGATGTTTGCTATTATATACAACATCCCCACATGCTAAGTGAGTAATAATTTACTGTGTCTATCACTTTCATGGTATAAATGAATATCTAAGTGCCTCCTTTCCCACGTCCTCATATTTTCTCCAGGAGCTGAGAAGAAGTATTGGAGAAATTCATGCTAATGGCCTGAAGAAGCCTCCTGGCCTCCACGTGCTAGGAGGACTATTGCAATAGATGCTATTTATAATAGCACTAGCTAATGCTTACTGAGTGCTTCAAAAGTGCTAGGCACTGCTTTAATCACTTTATGTATAAATACACTTGTTCCTTACAACAACCTGTGAAGTGGACACTATTATTTGTCTGAATTTATAGATGAGGAAACAGAGGCAGGGAGGCTAAGCAACTTTCTCAAGATCACAGTTAGTAAGTGGCAGAGGTGGGATTTGAACCCAGGCCTCCTGGCCCCAGAGCCTATATCCCTAACACTAGTAAGTTACCTTGGAAGGGACAGCACAGATCTCTGAGAGAGCTGAACACCAAACAGGTGAGTTTTAAGTGCAAGAAGAGAGAACGCTACATGGGGTGTAGCAAGGCAAGGTGGCGTCCCAACTCTGTGGTAAGAAAAGGGCACTCAGTGTCTGCACAGTGACACCAGGGGCCTGGGATGGAGAAAGCTAATAATGCATTCTTTGTTTAGTTCACACTTTAGCCAAGGGCCAGCCCTAACTAAATGAATTAAAGATTCAGAGGAAGTAAGTTCTTTTGTAAAAGTGTGCTTGTTTGATTTACTGGCTCAGTTGGGAATTGTTCACCCAAGTGCCATGGCAGAGCGAGCATAATTGTTTTTAGTGAGAAGAGCACCTGTGCCTAAATTGCTTGGTGCAAATAAATCTATCCCTGTGAGGCAGCGGGGGCTCCACGGGCCTCCGCAGGTGGGGGCCCGAGGAACCCGCTATTCACGTCTCAGTCATGAAGATGAAGTGGGAATTGACTCCTGGAAGCTAAAGGGGGCTTGCTCCTTTGATAAGCCTTGCCAGAGCAAGACTGGGAAGGAGGAGAAGTTTCTGTTTGATGCCTCTATGTTGTTTTTTGACTTACATGCCTCACTGCTACATCGCAACCGTGTGTGTGTGTGTGTGTGTGTGTGTGTGTGTGTGTGTGCGCGCGCGCGCGCACGCGCGCACGTGCAAAATCTTTCAGAATCTCTGTCTCCCCTTGGAGGCGTCACCTTTCTACACTGCCAATGCCCTCATGATTACTTACAGTCCCGCTTTCCTCAGCCTTCTGCTGCGGCACCACACGTGTGCAGTGGCCCCGATTACCTGTCCTCCCTTCACCGCAGCTCTGACATACCCGCTGGTTCCCATGGATAGAACAGACATGCGCAGACACTGGCCGTACAAATGACTCATGCAACTCCAGGTCGTTACCCTAGGGCGGATATTTTCATTGTAAAGGACATCGTTTGAGATCATGACAACTTACCTGGAAGGAGTTGAAACTAGAATGGTCGAATTTCAGGCAGAGAAGCAGACAGGTTGGGGGAATATTCTAGACCAGCTAGTGAGACTGTGGATCCTTCGCCAAAAATCCCTGCATTGTGGTTTTACAGTGAACTTCTTGTTTGCTTGTGGGTAACATTACTTCAGCCTCTGGGGACGCGGAGCACCTGGCCTCCACCGTGTCTTGGGTCAGTTCTCTGTCGAGATGCGGGTCTTTGTCATGGATGTCAGGTACACATGCCTTAGAGGAAAGATAAAAGAGTTGGAGGGGCGGACTTGAGAGAGGCTGTATAATTTTATTGAGCAATATTTCTTCTTTAAATGGGCTCATGGATAATTCAATTAGCTGACTTTTGATTGCTCTTCTTAGCGGGCCGGCTCTATATAATGAAAATGTGGATTCTTCAAGTCCCACCGTCGCAAACCATCTTGTCAGGATAGATGATTCAACGTGATCCCATAGTGGATTTGACATGGGTTCGAATGTGTACTGACTACATTTTCCTCTTTAGCATGTTCCCTCTCTCTCTCCCTTGGGATCTTTTTCTCAGCTTTGTTTGGAAATGGAGCTAACAGTTGTAGAAAGTAAATATCTGCTTAAACGGGGTGGACAGCAGCCAGCGAGCATACTGTGAAACCCTTCCCAGAGGAAAGCTCCGTGACATGGCGTATGTGAGTCTGTCTCTCTCATAGGTGCTGTGTGCAGATGGTACATATCAGCTAGCAGACTTTGAGAGGGACGTCGATTAAGTCTCAGGCTGAGAGTTGGGTTTTGCATCTTGATTACGAAAATGACATAAATATAATTTTTTCCCATTTATTTTTATTTGTATATATTCATGGGGGTACAAGTGCAATTCTGTTACATTGATATATTACATTGTGCTTCATAAATGTCTCTGTGTGTACAGACCTTCCACACCGAGAAGTCTATGTTGACTTCAGTCTGTGTGCCTCAAGGAGGGTGGGGAATGCAGAAACACTGGGAAAGTGGACTTCTCTTAGAGAAAGTGCTTTCTCAATGAGAACAGGTTAAAGGCACAGTGGGCATCAGTGCCAGGATATGAGGTCTGAGTAGGAATCGTGTAAACAGACACCAAACAGGAAGGGTACAGGTATGATGAACGTGAACTTGTTTATTACATCACTAAAAACTGGGAGGATTTTGCTTAAACCTTGAGAGGTGATTTAAGACCAGAATAATGGATGCATTTTGCATGGGCCATAAGCACTCTTGATCATGTGCAGGGTCTTGAAGGAGAAGTAAGTTCCAAAAAAGAGCAGATAAATAAGTGAAGAGCAAAACTGTAGTTGACAATTAGAAGTACATTAAGAACATTCAGGAAATATCTCTATTTTTGAGGATGAGGTCATCTTTCTCCACAAAACACCCCTCGGGGAAGGAGGGGGAAGTTGAACCACTGGTTACAGCATGCTTTCTTTTTATGTTCCCTGAATATATCACATTTATCCTTCATCAAAGAGAGATTTTCTTCTTTATTGGCAAATGTAGAAATGACACCCCAAATAATATAGTCTGTGTTTCCAAATTCTTGGTAGGGGTTCTAATGCTTCCAGCAAACATTAGTAGTCATAAATAAGCAGTATTTTATTTTAGAAGCTGTCAATTTATCTTTTGCTACTACATTTCTAGCAGTCAAAACCTCTTGGTGATGATCACTTTTTTTTCTTTAATAATCTTATTTTTGTGCAGACTAGGTCATCTCAAACCGAGATGCTTCTACAGGGGTCGGGAAGGCAGGTAATATGGACTATCAAGGTGGATCAAGGGTACTACAATAGGGAATGGTGAAGACTATAGCTAACTGGAACTCATTTACTTTTTTGTTAAGGGAAACTGCTGCTACTTAGTTTCAGTCACTAGTTGCCATATAGGGCTTTAGGCCCAATGTTGTGATCCTGTACAAATATTTTCAAGAGATGCCAAAAAAATGGTGAAATAAACAAAGCTTTTTGCCATTTAAAATACTGTACAGGCCCTGAAAGACTAGTTTGTAACTTCTGGAAAATAATCTATTCTTGGGGCAAGTAACACCAAACAAATAAACAGCAACAACAAAGCATCAACAAAACAAAAAGTAGGTTCTTGACCAAACCAATTCAAATAAAATCAATGAAGAATATAATGACTTTCTACATACGCAGGACCCTAGGGTTTGTCCACTGGAAAATCTAAACCACAAGCGAAATCCTTATTCTCTGGTAGCTACACATCAAGAGTAGAGGCAAATATTTTAGTGTGGAGTAGTAGGGGAAGATTCATAGAGGAGACAATATTGGAATTAAGATTTGAAATATGGATATGACCTGGTTAGCAGACAAACATAATGAAGAAGTAGTCCTAATGGGTTGAATGAAGGAAAGAAAAGCCCTGTGGTAGGAAAAGTCACCAGTTCATTTCCTGGGACAATGGTAACACCAAGGGCTCACAAAAGCAATGAGTTGAAAGCATTAGTTTTTGACTAGTCTTAAGTGATAGGCTAAGGAGTATAAACTTTATCATCTAGCAGGTGGTTGCCAACTCAAATGCACACAGGGGCCTACAGGTAACCTAAGAAGAAAAATGAGTTTGGAGACTGGGACCCTGTATCCAGATAAGAAACAGGCTCAGCTCCAGTAGATACATCCTTGCCATGTAGAAATGCAGTGCCAGCATTGCCTACGAGAAGTTTGAAATCTGGGTTTTTATTTGCAAGTTAGGATTTTTTAAATGTTGGCAGCAAATTCACATTAAAAAAGAAAAGTGTGAATCAAAGCTTATTTGGAAGCCCATATGTAAAATAAACTTGGAGCTGCTGAGTAGTGGGGGCTGGGGTTACCCATGCCAGCGTCAGCGAGCTACATTCTTCCCCTTCTTGAGCTGATAGTCAGTCTCCCATCTTACAGCATATTTTAGATGCTACTGCTCCTGGTAATAGGAAACCATTAAAGATATGATAAATTTGGCACATACTATAATTACAAATATGTAAGCAAAGTGTGTACATGGACAAGTATGAAATGAAAATAGTTTTTGAGGGTGAACAGATTTTTAAAATGTTATACTTCATAATGATAAAGAAAGGTTTTCAATTAGGAAAACACTGATTAAAAATATCTTTTTAGAGTTCTATGATTTTGTCACCATTAGAAATCCCAGGTATTTTCATACTGTTGAAAAGCAGATGGCTTAAAATATCAATTGAGGGTGATTACTACAGGTACTTTGAAATTACAGCAGTTAGCTGACCTGCTGTTGGATTATGTCCTTTAATGCATTAATAAAGAAACACACATATTTTTATATCACATATTTTAAAACAATATTTCACTATAATTATTCCCTTTTGAATCCTATATTGGAAAGGTTAAAAACATTACTCTGAGAAGGGATCCATTGGCTTCACCAGACCACTGAAGGGGTCCATGCCATGAGAAAGATTAAGAAGCCTGCTCTGAACTAGTGTAGCAGTACATAAAAAGATCACTCACCCTGGAGATACTAGAATTGCTTTTCTTTCCGAAGATTTCCTACCCGGGATAAGGACTTTCTACCAATGTGAGTTTCCGGTGGCTTGTGGGAATTCAGTCAGAATCCTACGTTGCTCTGAATCAGAACAAAGATTAAACTTCAAAAGTTGAAGATTTTTTTTTAAAAAAGTAAATTTGAATATGTAAAAACAGAATAGGGAAGAACTAACAGAATGTTGCTGTGTGGTTGAGTCAACTGAACTGGAGAGGTAAAAACACGATGAGGTGAGACAGAAGGATGGCCAAGCTGATCATGTAAAAACCAGGAGGAGCACATTTTTCTCCAAAAAAAGAAGTGGAGAGGCTTGGCAGGGAGCCAGGAGGACTCTTGTAGCTCTTTTAGAAAAAAATATCTTCTAAAGCATTTTTTTTTTTTTTTACCTGAGTGGTGATGAAAGGGCAAAGTATCCATCTCCTAGGGAAGTACACTGGCTGTGACCAAATTAGTTCTGAATTTATTATTTAAATGCAGTTTCTTGTATTTATTAAAATGAAGTGACTGTCATATTAAAATTGAAAACTAGCAGTTGCACATGCAAATTATTTCTAAAGTTCAACTGCTGCTAAATGAGACGCAGTGCTCCTAAACTTAGAAATGCTTAACATAAATTATGACCTAATTAACATTTGCATGGTAATCCGGACTTCCTACAGCTTATTCTGCTAATTAACACATGACAAATGAGCAAGTATTAATATTTTATTGTAACATTACTTGTCCAAGAAAGCTTCTTAACTCCTCTGAAAACATTTTGTGTTTTGTGTAATTTTTTTCTTTTTGCCATTTTCCATCTGAGAAGTATCCTATTGTGGTGTATGCCATTATATAATTTTAATGATAAAATTGTCTCATGTTGTAAATTTAATAAGATAGACAAAGATGCAAGTTCTAGGAGTCTCTTTTTCTTCATTTGTACTCTTTTCCTTATTCTTTCTGGGAAGTCTCTGTATTTTTTTCAGGAAAAAAAAATGCCTTGATATGTACATTTTAGCTAATTAACACTTTCCATGGTGGTTTGTCTCTCAGAGCTATGGGTTCCTGAGTAAATCCAGACACACAGAGGAGAGCAAAATCTTGTATAAGGCTATGGATTTGTTCTTTGCAAGTGGTTTCCTGTTGACTGTATATTCAATTAGTTTGTGTCATCTGTTATCCAAATTACAATGGCTTTCAAATTAGGGAGATCAGAATATTTCTGCCTCTACCAGGGATAGAGAGCAACTATGAATGTCCATTGTAACTTTGATTTTTATTGGGTTGCAGTTTTTCAGATTTGATTTGTTTTCCTGGTATACTGTAAGGGTTTTTGTTTGTTTTACTTGAAACTTTCCAAGCTGATTGCAGAATGGATTTTACCTGATCGCAGATACTCAGGTCTATGATCTTCGAATTCTTGGAGATTTTCTCAACTAGAATGAGAGCAACTTGCTAGGATGGGCAATCATTGGGAGGGCATCTACTGAGTGATTAAGAGTATCCTAGTATCTTGCCTCTGTGTTTAAAGAGACCATTATGGTTATTGAGCAAACTTTCCTACCTAATGTTTGAATCTTGTTCATAGCTTTGTTATTGTCAACTACCTTTTACTTAGAACCCAGAAGGGAGCCAGTGAAAGTTCTGGAGAGTACAAATTGTGAGTGGAGACATATGTGAATTTGTACATGTGTGTGTATATATATATGTATAGATAGATATAGACATGATATATACATATGTGTATATAAAGGTACATATGTTTATATACATATACGTCTATCTATTTATCTGTCCTTTTATTTGTACTTGCCCCAAGCTGGAAACAACCCAAATGCCCATCAACAGGTAGATAGAGAAATAAACTGTGTTACATTCATGCAAAGGGATCCTGGGCAATATGGAACGAACTACTGATACATGCAGCAACATGGATGAATCTCAAAATAATTATGTCAGACAAAAATATGTACATACTATATACATAGACTTACGCAAACTTTTAAAAAATACAAACAAAAGTGATGAAAAGCAGATCAGTAGTTACTTGGGAGAGTGTTGGGCAGAGGGAGCATAAAGCAGCAGGAGGAAATTATCTTGATTGCAGTGATGGTTTCACAGGTGTATACATATGTCAAAAGTTGTCAAATTGTACACTAAATATTTGCATTTTATTATATGTCAGTAAATCTGTATATGTGTGTACACATTGCATGTGTGTGTACTCCCCTTTTTACCAGCAAAGAATATTAGTTTCATGAGAGTAGATAATTTTAGCTTTGTCAACTGCTGTATTTCTAGCTTCTAGAATGTGCTCCACACTGCCATATTCCCAATGAATATTTGCTTAAGGAATAAATAAATGCAATAAATAAATGCAAAAAATGGATATACACTTCTCTGTAGATATAAATAAGCACTCTGTTTCTTCTTTCGAAAACATGTTTGTCTAATAATTATCATCATCCTTTTCTCTCTCTCAGTAAAGCAGGAATGGTGTCTAAGCCAGATGGTTCTGGAAAATGTAAGAAATAAACTCAGGTTGCCAAGAACTGGGCAGCGTCCTGGTCATACCGAATGACCAGGCAGAAGGAGACTCCAGCTGTGTATTGAAAGACAGCAAATTAGCCAGATATTTCAGGGGGGGAGCTGACCACACAGACTTAATTCCTGATTTTCGGGAGATAAGACCTCCATGTGATTCTGGGAAGAATAGTAAGATTATAAGAAGATATCAAGAGGTAATAGTAAACACAGGCAGGATAGCCCATGGCTAGGATCTGATGAATTCAGGGCAGAAAGGAAGATAAAATCCCAGGGGAAGAGTTGGAGGGGGGGGGGTACTCAGGTATCCACAAGCCGATGCCTCTGGGTCCCTGTCAGGGTGGAATAGTGACAGATTTCCTTGAGGCACAGGGATTTTGAGGGACAATTAAGTAAAAACAGTCAATGCTGCATAGTCTTTGTCATGGTATGATGCAAGATGGCCAACTCTACCTGTAATAACTCATAAATAGACTTTCCAGTTTGGATTTGATTTGGGGTGACTGACACAGATCCACATAGTAAAATCTGTCTTTATAATACTGGCCAGGATTCAAATATGAAGGTAAACAGTCAGATTATTTTTCCTCAAATTAACCCCAAGTCTACTTCCTCGTGACACCTACATTTTGGCCCTTGTTTCGCATTTTGTAGCCATCCTAAATATATCTAATGTAAGGATGCACTGCTTCAATTGTCCAAACTTATGATCTTCCTAATTTTCTGTAGGTTAAACATCCCCATCCCTTCATCCTTTTTCGTAACAGATATTCATATTCTCTCGCCAGCTTTTCTGTTACTCCATCATTGAGTACTTCCCCATTTGTCATGAGAGATTGACTTCCAATTAAATGTTTAATGTCTTTCTCCCTCTGAGACTGAAGCTTCATGAGAGTAAGGAATGTGGTTATTGTGTATATTTCATACATGACTTTAGAGGTAATAGAATCACTTAGTTTTAAGAACTAGCATAGTGCTGGGCACATGGTAGGTATTTATCATTTATTTACAAAGGGAATGATTTTACAAAATTTTTTTTATTGTGTTGTTATTGCAAGTTTAAAATTTGCGTCAATTTTAATTGTAAATTGCTAAGCATTAAGACCATCCATTAACCAACTTTCCTTCCTTCCTTCCTTCCTTCCTTCCTTCCTTCCTTCCTTCCTTCCTTCCTTCCTTCCTTCCTTCCTTCCTTCCTTCTTTTCTTCCTTTTCATTCAACAAGCATTTACTGATTTTTCTTTGCTATACCTGATGATACAAAGTTGAATGAGACCTTATCCCTGCTGTCCCAGAGTGGCAGAAAGACAGAAGCATAAAAAATTATAATACAATTAGGAACAATAGTTCTTCTAATAAAGGAACTATGAAATACTTAAAGAAAACTGTGCAATAGGCACAGTTACTCTTTTGTGACCTCCGCTACACTTCTTGTTGCTTCCTTTGCCATTTGCCATCATTGCAATTCTTCATGTGGCAGTGATGCCCTCAGTAACTGAAGAAAATAAGTCATTGCAGATCCCTTGGCTCTGAGCATCAGTGCCTGGAGAGTAGGAACTAATGTGCAGTAGGCAAAAACTTTCAGCTTAAAAAAAAGTTTCAAATTGACTATCAGATGACAGATAAGTTAAATAACTGGTTTCAATAAGTGGTGCATATAAAATAAGAAATACAAGAAGGAGCTAGATTTTGAAGTTATAGAATACTACGTTTGAGATGTCATTTTGTCTACCAAGGACGTTAGTGCACTCCTCATGGGGTTAACTTTATTGCAGATCTTTGCTTCCAGAATCAGATACTTATTTCTAGCTCAGACAGATTCCTCTCTTGTTTATATTAGCTGGCTATTTCTGCTGTTCTGAGGCTTGAGACTTCATAGTATGACAATGCTGATGACTCTAAGCTTTTAAATCTTTAATCACCCTAATTCCTGTACTTGGGGTCATGTTACTTAAGTAGGCGCCACTATTCTCAGGAATAAAGCTGCTAAAATAAAAACATATCTGTGTCTTTTCTTCCCCTGTGGTTTACCTAAAACAAACACCAAAGAACATAGAACTGGAAACCACAAACTTCTTATTTCCTTCAAAATTATTCTTTGTCTGATCAAAAAAGAGCTCATATGTGTTATGGTTCTGGTAGCATGGTTTACTACTTCTCTTTTTTCTACCCTTTTTCTTAGTGAATAAGAAATGCATTAAATCTCCTTGTTTGCTCTCTTCTTTTATATCAAATAATAATAAGGACCACCATAAACATAATAGGGGCTAACGTTTTTGGGCACTTACCACATGAGACACCATTGCACAAGTGCCTGCATGCGTTATCTGATCTAATCCCCCATACTGTTGTACATACATAGAATCTACTACAGAGGTTGTCAGTAATGAAGATTCCTGTGCTCTGCCCTTGAAGATTTTAATTCAATAGGTCTGGGGTGAGGTGCTCTGCATTTTTTGGGTGGTTTTAAGAAAAAGAGTAACTTGAACTCTGCAGTTTTTAACATACATGCTGGAACATTCTAATGAAGGTGTTGCTAGGACTGCATTTTGGGAAATGGTGTGTATGTACCACAACAGATGAATCACTGGGATGGAAATCAAGAGGTCTGTGTCTGCCAGTAATTACATCTCGTCAGTAGAGAGAGTAGGGCGATGAGGGGAAATCAAGGGCGGGCTCACTGGAGGAGGTGTGATGTAGTGGTTTAGAGCAGAACTCTGGAACCAGGAAACCCAAGTTCCCATGCCAACTCTGCCACTTGCTAGTTGTGTCACTTAGCCTTTCTGTGCCTCAGTTTCCCATCCGTGAAATGGGAATAGCAATAGTACTTTACTCATACAGTCATTGCAAGAATTAAATACAGTAATACTTGTAATTTGCTAAGAACACTACCTGGACCATTATAAGCACTGTTTAATATTTGCTCTTTTTATATTTTTGTTATTGGAAGATGTAATCCTTGAACTGAGGCTTAAAGGATGAGGAGGAGTAAGCCAGGTGAATGCCAGATGTGGTCCTAGCAGGTGGCCTCTGAGGCAGAGCAGAGTGATGAGCAAAGGCACAGACATGAGAAACAGCCTCATGTGGTTTGAGCAAAGACTACGGGATGTGAGGCTAGAGAAGCAGGGAGAGGTCAGGTCGTGAAGGTCCTGGAGTTTTACACGGTGAATTTTAAAGTGAGGGAGAAGCACTCACAGCAATAACAGACGGCGGCGTTCTAGCTGTCGCTGTGGTGGGGATGGAGAATGCGGATTTGGGAAAAATAAGGCCAGAGGCAGGTGACTAGTAAGGCAGACCTGCAGGGGTCCAGGTGACAGATGGTGTGGGGACAGAACAAGGATGGAAAGAACAATAGTTAAGAAATGATCAGCAGATAAAGTAGACACGTCCTGATTTTACAGGGAGAGGTGAGGAAGAAGAGAGGGACGAAGAGCCGGTTTCTATCTTGGAATTAGGCGAATGGCAACACCACACAGATAGAGCAAAAGGGACTTTTTACAAATTTAGTGAGTTCAGTTTTGGGCTGTGGTGTTTTTGGCACCAGGAGGTATCCCCAGAGACATGTCTATAGGCAGTCAGATATTATGGCTCTAAAGTTTAGCGATTGGTTTGGGCTGATGTTTGCAACTCCAGACCTGATACATACAAAAGCTCTAGTAAACTGACAACAGCATTATGAATACAATATAAGGCACCCAGAGCAGTGTTATTATTCTGCCTGTGCAGTTTTCAGCATTAATTAGTTTGTGTTAGAATACAAAGTACTCCAGTGAAATTTTCCTTAAAAAAAAAAAAAAGTACTCTTCTCCTGGCTCATTAGAAAGGTTTCTGAAGAGAAAATACTGTGTACCATGACATGCAAGTAAATTCCAGGCTTCCAAAGCAAATTTTCAGACAGGCCATCCTTATTCTTGGTTAATTAGAAAATAAGTAGAGAAACGGGCAGAGGAGAGCTTGTTTGGGTAGGTTTTCTATTTCTTCTGGGCTTCTTGGAGGATTTCTTACACCTATGGCTTTCTTATAGAGAGAAGAAATTTTTATAGATTCACGGAATTTTAGAGTTAGAAGTTACCTGATCTCATATGTGAGAAAGAAGGAGTCTGCTGAGGCTGGGTGAGTTACTCCTGGTTTCACGTCGGAAGAGCGGCAGAACCAGGCCGGGCAGTGAGGTCCACAGCACTGGGGCAGCGGGCTTCTCCAGTGCTCCGTGCTGACTCTCATTTTCAACATTAAAAATATATCCTCCACCCTAATCCTTCTTCTTGCCTTTTTTGCCTTACAGCTAAAGAGAACATTAAAACACGGATACATATAGCACTACAGGTGCGGCCGTGTTGTCTTGGAAAGCTCTCCTCAGCAAGACTGAGCGTACAATCTTAAATTACTCCAGTTAGGTTTGTTTAGAAAATTCTGTTGGGATTAAGATGTTTCCGTATTTTAAAAATGTGTCACCTTCCTAGGCGTAATCATTTTTTTTTCTCAAATGGGTATTAGCTGTACTTGCGATGATGGTAGCATGGCGGTGGTGGGAGTAGCTACAGTAGAAAGGCAGGGCTGGAAGTAATGACGATGATGATGCGGATGGTGATGCCAATACGTATTTTGCAGGTGCTTTCTGTGTGCCAGGCACTCTGTATACATTAGAGGCTGTACAGAAGCTTGAGCGAAAACTTTGATGCTCAAGTTCAAATTCCAAGGATTGTATTCCAGTGCAACTATTGCCTACTATAGGACCGGGGGCAAATATTTAGATTCTTGAAGTCTCAATGTCCTCATCAGTAAAAATAAGGGAAATAAAAGTGCCTACATCAAAGGAATATGATGAGACTAAAACAAACAAACAAAAGTACATAAAGCTCGTCAGCCTGATTGTGAGGGAGACTTTGTTATACCCTCATTTTACATATTAGGAAACTGAGACTCAGGGAGGTGAAATAATCTACTGTTTTACAGTAGAGCCGAAATTCATATCAGGTCTGTCTGACTCCTGAGCGTGTCTTATGACCACCATGTACATTTTCTTTGGATAAATTACGTGAATCTTGAGTCTTGAAAATCACTTGTTGAATCTTGAAAAAACATCTTATTTAGGAATCTTTGTATTGCCCCCCTAGGGCAGTTTTCACATATAGAATGTTTCTTTTCTGAATAACCTAGAATTGTTGCAAGAAGATGCCTCTATTGTAAACATTAGCCCCTTGGATCATAGGCGATTGGCCTTTTTCAGGAAAAATGACAGCTGACAAAAGGTGTACATTTGGTAGACAAGGCTGAAGAATAGACAAAGCAGAGTCAGGGCCAAAACATACTGTTATTGGAACAGTATTTAGAACTGTGACTCTGCCTATTTCTTTCGTATACAATAGTGCTCCGAGACTGTCCACAGTTGGGTCCTGCTTTATACGGGCTGCACAGTTACTGCCTGCCCCTCTGTACGGGTGGACTAATTGACACCAGGTATAAAATCAGCTGCTTTTTGCCTCTCCATTGGAGTCTGAGCCCTCTGTGATTCTGACTCTTACTCCTAGGCTAATAGACTATTAGTCACCTTCAATGAGTTTCCTTCCTCTTTGGTCCTTTTCTGTAAGCCGATTCAGGAACCAACTTGCAGTTTGTGATAAGAATATTGAAAACCTTACTAGGATATTACATTCAACTCCACAAAGAAAGTCTACTTCAGGGGAATTATAATGAATCACTTTCATTTTACACCACTTTCAGTCTCAAGGACTTTAACAAGGGGGCTGTTAAAAGTAAATGCTATTTTATTTCACATTGTGAAGAAGCAGCAATTAAGATGTTGTCTAAGGAAGTCAACCTTCTACCCCTTAGACATCCCCCAAGTGTCTCAAGTAGATAGAAAAATAAAGACAATGTCAACACTATTGCTGATGGACAAAGAACCACTATCTTTCATAGAAAAAAAAAATCCATCCCAATAGTATAAGAAAAATATCCAGCAGCAGAATTAGGTGAGCATCATAGAAATGTTGTGAGATTTTTGTTGTGTTGTTCTACTGCTATTTAAGCATTCTTGGGGAGAGATGAATGGAAAAGCAAGGACCTGACCCTAGGTGTTTTAACTCTTGGTCTAGTGGTCTTCGGAGATGAGATTTTGGTAAAAGAGAACTGTAAAGTAGCCACACAAAAGCCTAAAAGCCGTAAGAGATCTTTCCATTATTCTTACTTCCTAATTAATTTATTCCTCATTTTTGTTCCTGAATAACTTATATAAACATTAAATACAGGAGGCACATCAACACAGTGGTTATGAGCTTGAACTTTGCTCTCTTATGAACCTGGGTTCACATCCTAAGTATGACATTTTCTAGCTTTGTGACACCAAAAGAGTTACTAATCTCTCAAAGTCTTGTTTTCACATCTGTAAAATGGAGCAATACATAGTACCTAAACTATTTTGGTTACTTGAGCACTGAAAGATAGAATTGAAGTTAGTACCAAAGCACACTATGTTGTTGATGACGATGATTTAATTTTTATATTGTGCTATAATAATTTGTTTATGTCAGCCTGTCTCACTATACAATGAGTGCCATAAAGGGAGGAACAAACTGTATTCATGTTGTGGCCTCAGACACTGACACTGTTTCACCATTTTGGAGGCATCTGCAAAATGCAGGACTGCGTGGAAGGAATTGGTGCTTCAGAGCTATCAAGGCCTAGCGTGTCATCACTAATTATGTTGCTGTTTGACATTGAGGAAGTCACTGCCCTTCTTGGTTTATCCACTTTTCCGTATACAAGGAGGAGGTATCCTACCTGCCCTTCAGGGATGCTGTAAGAAATGCACTTAACATTTAATGGCAAACCGTACCTTAATTTGTGATGAATATTTAATATTAATGAAGTTCACAGCCTTCCATTTCACTCCTTCCTTTGTAGTTGCAAAATGCTCAACAGCATGAAGGAGCCCAGAAGAAAGAGTGTGAAGGCCAGGCCCTATGTCCTGCACATACCAAATGAGAGAACACCTCTAAAATCAGAGCAGGGCTCTATCTGGAAGTAAAATGCATTCTGGGCAGTAAGGGAATTAATTGCGGCACTCAACTGCACCAAACCTCTAACCCCGACCTATTAATTTCTAAGTAGTTAAATATTTTCGGTAATAATCACTTCTGCCTTTGCTTGAATTATCTGGATTTTAATTGCCTGTTTTCTATAGATTTTATGCGAAAATCATTTGTAATAAAATTACACATCAAAAAGACTGGAGAATAACACCACAAAATGATTATTATGTGTGAGCAGTGAGATTATAGATGATCTCCTTGTTCTTTCTTATTCTCAACTTGCTTTAATTTAGCTCATTAAGTGGCATGGAACAGAGTCATTCAGATCTGCACAAGTGTATGGGTGTTATGGCCACCAGGCCGGTGGGCTCTCTGGAGAACCTGTGAACAGGCATAAGGACATCACTGAGGCCCAGGGGCAATGCAGGTGAATGGGAAGCATCACTGCAGATCTTAGCAACACAAGTTCCTTGTACACTCTGGCAATTGCACACTTTAACTCCTTTCTCGGTCTTGGCTTCTTTTGGCACATTTTCTTGCTTCTGGTTCATTAGCAACGAGCTGACATTCGGCTTTGATATTTTTTCCTCTCCCTTAGTTTGTTGCCTTGTGGTCTCTGCTTCTGCATAAATTCAGCTCATTTGCCGATGTATGTTGTTGGTATCCCTCTCAACCCCTGCACTACCTCAAGAGGCTCTCTTTTCCTTGCATACTTTCAAATTCAACCATCTGCAAAGTCTCTTCTTTCCGTATTTCCCTATTTAAATTTCAGAGAGTAAGAATCTTAATAGTCCAGCTCATTTGTATGTAGGCAGTGCTATTCATGCTAGTACATCACATGGGCTCCTGGCCAGCTAATTGTCTGGCTACTCTCAATCCTAGAGGTGAACAAACATGTGACTTGGTGGATATACTGTAACTAGAGCCACCCCTAAGCAGAGACTATGGGTGGGGAATTTTCCCTAACTGAAGAAGCTGGGTATGGCAGTCACAGTTCTAGTAGAGTCATTATGTTATCTTTTACACATTTAAAATATATATATTTAGCATTGGAAATCGATTATTAGAAAAATTTTGTTCACATTCCAGCTTAGAAAAGATAATTTCTTTATATATGATTTTGTTATAGCAATAGCTCTTTTGTGCCACATTTATAAGCTGTCATGCCTTTGCTTATATTAATGTTATACCCTATACTTGGAAGACCTGTCTATAAAAATTTCTCTCCCAAGATGCCTCCAGAATTCAAGTTCCACCTCTAACCCTTAATTTTGTCTCCTTTAAAAAAGTATTCACTATACTTCAGTAGGAATTGTCTGCCTTCTGTCTTATACTCTTTAGTTCCTTGTACTTTCGTTATGGCACCTGGCAATGTCTGCCCTATGTTAGAGCCACTGCTGCATGTATTTGCCTCCCCAATGTAATGCAAACTCCAAATCATGAAAATTTTATCTTGTTATCCGGGCATCATTAGCACACTGCCTAGTGCACTGTAAGTATTATAAACAAATAAGAGGTCTGTCTGGAAAGTATCCAGCCATGTAACAGGAAAAATAGAGACATTTATTGAAGATGGTACAAGAAACATTGGACATAGGACAATGAAACCTCAGTCCTCTTCAAAGTAGGCATCTTGGGACCTCACACAGTTCTCCCAGAGTCTCTTAACCTAAGCCATATGCATTCAGCATCCTCAGGTGTTCTGCTTGTAGCAGGCCTTCTAGAACATGGCTCATTTTCAACAGATTCTCGACCATCTTTGAAGCATCTGTGCCACACTTTTATTTGTGCTGTGCTTGTTGCATTGTCCCCAAAAGCCTTCTGAATCATCCGAATAGTTTCCACAAAATTTGATGCAGATTCATTGCGCTAATCGCTCAGTCATTTTGAATATGACAGCCACACAGCGCACATGCTCACTCAACGGTGTCTAGCGCCCCACTGACTAGTACAGTGATGTCATCATTGTTCACATGTGCGCGTCCCAGTCCACTCTCTTTGGCTGCCGGGTTACATCGATGTTGTGCAAATCATTCTTGTTATATTAACAATGGCTGGATACTTTCTGGACAGACCTTGCATGTTTAAATGAAACACTTTGGGGCAACACTGCAGGAATGATAAAATGGGCTCACATTAGGATTTCTCACCTACTGTGAGTCAATGGTTTTCTCACTTAACCCTTTTTATACCTCTTGCGAGTTGTGCATTGATATCTTTATCTTATAAATGGGGGATACGAAGTCTAAAATTAATAACTGCTAAAGGGATTCTGTGGTTAAATAAATCTGGGGATATTTAATTAGAGAAAGTTAACAGCTTTTTCTCCGACAAAACTTATCAAGGTCTTAATTATGAGGCACCCATTAGAAGCCCCTGAGAAGGATGCATAGCATGCAACATTTCCTAACTTACTTAACTACAAGTGCGTTTTTTTGAGGAGTAACTTGTAAGGTTAGTGCACAGAGATCACATTTTGAGCAGCACCAAGGTAAATGATAGCACCTAACTTGAGCATTTCAGTGATTCCTGTTGCGATTAAGTGTGACCGTGATATTAAACACAACAGAGTTTCTTACTAAGTTGTCAAATACAGCTTTTAATGGTATCATCACTCCTGATCATCATAAGAGACTGAAGGGCAAGATGCCGTGTTCTGCAGAGCACTGAGGTGACTTGTATTTGTTTCCAACTTTTATCCATTATGAAGAGTATATCTACCTCTTCCAATAATCCAAGTTCCTGTCGGATATTTAGAATTCACTAGAATTACCTAGCCATTCAGAGAGTCAGGGAAAGGAGATTCTGTAGTTGAGTGGTTTTTCAATAAACTGCCCCAAAGTGACAATGTTGATATTCTTCTGAAGCAGTCCCCCAAATCTGTTTCCACACTTGAGGCAGTGAAACCGCAGCACAACCTAGAGATGTGCCTGAACAGGTGTGCCCAGCATGGAAAGTTCTAGCCATGGTCTTTATTGCAGAAGCTGAGAGATAATTCTGGTATTTAAGAAAATTGACATCTGACACTTAATGGAATCCTCCATTTTCCCTCCTGCCCTGAAGGAATTTTCTCTGCTCACGGGAGGCACAGCCCATTTGCAAATACTAAAATGGCCAGTCATTAGCCAAGACATCTGGAAGTGGAGGATTTCCTGATGTTCTGATTTGACTAGTGGTCTAGAATGGAAACCACCTAACTAAGGTCACTTCCTTTCTCTTCCCAAAGTGTTGTAGGATCACAGACACTTCCAGAATGTTCTCCAATTTATTGAGGACATTGGTCATTGGGTTCATCCACGAGAGGGTCTAATTGGTCTCAGGTGTCAGCAACTGTGTAGGGTCCTGGGTATGTTTAGAGCTTCTTGGAGAGGCAAGTGAATTTCCGGGTGGTCCCTCACTATCTGTAGAGCTTCTCATCTCTCTTGCCCTCTGATTTCAGCAGCATGGGCTGCTGTGTATTTTATACGTCTCAATTACTTGATTGTTGGAAGTGTCTCTGATTGTCGCATGTTAAAACAGCATTCTTGTTTTTCATTTTCACTTATTGGCAAGTCATAAGATTAACCAACTGTATAAAAATTGCATTTTGACAATAATTTCCCCTTCTGATTTCAAAAATTCATATTTGAATTGTCGAGTTATTTAAAAAAAATCTTTTTTCTATAATGAGAATGAGGGGAAAGGGAGATGAGATACCAATACTTATTTTACTGTAGTCTAAACAGTGATGACAGCTTTTCACAACAATAATAATTTTCAAGTTGTCAGACTTCTGGCTAAGCATCCTATTGTGATATAAATCCATTTTCCCAGACAGTGGCCTGATGGAGAGGCATTCTTTGATGCTAACAGATAACAAAAGGCTTTAGGTAGTGTTCTCTTAAATTATTTACAGAAGGAATCTTTCCCCTTGATCAGGACTACTGAGGTTAACATGGGATGTTAGAGCATTATTCTCTGTGCAAGATCATCATTTTATCAAGATGAAAAGGGTCTTTGACAAGACACCCCACAAATCCCAAGACAATAATTACATTCTTGGAACTGGAAATCTTGCATGTTTGCAGACATTTTAGAGTTTGGCATTTGTGGCTTTCGCACACTATGAAATATTTATGCATCGTTCAAATAACCCTGCTTAGTTACCATTGGATACCTACTGTTGTACGGGAATTGCATTTAGAAAGGAATTGAATCTGATTTGCAAAATCCATAAGCTCTCATACCCAGATACGTCAGTAGAAATCCTTTTGAGACAATAGTTGAAAATGCTGGGAAATAGATGTTCATTTGGTTTGGAAGGTTTTTGTTGGTGGCGGTGATGAAAGAAAACAATTTCTCTCAGTATTTTGAATCTCATTTAGAGGACATGAGGTTGCCAGTGAAATCTGACTATCTGTGCTAGATAATTAATGTTAATACAAGTAATTTATTTTATTAACATAAATATAAAAAATAGTTTATAATTATCATTTATAGAAAACATTTTAGAAAATATCCTACCTGAATTTGTTTTTTGTCTTTCCTTCCTTCCTTCCTCCCTTCCTTCCTCCCTTCTTTCCATCTTTTTGTTTGTCCATATATCCATTTATCTGTGTATTTAAAACATAGCATTATATTAAACAAACTTTATAATCTGCCTCTGTAATGAAGCAGCATACTTTGAGTGGTTTCCATGCCAGTAAATATACCTCTACCTCACAGGAATTTTATTTCATTGTATAAATGTCCCCAAAATTATATATCCAATCTCTTACTATTGAACATTTATGTTGTTTTTATTTTTCTATTATAAACATTTCTGTACAAACATCATTCATTCATCTAATACATATTTATTGAGCTGATACTATGTACCAGGTTCTGGGGCTGCAACCATGCTAGACACTGTTCATGCTTCTGTCTTTCTGTGCTTCCATGATAAACAAATAAAACAAGATCATTTAAATTGAGTTTGTAGTAATAACATTTATTTTTGCTGAGACAGTCTTTATCAGTGAGTAATTTAATAACACTGGTTATTATTTCCCAAAGCCATTAAAAGATCTTACATAAATAACATTATAATGCAGACTTGGAGATAATAATATCTACTCACAGAGCATCCATGGCCTATATTAATGTAACTGAAAAATAATATACCAATTGTTTTATCTGACTGCATCTACAGCCACAGTGAACTGGTGATATCAGGCAAATGCAGAGAATTTATCTTTCCATAGATTTTGGTTTTAATTGATCATTTGTGGTTTTGACACATACAGAGGTTTCTGGTCATAGCAACCAGGTAGGTGGAAGACAGTGTGACATCATGCATAAAACACTGGCCAGGGCCAGGAGTCCTCAGTATGAACTGAGTTCAGCTAATTATTAGCTACTTGGCCTTTGGAGGTCATCAAATATTCCTGAGCTTCAGTTTCCTGTCCTGTAAAATGAGAGCATATTGCTGGATACTTTTTCAGTTTCGATCAGTCTAGCAGTTTTGAACCTGTGGGTTTTACATTGTTTCTACTGGAAGTTAACACTGCAATTGTCAGGGACCCTATTATGAATATCAATTCCATCTATTAAAACTAAACTGAGTGATAAGGATGACAAAACAATAAATATAATAAGAGCTTTGCACCAAGGAGTGATGTGATATACATAATTTGTAAAGATTATTCTCACTGTGTGTGTCTCAATACATTATGGAGAGTCAAATGTGGAAGAGGAAAGCCTGGTTGGAAGGCTGTCACCGTTGACAAGGTGAGAGATTATGGTGGTGTCACTGGAGATGGTGAGAAATAGTCCCATTCTTCCTCTATTTGAAGATACAGCTGATTAGACATGCTGACAGCTAGGATATAGGGTGAGAGGGAAAGAGACGTTCAAGATGACTCTATAGTTTCTGGCCTGAACAACTGGGTCGAAGGTGATTGCCGTTCACTGAGTGGAGGTTCCTGAGGTTTTCGTGTGGATGGGTAGGGAAGGGTGATCCACATTTTGGTTTTGCATGTGCTAAGGTTGAGGTTCCTATTGGACATGCAACTGTAGATGACTGAATGTGGAGTTGGATTCGTTAGTCTGACACTCAAGAAAAAGGGTCAGGGCTGACCATTTATATTCAGGAATTATTGGCCTTGGCTAAGTGATCTTAAGACAATTGATCATGCTATGCCTTGATTTACTCATTTGTAAAATGGAGGTGATTCTTTTCATGAAGCTTAAATGAGATAATAGGAATTTGATAAAATTTTCAGTACACTGCCTGTTATATAGTAAGTAGATAAAAATATTAGCTCCTCCTCTTCATTATAACAATGGATAGATTGATGGATGAACTGGTGATGAGTTAATTAATCAACATGAACACTCTAAAACCCAATTCAGGGGATTGGCCAAACCTGGAGAAGATAAAGAAGTGTGTTTATTTAGCTCCAGTGTAGGGTATGGAGGGTACAAGAGAAAAGATGGATCTTAAATATTTATTTGTAATAGGGGTTAGATAAATGTCAGTTATTGATTACACCTTTCAGGGAAACCTGAGCCATGAATTTCAGGGTCTATATTATCATGGTTTACTGTGCCAGCTGCAATCTTTGTGGTTGAAGTGTGGTCCTAACTCCCCTTGCCTAGCTGGAAATGTTAACTAGAAAAGCCTGGGTAAATCTTGAGGCACACAGAGAGAATTCTTTTAATAATTTAGCCAACTGTATTTAGATGTTCCCTTGATGTCTGGGCTAGGCCTTGTTAGGAATAAAGGATACAATATTATCAATAAAAAGAAGAAATGTAAACAATCCTGGCTCAAATTGCAATTTCTAGTTAAGAAACATGTCCATGACTCACAAATGCTATTATGTGTGTGATTTCTGAAATTGAAATTGGCTGGCTGACCCCTCAACATCCCCTCTTAAACACTAAGTCAGTATTTCACTATAATGACTGAGACTTTGCAGTTGAGGTTAGCAGCTTGAGCCCTTCTACTCACTAAGAATTCCTCATTCATTCAATCACCAAAGCTGTGAAGAGCAACTAATATGAGCCAGACATCCTAATAGCCGAGAATTTCAGGGTTTTTGGAGATGTAATGGCTGAGTCGTCATTGGTTGATAACCCAAGAGGCTTCTCTGCAACACATAAAACAAACAAATCCCTGCAAGACTTGTTTCAGTTTTTAAAAATCAAACATTTATTTGGAGATACTTGCAGATTTGCGTTCATTTGTAAGAAATAATACCATTTCCTCCAATGGCAACATCTTGCAAAACTATAGTATAATATCACAACCAGAGTATTGACAATTCATTTTTACAGTAAGACTTGGTATCATTAGAATTGTGAATGTAAGATTGGAAACCACAACTTTGAAAACATGCAAAGACATCTTTGCTAATGTGATTTTTTCCCTGTTTTATACCCTATGCTGTTCCCCTCCACCTGTGACATATGGGTCTGGATAGTCCTTTGGTATGTGCTCTGGTAGTGCCGTGCACCTCTCCTTAGTAACACTCAGCTCACTAGTAGTTCCTTGTTCGATATTGGCTTTCCTTTGTGACTATAACCCCAGAGGGCAAAAATTGTATCTGCTATTGACCACTGTTTCTATGGCATCTGGCAAAGTATCTGGCACTCAGAGAGGCTGGATGAGTTTTACTTGGGGGAGAAAATCAATTAATCTGCCCAGCTAAGTGCATTTCTAAGAGATAGATTAGAGAAAACCAGGATGTTCATGGTGACACTACTGAAAATCAATGTCAGTAAGGCCTTTGCTTCTCTGAACCCAAATCCGTCCTCTTTAGAAAGATTTCCATCCACCAAAGCAACCAAAATATATGTGTTCTGATGCATGGGAAAAAATATTCTTCAAAACAGTCCAACCTGAATTAAGTATCAGTCAACCATGGAAACATCTTGAAATCAAGTCTGAAAAAATAATCTATTCTAGAATAGCTTTCTTGATGAAGAACACTTTTTTGGTCCCCTAATATTGTTCTAATTAGCTGGACAATCTTAGTGGAATGATTTCCCCTATAAAATGACAATGTAAGTTCTTGCTTCCCTAAACCTTTCTTTTGGTCACCCAGGACACCCACAGACTTCTCTCTAGGGATAATGGAGCATTGGTTATTGGGCATTTTAAATAGCTTGGCAGGTCATCTGAAACAAATAGTCTAATGAAAAAGTTTACCCTTCTGGCTAGCTCTGAGAACATATGGTATATCTTAAAAAACAGTATGTGTTATTTTTTTTTTCATTGACAATTTTTTCTTTTCGGAGTCTGAAATAGCTGGTTGACTTCCTATCCATTCTCACTTCTCCAGTGCTTTAAGCCATAAGATTTAACTTAATTATCAGTGTGTGATTTGAGACTTTCCAAGATTCCTTAGTCTGCCAGGTGCTTTGTTCCTTTGGCACTGGGCAATTACTTGGGATAAAATGATGAGCAAAACATACAGGGTATCTTATTTTCTAATGTAAGGAACAGATGAAATTGTCAAGTAAGCAGACCAGTGAATTATATACTTATCAATTTTGATAAGCCACTATAAGTAAACAAACAAATGGACACACTGAGAATGAGAAAAGCAGCCCTGAGAGGCAGGAGCCAGCTTGACACACAGCAGGGCCTTGGTGTTCTCCTGCTGAACCTGGACAATGTCATAGAACATCAAAGTCAGATAAGCCACTCTGTGATTCTAAGATCTTGACAATGACTCTGTAATAATTTCTGAACACAGAAAAAGCACAAACATTGCCCAAACCACAAAAAATAACCACATATTCTACTGTAATAGTTAATATGCATGACTATGCCTTGTTTACCAGTTTTAGCCTTGTGCTGTGTTCTCATCTCCTAGGTAAGAATTATTTTGATGCCCAATTATAAAATTATTCTGTCTTCCTGATAGTGTTCAATTTGGAGCAAAGTTCCATTTCCTTGATCCATCTTCCAAATCACCTAATGCTTGCCCAGATTCTATCATAAGCCCTCTATAACACCCCACTGCCACCCCAACTTCCCTCAGTTTCCAGCGCATGAGCTCTTCCCTGTTGCAACAAGTCAACCCAACATTGTTCAACTCAAGGTGTGCTCCTACTGGTCTTTGGCTTGAGGGCATTGATGAATGAAACATAGACATTTTTCGGATGCCTAAAGATTTCATCACTGATTGAATTGCTGATTCAAGATTTGGAATAAAACCTGTTAAAATGTAAATACACTTGAGGAAAATAGCTTAGTCAACAATAACGTGCTACAGAGAAAAGTCAGAAAGGTCTAGAGGCCTGAGTGGTGCTCAGCAAGATTCTGAGAAGATGGTGATCTGCACATGCTTTGGGAGGAGGACGACTTTTTGGGAAGAATCTGGGAAGAATAGAGACCATTGTGCAGAGAGATTTTGACTTTTTCAAAGAAGAGTTTGAGGTGAGTGAGAGATCTCTTGTGACAAACGGGCATGAAAAGAGGAAGGAAATCGAGCCATGTTCTTCCAGTAAATTCTTCTTTCCATCTCAGGTAAATCTTTCACAGGGCTTATTAAGCAATTTTCCTCAAAGAGTTTATAGGTACATTAACAGGCAGAAGAACACTTCTTCCTTCCAACAAACAACTCTCAGAAGTCATAAACAAAAACTCTTACTATCTGGACACCTACCAGAAGAGCAGTTGCACTCCCCAAGTGTGCCGAAAGAAAATCAGCTGGCTCTGTGTGCACACCGAACAAGGCTGAGTAAATCACAATGGCTGAGTCATCAGCCCTCTAACCCAAGGGGTCAAGATTGATACACTGCGACTCAGTTAGCTTTATTGTCTTGGTTAAAAAGGCTGGCTGGGAAAAAACTTAATTTTAGGTATTTTATTCCCTGCAAGTTTTAAACAGTCTCTTTCAGATGAGCTCAGTCTCTTTTGGATAAATATTCAGTCAAATTAATGGTCGGAATTCACTTTTGTGTATGTTAAAGTTTTCCCTGTCCTTCGTCAAAATACAAGATACCATTAGGTGAAGGGAAAAGACTTTTGTGTACTCATGGTGATGGAGGAAGCTGGAGTGAGTGGGTGGCTGGACTGTTACCTGGGCTCTTGTTGGCCTTCTTCGAGATTATTCTTGTCCAGCCTGATCACTGAGCATCTTTCTGTATATGTCTCTCAAACTGCCAGCTGACGAACCTGTTCTTTCCACAGTGGATTTCTTTCCGCTTGCCCTTTCCCACCCCATAACTTGGTCTCATCTGGCTACTGCTGGCTCAAGATGTCCTTTATGGTCTCAGCCGTTATGATGTTAAACTGATGTCTGTCCCTCTTATTTCAGCGTATTTTCAGCTATAGGGAAGACCTTGAACGTTATCCTAGCTGATAGCATAATGCAAGGCAAGCCCTTCTTGATTCTTAAATCACAACTACCATTTGTTGTGCCCAAGAAGTAGCAGAAACGTTGGATCTCTCCCATATCATGAGCAATCTGTGAAGCACTATGGTGGGATCAGGGGAGGCAGGTCAGTCTGATGGAGTTACCTTCTAACTATGCCATGTGGCCATTTATATGCTTCTGCAGCTGCCCCTTGTCATCAGAAGGTTGTACACGGATAGTAGCATTCTCCAAGACTTATAGGTGGAAAGCTGCATGCGGCTTCCCACATCAATATATCTCGTGTTTTTATTACTCCCCTTGAGAATTGGTCCCCAAAGGTGGATAGGGGTTAATGAAAAACAAGAACCCAAGTTTATGACCTCCCTTGAAGCATTTTCTATTTCCTCCTTTGATGGGAACTTACTTATATTCCATCCTGAGTTTTTTCCACCCATGGCATTCAGAAAAGCCTGGATAGAGTCACCAGGACTGTCTCTTGATATTAAAAGGGAGTTTTGGGAATTTACATATATTTTTCTCTTTTGACAATGCCTCACTGTCAGAACTATTATCATGTTATGGACTCAAAATAAATCCAATTTGACAGTCAACATGAAGCAAGGATTTTGTTATTCTAGATGATGCTTACTCTTTCTCACCACTGAAACCCATCAGGGTGGGGTGGGCAGAGTATTGTGATTTAAGATGAATGAAAAATCCATCAGTTTAATATTTTTAAAAATATTATACCTATCAAATCTCTAATTCCATCAAGTCATGATTTCTAACTTTGGTAGGTTTGTGGGTGTGTAAGTTATTTATCTCCTCTGAGCCAATGAACCTTTCTCTGGCATCCTGAGTGATTTGTTTATTTATTAAATTCATTCCTTACTGTCTCACTTCTGTATATCCTTGTGGATATAAGGTCCACAAGGGCAAGACTCTTAGTCTGTTTTATTCACTGATGTATCTCTGGTGCCTGAAACACAGTAGGGATGTTGAATGAATGAATGAATGAAAAAAAGAGATTCTTCTATACCCATTTCATAAAAAAAGATTAAAAAGAAAGTCATATCTTGTGTATAAATGAGAACGTAGGTTGTCTTAATACTCACTGACGAACACTTAGAGAGTGTCAGATGCTGAAGCTACAATAGGGAACAGACATGTGCCAGTTCTCATGAAAGGAAAGAGGAGAGAGATTAATTCTTTTAATTCTGGCTCTGCCAGTTGTTAGCTATGTGGTATTGGGCAAGTTACTTAACCGTTGTGAGCCGCAGTATTCTCATCTGTAAATATAGATATGGTCAGCTACCCTACAGTGTTGTGCCTGGCACATCACGAGTACTCAATGAATGTTAGAGTTCTTCCTGTTTCACTTCCCCAGGTGTCAGCCTATAGGGTAATATGAAATGTCAGAGAAGAGAAGGGAGAAAAAAAAAATTGAACATGGACTTGGTCCTCAACCATAATTTGAAGTTTCCTTAGCTCCCATTGCTCATTTTCCTCTGGTTAACAAGGAGTCATCTTGTAGATTAGCTGTTGGTGGTTCCAGAGAAGTACTCCTACAGCAGACTTTACGCGGCCACGCATCATGGAAATGGGCTGCGATCCTCTCACAGGCCCTTCGGTGTCTTGGTCTCAGGCAAGTGGCATTCTGGTCCTTTGTCCTCACGCCAGAGAGATCTGATTGACTATTTTCCAAAGTGTGTTTATAGCTCTCTGGACACTTTTGCCTACATTTGATAGAGCTCCTAGGTTCTAACCTCTGCCGCTTACAAGTTCTCTCATTTCTCACATTCCATGAGATGGAATTCCTTGATCTTGAGATCAGCTCATATGGAAGGAAATATGCCTGAGTTTTCTTTCAAGTGGTCTTGTCATTTAAAAAAAAATGTTTTTTGTTTTAATTCAAAGAGTATCTTACAATGAGATACCTTACTGGTGCTACTCAAGCCTGTGGGGACTCAGACTTGAAAACCTTTGTCTGTTAGTCCTGGAACATTAGCTTTTCATATTATGGGTTCCATGTCTTATTATTTAAATTCGGGACCCTCTTTCCATGGCGGTATGTCTTTATTCTGTAGAGAGTTCATCCAAAGATTCTCATGATAGCCACCCACAAATATTAAGGAAAATTTAGTTACTCAAGATCTGGGCTGACATAAGAAACAAAATCATGTCTTTTGCAGCACCATGGATTGAATTGGAGGCCATTATCTTAAATGAAATAAATCAGAAACAGAAAGTCAGATACAGCATGTTCTCACTTGTATGTGGTAGCCCAATAATGTGTACACATGAACAGAGAGTGGAATAATAGACACTGGAGACTTGGAAAGGTGAGAGGGTGGGAGGGTAGAAGGAGGGAGATGGAGAAAAAATTACTAAATGGGTAAAATGCACACTATTCAGGTGATGGTTATATTAAAAGCCCATCCTTCATCACTACACACTATATCCATGTAACAAAACTATACTTGTACCCTCTAAATCTATAAAAATAAAAAAAAAAAAAGATCTGGGCTGAGGAAATATTTGTAAGGCATGACCCCTGCTCTTGAGTAGATTATCTGGTAATGATGATGGTGGTGATGATGATGATGATAGTTATAGTTACAACAGTACTAATAGATAACATTTATTAAGCACCTACTATGTCTAGGATACTATGTTAAACACTTTCCATGCATTAATTAATTAATTAATTTTAAAAGCATGCTTATTTATTTTATTGATACATAATGTTTGGATGTATTTATGGGGGACGTGCGATATTTTGTTACATGCATAGAATGCGTAATGATCAAGTCAGGGTATTAGGATATACATCACCCCAAGCATTTATCATTTATATGTGTTGGGGACATTTCAAATTTTCTCTTCTAGCTGTTTTGAAATATACCATACATCGTTGTTAACTATAGTCACATCAATCTGCTATTGAACATTAGAACTTATTCCTTCTAACTGTATGTTTATACCCAGTAGACAATTTTTCTTCATACCCTCCTCCCCTACGCACACACTGCTCACCCTCTGATAATCATCATTCTACTCTCTACCTCCCTGAAATTAGCTTTCTCAGCTCCCACATATGACTGAGAACATGCAGTATTTGTCTTTCTGTGCTTGGCTTATTTCACTTAAAGTAATAACCTCCACTTCCATCCTTATTGCTGCGAATGACAGGATTTCATTTTTTTTAATGGCCAATAGTATTCCATTGTGTATATATGCCACATTTTCTTTATCCATTCATCCATTGTTGGATACTTAGGTTGATTCCATATCTTTGCTATGCATGCACTAATCAATTTAATCCTGTCAAAACTGAGGATTAGGTACTGTTAGTGTCTTAGTGTCCCCATTTTACAGATCTGGAAAGTGGGCTTAGAGAAGCTTGCCCACTTGCCAGGATAGTAAAGCTGACTTCAGAGATTTCCTTTAGTAAAACTACTTTGGATACATTACCTTATTTTGTTTTTTCAACTATTCTGTAAGGAACATTGGCTACATTTTCCAGCTGAGGAAAGTAAGCCTCAAAGAGATTAGGTAACTTCTCCAAGGTCAGAGAGCAAAGCTGGGATTTGGAACAACAAAGCCTGCACTAAATTAACTGCTATTATATTGGCTTGATGTCTAACAAAAACACACTATAATTAACATGGAAATGTCCAGATCACATGCAAAAGCACACACACCCTCAGCCTGCACCTTAAGAAAGAGTTGGAATCACAAAGCACTTTTGTATAGCCTGGCAATGAGAGTTTGGGAAAGTTATTCTTAGAGGTAATGACAGAGAGCAATCAGATGGATTGGAGGGTTTTTGAAAATATCTAATTACCATCCGCCAGGTGTATACCCCTAGGCACCCTCAGCAGGTGAAATGGTTTCCAGGGTCCTGAGTGAATACTTCTTTCACCAAAGGTTCCTTTCTGTCTACACTGTGCTTCTGTGAACTGAGGGAATTAATAACAGGTACTCTGGGATTGTTCTTATTAAAGCAAAAGAATTTTGTCACCATGGAGGCATTTCCCAGCCTTGTGCTCACGATGAGCATATCGTAAGAGAAATGATGGCCTGACACACAGCAATGGGAAGGATAACCTGGAATTGGGGTTTTCGTGATTAGAATTACAAAATCTCAGCTTCATTAACACAGGTTTTTACACACAACACTTCTCTCCCATAATAACCCTTATTTGAAATGAACACCTTTCAGCCTCAAGGCTACAACAATCATGTTCAGGTTTAAGAGCAATTAGTTTCTACTTATGTTAGAGTAAACAAAATAAATTACTGTCTCTGTTTTCCTCTCCCATCTGCGTTTGGTTCTGTGTTCACTGCATGGCACACCAATACTAAACATTTCTCATTTGTCCCGAAGTGAGCCTCACGGGAAATGTCTCCTTATGTACAGTTTGGGCTTGTACTCTGTTGTCTCAAAGCAGTTTTTCAGCACTTTGAATCCATGAAGACTTCATTATTTCATTCATTCAATAGCGATATGAGAGGGCAGAAGGCAAACATGTCCCCTGCCTGGATGTAGCTTATAGTCTGGCAGAGGGACAGGGTGGGATATTTTGTCTATCCTGTTCACTGCTGTGCCTAGTGCCTGGTACTTAATAAGTGCTCAACAAATACTTGTTGAATGAGTGTGTTCACAATAAAGCAGAGTAAGGGCTATGGTTTAATGATTACTAGGGTGCCATGGAGATGTGGGGTACTGGACCAATTTCCCCTGGGGAAGGGAATAAAGAAGTGAGGTGGAAGCTCTCAGAAAGAGAATCCTACAACACAGCAGTCTAAAACACGGCCTCCATTGTCAGGTAAATACGGGTCCAAATCCCACTTCCATACTTGCTAGGCATTAAAGCATTGGCAGGTTATCCCTCCCAAGCCTCAGTTTCCTGATGTAAAATGGGACATCATCCCATTATCCCAATGTGATACTCTTCTTAGTGACCAGCACATGCATGGATCAAGACAGTTAGTTCCCGTAATTGCCATTGACTGCAAAGGACCTTTTGGGTTCTCACTGCATGGAATTATGCTATTCCTTCCAAATGAAACTTTGCAGTGGAGTCAGTGTTTTAATAGAGTGGTGTTGGAAGCCAATAATTGAATGCATAAATTTAAAAAAGCATGACCTCTCAACTAAAGACATTTTGAAGTATGACTACTTGTTTAAACCTTTCTATTATAGGTATCTACATGACTAGTGTTTTCTTAAGAAAAGCAGAATTTTCTATTAGTCTGTGATGATTCCTAGTTTGTGATTTGGGGGAAGCCACTGGACCTCCATGAGCTTCAGTTTCCAAAGCTATAAAATGGAAAGAATGAAAATAAATGTATAATGGCATTAACTTATCCATTTCGGAGTTTTTACTAGGCTTATGTCTGCCTGGGGTCTTCCTTATTGGTTCATCTATTCGCCAGATATTTATTGTCCCCTGGTTATATGCAATGCCTGGTACCAGTCATTCGGTGAGATATCTGCCTTGGAGGAGCACGTGGTAGGGTGGTGGGGGAAGACAGACACATGAGCAAATCATTGCAAGAGAGGGTAGTAAGTGCTATGGCGGAGGGAGATGCCGACAGCTACAGGCATGTAGAAAGAGGGTCTTGGCTTAGCATGAGACTTTCAAGGCCACCAGATAGATCTTTTGCTTTCTGAATCCCAATCCCAATCCCAAATTTAGTGTAATACTGCTTGTCAATTGGTCTTTCATGTATGTTTAGACTGCCCTGAGTTCAATTCAATTCTAAGCATTCGTTCTTGGTCCATCGTTCATCATTCCAGCTATCTATCGACTCAACATCAATCTATTAATCAATAAAGGATTATTTTCTGCTATCCCTTTCTATTAATGAATAAGGGGATATTTCCTGAATATGTATTATGTTTCAGGCAGTCTGCTCTGAAATCAGGGATGAGTGAGAGTTCATCTCTCTCCTTAAGAAACCTCCAATCTAAGAAACAATGTAGGAAAAATACAGATCAGTAGAGCCTGAGTCATAATATGGCAAAACTGTGAGCAGGAACAAAAGACTGGGAAACAATGTATACTTGTGTTTCATACCTAGCCAGCACCATGCATTTAGTTACCTGTTCAGCCACTCTTGGCACCAGAGGTTTAGACCCCTGTTTTGGCTATGGGAAAGAGGAGAAGTCAGGGCCAAGCCAGGTGTGATCTTGAAGGCCTTGAATGCCAAGTCAAAGAGGTTATTCAGTAGGAACAGCCTTCTGTGTTTTCGAAGAAGAGGGAGGAGAACACAAGCAGAACTAAAAATCATCACTTCCCAGGCTTTGCGAGAAGCCTGAGACTGAGAAATACAACCGAGAAGTGGGGTTGCTTCAAGTTCTGTTGGGGATAGTTTCTCTTGGGGAGATTTGAGGCATTTCAGGGTGGAGTCATGTCACAGAGCCCTCTCCAAAGACTCTGGCAACTTCCACCTACATCCAAGCGGAAGTTACCTTAGCTTTGGACAATTCCTGATGCTTATGTGGCCAGTAACTTTCTAAGCATATTTCTGGAAACCCAAGTTAAGACGGATCTCAAAGTGAATGGCTCTAGATAAACTTGCATGATGAGTGCTAAGTAGGCCTAGATTCTTCGAGGCAGGGTAGAGTCTGACCCATATTTTAGTCAAGTGTCTTGTCAAAGACAAAAACGCATGACAGACTTTGTTTTACTTTTTACAAGAATAAAGATAGAGGTGTTAGAGTAGAGGTAGCTTTTTGATATTTCAACTCTGGAAGTTATCCTGCCTTTAGATTCAGTGGAAATGCTTCCTTTCCTCCTGTGCTAATTCATTTTAGGTAGAAACATCAAGGTTGGCCTATGATGTGAGGAGGCTGATGGTATCTCTTAAGGTTTAGAAGTCTGTAAACCCTCCTACAATGAAAGTTCTAAAGCCACTTTCCAATTCTTTAAATACCCTATGCTTAGGACTTAAAAAGCTGCTGTTTTATCACCATTTAATTATCTACTTTGCAGGTGGCTGTGGTATTACAATTTTGCAACATCCTGTAGCTCTCTGTCCAACCATTCAATTAGGCGTATAGCAGGGTTTTTACACAACCCTAATTAATATGGGAACCAGGTAGAGGCATCAATGTCAGTTAACTAGTAATATGTGTAGTAAGCTGGCTCTCATCATTTTTCCCCATACTGAATTGCTGGAGCTTTAGATAGAGCCGAGTCTCAGATCAGTACTTCTATTAAAAAAAACCCATTCGAATTGCTGTTATGCATTATGATTATCATAAGTTTATTTATTAGTTTCTGGGTAGATAGGAAAAAGATGCCTGAATGTGCAGGTGATCTCAGCTTGTAACTGATCTTTACTACTTGCCAGAAGGGAAGTCACATAACCTCCCTGATCCTTAGATTTCTGTTCAGCCATTCATACTCTGCACTACCCTTAGACCCAGGCCAACTAGCCCCAGTCCAAGGTTTTGGGCTTAAGGATTCAGCTCTGGCTCTCTGTTGGATGTGCTCTTCCCTATGGGTGAGGAATCCTCAGGCCAAGGGCTGTGTCCAACCTGTACCCATGTCTTCCTACACACACCATGCTCTGGATACTGGAGACCCTAGGATTCTTAGCACAAGTGGCCCTGAACCTGTTTTCAGGTTCTCTCTTCCCTGAGTTCATTCTCTCAAGGTCAGAAAAGGATGCTGGGAGTGTGCATACATGGAGTGACAAAGGGTAACCAATTTTTTTTTAGCATACGTCATCCAAGGGTGGAGATGAAGGGCTCTGGTGTGCAAAATCATGTGCTCAGCTCCCCACAATGCAGAGCTGGAGCCAGGGGTGAGGAGTGAGGGAGGAAAGGTGGGCTGGGAGGAGTCTCTATTTGTATTCTTGCTTCAGGCTCTGCAAGGATTGGGGCAGGCTTGGTTAGACCTGTTAATGACCACCTTTAAGGAGGAATTTCAGGGGAATTACCTGTGGAAAGGGTTACCCTAACATATTTGAGGAATAAGCATTATGTGATAAGTGTGTTTAAAAGTTCCCTTGTTTTCAAATATGTTCCTTACCTACATGTCACAGTGATGCCAGCCTTAGCTATTCATTCCTAAGTTTAGATGCTGAATTTTTGTTAAAATGTGAATAATCCTTGGGGGCTGCTAATACATCTGTATTATTTACCAGTAGCAACGAACATCTTTGTATGTATTCATTCCATTAGCCAGTCACCCAGTGAGGCTTAGAGGAAAAGCCACAAGATTAGTAAAATTCATTGGTGGTAAATCAGTAAATGTCTGGAAGATATTAGAATTCCCTGAATCTGCTAAGCTATAAGCTTCGGCACTCTAATCATCTTCATCATCATCAAAATAATTAAATACCAGCAGCTAATATTCATTAAGTATTTGCTATGTGCCAGGCTCTGTTCTAAGCACCTCACACAGATCATATAATTGAATCCTCATAGAACCTATGAAATAGGTACTTTAATTACCGCTATCAAACAGATGCTAGAAACTGAGGCAGAGAATGCAAATGATTTTCCCACAACCCAGAGTGGCAGGGCCAGGATTTGAATGCAGGTCTTCAGATAGTTTCTTCCCATCAGCTTAAGGTTCCCACTTTATTTATTTTATTTATTTATTGATAGATAGATAGATAGACAGACAGACAGAGTCTCATTGTGTTGCCCGGGCTAGATTCCCTGGCGGCAGCCTAGCTCACAGCAACCTCAAACTCCTGGGCTCAAGCAATCCTGTCTCAGCCTCCTGAGTAGCTGGCATGTGCCACCATGCCCGGCTAATTTTTTCTATATATTTTTAGTTGTGCAGCTAATTTCTTTCTATTTTTAGTAGAGATGGGATCTCACTCTTGCTCAGGCTGGTCTCCAACTCCTGAGCTCAAGCAATCCTCCCGCCTCAGCCTCCCAGAATGTTAGGATTACAGGCATGAGCTACCGCGCCCCGGCTGGTTCCTGCTTTATTTTCATGTGTATTTTGTCACCCTGATTTACTGCTTTATCCTTTATGTGTCTCCAGTGCACCACTGGAGTTTAAAGTTTAATGTTAGACCATCTTGTGTATAATAATTAATCTTTATTGCCCATATTATTATAATTGTCACATGCTATACTCAGTGGCCACTTTATACCAATCTCTGACTCTGGTCATTAAGAGGCTTAGGAGACTGCCAAAATTCAGATTAATATGGGTCTATTGTATTTATTTAGCTAGTCACTGAAGTGATAAACTTAGATCAAATAATTCCAAGGACAATTCTCTAAGAATTCTTACATCATTCAATTAAGTCTTTATTATCATTTCAAATACATGGTGAAACATAGGATTTTAAAATCAGAAATATATATATGAACTTGTAAAGTGTATTAACAGAAAAATTCATTACTTTTGTATTGTGGCTAAAATATCACATTCCTAGATATATAAATGAAATATATTACGTTCAAATTTTATTTATTTTGACACAAATTGCATTCAAATGAGTTTTTTCTTTTTTGAGGGAGTGGGAATGGAGGAGCTATGAATCTAAACCGGGGGTCAACAAACTACAGCCTGAACCTGGTGGTCAAATGTGGCCCACAGCCTGTTTTTATAAATAAAGTTTTATTGGAGGATGACCATGCTCATTTGTTTACATATGGTTTATGGATGCCTTTGTGCTACAATAGCAGAGTTGAATAGTTGTGATAGAGACTATATGGCATGCAAAGACTAAAATATTTACTATCTATCCTTTATTAAAAAAAAAATTTGACGCCGGGCATGGTGGCTCACGCCTGTAATCCTAGCACTCTGGGAGGCCGAGGTGGGAGGATCACTCGAGGTCAGGAGTTCGAGACCAGCCTGAGCAAGAGCAAGACCCCATCTCTACTAAAAATAGAAAGAAATTAGCTGGACAACTAAAAATATATAGAAAAAATTAGCCGGGCATGGTAGCGCATGCCTGTAGTCCCAGCTACTCAGGAGGCTGAGGCAGAAGGATTGCTTAAGCCCAGGAGTTTGAGGTTGCTGTGAGCTAGGCTGATGCCACAGCACTCTAGCCCAGGCAACAGAGTGAGACTCTGTCTCAATTACAAAAAAAAAAAAAAAAATTTGACCACTGTGCTGAATAGTTTATCCAAACTGAAATGTTAGTTGGTATGCATTCCAATAATACCTGGTAGTCCCCTAATATTTGAGATTTTCCAAATAGACAGAAATACAGTTGTATCACATGATTTTTAGACTCTAAAATGTTCAGCCAGTTAAGGAAATGTGTTTTATTTTATTGCTACCTGAATTAATTTGAAAAAGATCACAAAATCAAGGTGAGGCTATCTCAATTCTATGGTTACTCTTCAAGCAAAAAATATGTTCATCAAAATTTATTAAATGAAGAAAAAGAGATGGAAAGCTATAAAAACCATGGAAGGTTTTGTTATAAAATGCAGAATCAAGTATTTACTTTTTGCTCTAAAGCAGAATTAAAATGGGAAAAGATAAACACCAAAGCTCATAGGAGAAAAATATTTTTTCTACTAAGTAAACTTACTTAAAGCAAAATACATACACACACACAGTCCCACTTTTCTCCCACTAACAGAGGTCCATTTGCAGAGGCCTATCTCTATTAATGGGATAGAGTGATGTTTTCCTACCTTGATTAGATCGTTCAATAGTTTCTTTGCAAGAGGTTGACTTCCCTTGCATTTCAGCTGCCTCCCTATGTAAACCAGGCCCGATCTACCTGTTACTCACAGATTAATCCCCTAAAGCCTAGTAGACAGGATATGTCAGAAACAGATGTTGACTTGAGAGACAAGTACAGAGGTAATGCAGTCGTCACTTAGTAAATTTGGTGGGTCTAATTCAATTACAGCTTTGGTATCTCATGTTTTATTTCCAAGTATGCCTTTTGAAAGAAATTTAAAAATGTCAAAGGAAAGCCCTCACAGCTAACTTTCACGCACAAAAATTACATGGTGATAAAAACAAAAGTAGATTTCAAAAACATTGCTGGAACAATTTGGAATCCATATGCAAAAAGAAACAAACAAACAAATACTCTACCCACACCTCACATCATATACAACTTGAAATATATGAAAACTATAATCGATCAGCAGAAGGTTGTTTAATTTCCATGACTTTGTGCAGGTTTGAGTGTTTCTCTTGTGATTGATTTCTAGTTTTATTCCACTGTGGTCTGAGAAGATACATGGTACATTTTTGATTTTTTTGAATTTGTTGAGACCTGTTTTGTGGCCTAAAATATGACCAATCTTGGAGAACGTCTCATGTGCTACTGAGAAGAAATTATATTCAGTAGTTTTTGAGTAGAGTTCTGTAAATGTCTGTTAGGTCCATTTGATTTAGAGTCTGGTTTAAGTCCATTGTTTCTTTATTTATTTTCTGCTTTGATGATTTACCCAGCTCTGACAGTGGGATGTTGAGTTCCCCGGCAATTACAATGGTGCTATTTATTTATTTGCTTCGCTCTAGTAAAATTTGCTTTATGTATCTGGGAACTCCTGTGTTAGGCGCATATACACTTAGGATTGTTATGTCTTCTTGTTGAATTGCTTCCTTTACCATTATATAGTGACCCTCTTTGTCTTTCTTTACCTTCGTTGGCTTAAAGTCAATTTTATCTGATATGAGAATGGCTACACCTGTTTTCTTTTGATTTCCATTTGCGTGGAATATTTTTTCCATCCTTTCATGTTGAGTCTGTCTGCATCTTTGTGGTTTAGGGTTTCCTGGAGATTGCAGATAGTTGGGTTGTTGTTTTTTTTTTTTCATCCATTCAGCCAGCCTATGTCTTTTGAGAGGAGCATTTGGACTGTTAATGTTAAGTGGTAGAATTTATATGTGGGATGTTGATCTGTTCATCCTGTTGGGCAGTACCTTATTGCTTTGTTTGTCCTCTTGTACTATTGTTTTATAAGAGTTTTAGGGTTTTTTTTCGGGTGATTTCACAATGATGGGTATCTGTTATGCTGATTCGTGTATCATGTAGTTCTGAGTATTTCCTGCAGGCCAGGTCTGGTCATGGCAAATTCCCTCAGTGTTTGCTTGTCTGTAAAATACTGAATTTCTCCATCAGTTGTGAAATTTAATTTCGCAGGACACAAAATTCTGGGCTGGCAGTTGTTCTGTTTAAGAAGATTAAAGATGGGGCCCCAATCCCTTCTGGCTTTTAAGGTTTCCACTGAGAAGCCTGCAGTTAGCCTGATGGGTTTTTCTTTGTAGGTTATTTGTTGCTTTTGTCTTGCTGCTTGCAGAATTTTCTCCTTCATTTTGACTTTGGCCAGCTTGATTACTACGTGTCTTGGAGATGACCTATTTGCCATGAATCTTCCCTGTGTTCGATGACCATCTGGTATCTGTATGTCTGAGCCTCTTGTGATGCCAGCAAAGTTTTCCTCAACGATTCCCTCAAATAGGTTTTCCGTGCTTTTAGAGCTCTTTCTTTTTCTCCCTCAGGGATAGCTATAATTAGAATGTTAGTTCGCTTCACATAGTCCCATGTCTCTCTCAGTGATTGCTCAGACTTTTTTATTGTCTTTTCTTGACTTTTATTGTCTCTTTGAATGGGTTATCTCAAGAGCCTTGTCTTCAAGCTCTGACATTCTTTCTTCTCCTTGTTTTAGTCTGTTGTTGAAGCTTTCTGCTCTGTTTTGAAATCCCCTAAATTACTCTTTCATTTCTTTAAGTTCTATTGTATCCTTTCTTATCTTGTCTAGCTCTTCAGTGACTTTTTTCCTTAATTTCCTGAAATATTTTTTGGGCTTCTTTTTGTTGATTTTCAACTTTCTCTTCAATTCCATTCATCTGATCTGCCATCCATATTCTGAATTCCATTTCTGTCATTTTGGCAATTTCCCTGTGGGTGGAATCCACTATTGTAGCTCCATTGTGTGATCCCTTGGGTTGTCAAACTATTTTGTTTTTTCATGTTGCTGGGGTTCTTTTGCTGGTTTCTTCTTATCTGGCTCCTCTTCTCGCAGCTCTGGGCTAATAGGACTGCAGGGCATCTGTTCTCCTTTGCTGGGAACTCTCCTGTTTAGTTAGAGAAGGGGAGGACCCTAGATGGAGCTATTGTGTCCTACTCTGGAATATGGGACTGTCAGGGGAGGGGTGGGTGCACTAAGAGCCTGTAGAACAACTGTTCTGTTTTAACCCATTGCCCTATAATTACCACACTTTGGGCCAGTGCTGGATGATCTTCACGTGGGGTTGAGGGATGTTCCCTACCTCTCGTGGGAAGTTTGAGTTAGGGGCTGGATGTGACCCTCTCCATGGAAACAGAGCAAAAGCTATAAAACTTCCAGGAAAGCACTGTCCAAATGGAACACTGAACAATGATGGAAGGGTTCAACAGCTGCTACATCCAAGACAATAGCTACTAGCCAGTGAGGCTCTTGACCACTTGAAGTATGGTTAGTGTGACTGAGGAACTGAAGTTTTAATTTTATTTTATTTTAATTAATTTAAATTTAAATTTAAGTCACCACATGTGACTGGTGGTTATTATGTTGGATCTCTGAGTTTTAGAAGAAATTATAGGAAAAATATTTGTAATTTGGGTTAGGGAAAGATTTCTTAGGTAGTATAAAAAAGCACAAACAATAAAAGAAAAATAGTACTTTATCAATACTAAAAACTTATGCTTCATAAAAGATGCTGTTAAGAAAACAAAAAAACAGGTAACTGGCTGAAAGGAAATATAACCAAATACCTGATAAAGGGCTTGTATCTAGAATACATATAAAAAAAAGACTGAAAATGCAATACTGAAAAAACAAAATGAGCAAATGATTTGAACAGACATTTTAAAAGAAAGAGATAGAAAAGACAAATAAGCGTAAGCAGAGGTGTCCAACATTGTTAGTCATTAGGGAAACTCAAATTAAAACCACAATATAACAACACACACCTAATAGAATGGTTAAAATAAAAGGATAAAAACCCTGAACAAGGATGTGGAACAACTGGAGCTCTCATACATTGCTGATGGGAATGCAAAATGTCAAAGCCCCTTTGAAAAACAGTTTGGCAGTTTCTTATAAAGTAAAATATACATTTATTCTACACTCAGCATTGTGTTGCAGCTGGCCCACCAGCTTATGGGAGCCAATTGTCTGTATCTATTTTGAACTCCACATTCAGTGATGCCGCATTGGAAGCTTGAAATAAGTTAGGGTGGGTGTATTTACACCACAGGAATTGGCAAATGCTACAAATCAGGTACTTTGGTGGGGGAGGGGGATAGTCAATTATTAAATGTTTACCAGTAAAGCACTGCATATGGCCCAGAAATTCTAGTCCTAGCAAAATGAAAACATATGTCCATCCAGATATATATACATTAATGTTTATAGTAGCTTTATTCATACTTGCCCCAAACTGGAAACAAACAAAACGTCTATCAACTGGTGAATGGGTAAACAAATTGTGGTACATTCATAAATTGAATACTCTTCAGCAACAAATAGAAATGAACTACTGATATATGCAAAAACATGCTCTCTCTTTCATTCAAAAATAAAACTACAAACATGAATTATGCTAAATATGTTCTTTGGGATCTGAATCCACAATATTTTTTCTAATATGATCTAAATTACCACAGTTCTTTGAGCATGAAAGGTACTTTTGAATTACCAGGCAAGCTATAGTTGTTTTTAATCCATCAAATGGCTTTCAGAGTCATGCCACAACTTTCGTGACACTGAAGAGTTCAGCATCCTCCCTTTCAATCAAGTTTCTAGGAGCAGCTGAATTTCATATGGTTTCTTCTACTCTGACACAGCACCAATTAACAGAATCTAGTTTTAAATCCAAATTCAAAGGGCAAATGTCTTTTAGCACATAATTTAATGTCTATTCCAATTTACTACTTGTGTTTTTATTGATTTTACAGGGGCCTTTGGATGGTTCTGCCCTAGTCATTAGGGTACTAATTCTGTTAAATAGTTGTTAAGAACTAAATTACCTTCTCATGCCAAACCTTGGTCATTCAAAGCTGTAATGTATGGATGAGAACATGCAGAGAGTAACGGGCCGGCCGGATTTTTTTTTCCTAATCACATTATGTTCTAATATTTCTGAACAAGTTTTTAAAGGATTTTGCATTCGTAAATATAAAATCACCTTTTGTAGATAATTATTTTATAACAAATGTGTCAAATAGTGTACAATAGCTTTATTATTTCTGTCTTCTGAAGCATTGATTTCATGTCAAAAAATGTAGAAACTTGTTCAAGATCTCACATGGGCTGTGAGAGTTGCTCTTGAAAGCAGCAAACCAGTTGAACTGAATTGTATTAAGTAATGGTTTTCTAATACATCAAGAGGTTCCAAGACAAAAAAAAAGAGACCAAAAATGTTCAAATGAAGTAAGTTTTCTCTCTGGAATGTCAGAAGAAATAAAGCCAAGATAAGGTAGTGGGAAAGATGTTTATTTGACAATTGTGTGTGTGTGTGTGTGTGTGTGTGTGTGTGTGTGTCTGTGTGTGAAGTAAAGAGTTAAGCATTATGATATGTTCTAGTCACTGGCCGCCGGGCCTACTGTAGTAGGCTTGGGATTCCACAAGATTTATTGGTTAGTGCCCTGGGATTAAGATTCCTGGAAATGCTTGCCAAACTAGACATGAAGTGAGAAGAACAAATTAATCTAGACAGCATAAAGTTTTATAAGCACATTAGCAATTTTTGACACCTTGAGAATAGTGTTATTGCTGAGTAGATGAAGATATAAAAATACACCTAAATGAAATGATCAAAATTTAATAGAATATGATTTTTAAAATTTCTAAGTAGCTTAATTGGTCTTTTGTTTTTATAAAAACATAATATGTAAAAATAAAATACTAAAACAAAACAGAGGTGTAGAAATAGAAAGTAATAGTCTTTGCCCAATCCCAAATTCACTCTGTTGAGGTAACATGTATTTATGCATACACATAGAGACATATTTTTAAAATAAAGGCTATGTTATATTGTATATCCACTTCTATAATTTTTTTCAGCTGATAATTTATCATTAACTTCTTTTACTAAAATACCTACAGATCTTCCTCAAGGCCATATACAATTAAGCTCTAAGGTATAATGTAGTTAGCCAAACCCCTGTTAATGAATATTTAGGTTTTCTACTGTTTTCCTGTTACAGTGCACATTTGTGATCCAATTATTTGCTTGCTTCTATGGCTGTTGCTTTGGATAGGTTATTAGAAACAGATTTTGGGGTTGAAAAGAAAAATATGTTTTCTCGAGAAGGAAATTAAATGATATCAAATTGGAGATTTGGATAGAAGGACAAAAGGAAAGAACATCAGATTGCTGTATGAAGGATGAATTTATAATATCATGACTGGATTAATGATTTATGTGTGATATCCAGAGCTTTGTGTTCTCAGTTTCAGCAAATATATTTAAAACATCTCCTATGTGCCAGCATTGTACCACATACTCTTACATGTTATCTCTTCCTTTTTATTGTCTTGATTTTGTAATTGATTATCTTTGATGGAGGTTTTTTGCATGGAATAAAAAGAATATCAGAGTTGTAAATGCTATGAATAAAATTAAATGGAGTGATACAGAAGAGAGTTGCTGAGGGAGGAGGACTTTAGCTGGGACTTTGATTGAGGGTGTGTTGGAACAGGTAACTAACGTTCAAGGAGGAACTGTGTGAATGACCAAGAGGAGCCAGCCATAAGATATACTAAAGAAACAGGTTTGTCAGACAAAGGAAACTATGAGTACAAAGAAACTAAAGCAGGAACAAGTTTGGATTATTCACAGAACAAATATTATTCTGGTATGTCTAGAGAGAAAGGCAGGAGTCAAATAATAGGATGCCTTGAGAGCCAGCATAAGAAGTTTGAATGTTAGAAAAACAAGGTACTTCAAGTTCACTGGGAAGCTACTGGAGACTTTTAAACTGAAGAGCATTATAATGTGATTTATGTGATTGCGTAGTTGATTTTAAATGTTTGTTGAATGTACTAAGAAAAGCAATGGTGGAAACAAGGAGGCAAGGTGGATGATCTGCAAGGGATCGTCTGCAAGGTCATGCATTGCAGGTCGGTAGGCGTCATGGATTAAGGATATGTTCTGGAGGCAGAACCAACAGGACTTGCTGATGAATTGAATGTGAAATGTGTTAGAAAGAGATAAATTGTGACCATCTTCCAAACTAGAAGAAGAGCTTCTCTGTCAGGAAATAATTTTGACAACTTACAGTGCTGGGGAAATGAAAAACATTGAAGTCCAGAGCCCATCAGGGAAGGTTCTATTGAAAACTGTTTCTGCTTTGGTCTGGGATCCTAAACGGTGGCACGTTGGAAGTAAGGATGAACCAAAAGTAAACCAGATGTCACAAAGACTGCATCACAGTAAGAGTTGTTTGAATGATCCCCCACATACTAATTCCTAACACTAGAATTAACGGGATCCTGAGTTGCTGGGGCTTAGATGCTAAGCCGAGACGAGACAATCATCTTTTCTGTAGAAATACAGAATATTTCTAGGGCTCAAATTATTTCTGCAAACAACGTTTAAAATAAAATTCCCAGAACATGATCAAAAATAACCAGGCACATAAGAAGGCATAATCTGCTGCTATTTCCTAGACCACGTTTTGGATAGGATCTTCTACTAGCAGACTTCTCAATAGAAATAATGGAAGACAGAATAACAATGAAAAATATTTTCAATATGCTAAAAGAAAGAAAGCTGCCAATAGTGAATTCTGTGCCCAATAAAAACAGCCTTCCAAAAGGAAGGCAAAACAGAGGTATTTATACACAAAGAGTGAATGATTTTGTCACTAATACCCGAACTAAAAACTAAAGGAAGTTCTACAGACAGAAGAAACATGTTCCCAGAGAGAAAGCTGGAGAATTAAGAAGGAATTAAGAGTAAACTTACAAATATATTGTGAATATAAACTATATGGAGAGAATAAAAATATATAATAACTATTACATATAATTCAGGTGGGGATTAATTGTGCTAAAGTGTTCTAAATTTCTTAAATTGCTAGGGAAGAGGGTAAAATAAAAATACCCAGCAGTATTAGATTATGATAGGTTAAGAAAACATGTTTTAATCTCTAGAGTAACCACTAAAAGAATTGCAAAGAAATACATTATAATTTTTTAAAAGAACAGTACAAATAAAAAATTCATGACAGAGAAAGAGAGAGGGAGAGAGAGACAAAGACAAAGGATAGGATAAATTTAAAATATGTAATAAGATAGCAGATTAAACAAATACATTAATAATTACATTAAATGCCCCAACTAAAAGGCAATTATTTTTCAGATGCTTATTTCACTAAAGGACTAGAAAAAGATGCTCTATAAAAGTAGTGACCATCAAGCAAGGAGCATCTATTGCCTGTTATCAGGAGTACAAATTTGAGTACTTCTGTCCACTACATCTTGGTGTCAGAGTCACCAAGGAAAACACAACACTGTCAAACGCTGGGCGGAACAATGATTTACTCACATCAGGAAGAGACAGAGCAAGATCAATTTAAGCTGTTGGTATCTGTGCCCCTTGGTTAGCTGGCCCCTCCAAGCAAAACCCAAAAAAGGGAATTACAGGAAAGGAAAATTCATGAGTATAGATGCAGAAATTCTAAACAAATATTAGCAAATTGAATCCAGCTATACATCATGCCTAATAGGGCTTACTCAGGAATTCAAATTTGCTTAACGTTGATTGATTTTTAAGTGTAATATATCACATTAACAGAATAAAAGAAGAAAAAAATTATTTCAATTAATGCCAAAAAAGTGTTTGATACAATTGTTATTTCATGGTTTAAAAATCCTTAGGGGGGAAAAAAAATCCTTAGGAAACAACAAAAAGAATTTCTTTAATTTAATACATCATATTGCTCAAAAACATAAGTAGATATTGTACTTAATGGTTAAATGTTGACTCCCATCCCCCACCCCCTTTGAGTTTGGGACCGATACAAGGATGCCTGCTATAAACATTATTTTTCAACACTGTACAATTGGCCCTAGACAAATCAAAAATGTAAGAAAAAATATAAGGATTGGCAATGAAGCAATGATGCATTCATGGAACATCAAAATAATTGACAGGTGATATTAGCAAGGTGATGAATATGTAAATACAAAAATCAACTAAATTCCTATATGACAGAAATAAGCAAAAAAAAAATTTTAAATATCATTTATGATACCATCAAAATAGTCAAATAATAAGAATATGTTTATAATAGATATGAAATGTTTCTATCAATAAAATGATACAATATTATTCAGAGAAATTAAAAAGGCCTAAATAGAAAAACTTACCATATTCATAGATTGGAAGATTCAATCTTAAAGGTATCAATTATCCTCAAATTAATTTGTTTAGATTAATTTTTATACTCAATGTTGGATGTCAGTATCTTGAGAGGTTTTTTGGAAATTGGTGAGCTGATTTCAAAATTTATATGGAAATGCAAAGATAGTTAATAATCAAGACACTCTTGAAGATCAACAACAAGCTAGCAGTGATTTTTCCTACCAGATCCCAAGATATATTTTAATGCTACAGTAATTAAGAGAGTGTTATGTTATTGCAAGGATAGGCAAATAGAACTATTGATTAGAATGCATTTCTGCAGCAAACACGTACATCTAAGGACATGTGGTTCATGAGAAAGGTGTCATTGCAGAAGAATAAGGAAACGATTGTCTTTTCCATAAACAGTGCTGGGAAAATTGGAAATTCACACGGAAAATCCAACTACACACCATACCCATACACAAAAATCAAATCCAGCTGAATCGTATACTTAAGTATGAAAGTTAATATAATAAATTTTTAAAAGTAATGTATAGGAGAATGTCTTTATAAGCTTGGGTGGAAGGAGGTTTCTTAAAACAGGACTCAATAATACTATGCATAACTATGAAGACTAACACATTTGGCTGCATTAAAACTAAAAACTTTTGTTCATTAAAAGATTTCATAAAGAAAATCAAGAGGTTCTGACAGTGTGGGAGAAGCTATATGAAACACGAAAAACCAACAAAAGACTTGTATAAAGACTTTATTAAAAAAAAAATTCCTACCAAGTAATAAGAAAACAGAATTTCAATGAAAAAATAGTTTGTAGATTAATTGCAGTAATGGGCCCAACCACTCATTTCCTCATTTATTCAGATCTTTTGTGACTTTGCAGAAACTCTCATCAAAATGTAGAGTCTACTGTGACTTGCTTTGGCCAGTAAAATACAGCAGAGGTGACAGTGTGATTGTTTGGAGTCTGGCTCTTAAGAGGCCTTGTGTCTCAGATCTCAGTTTGCTTAGATCTCTTGGGTCCCAGATAGCCTACAGGAAGATGAGGAAAACATGGCCTAATCTTTCCTGCAGCCCCAATTTAAGCTGGTCAACTGTCACACATGGGATTGGGACTACCCTAGACCAGCCAGCCCAGGCAACCTGCATACTCACCAGAAACAAATGAGCAAGCCAGTCCCAATCGGCTGAACCTAGTCTGGAGCAGGAGAACCACCCAGGACCCTCAAGTCTGTGAGCTAAATAAATACTTATTGCTTTAAATTGCCAAGTTGTGGAATAGTTTGTCACTCAGCAACAGCTAACTAATAAAAATAGGCAAGAGACTTTTAACAAAAGGTACTCTACAAAAGAGCATGTATAAATAGCCAAGGAGCATGCAAGAAGATGCTCGATTTCATTAAATATTAGGGAAATATAAATCTTCAATGAGATTCCCACCAGAACAGCTAAAATTAAAGACTGACAATGTTAAGTGTTAAAAAGGATATGATCAACTCTGATTTTTGTATCATGCTAGTAGGGGTATAAATTTATATGAAATGCTTTCGCAAACAGATTGGCATTAGCTAACACAATTGAAAAGACAAATACTTTATGGATCAGCTATTTTATTTCTAGGTATATATTTTTTCTTTTTTTTTCTTTTAATTAATTAATTTATTTATTTTTTATTTCAGACTAGGTATAGATTTAAAAGCAACATGTGCATTTGTATATTAAGAAACATATAAAAGAATGTTCATATCAGCATTATTTATAATAGCCCTAAACTGAAAACAGCCCAGATGTCCATCAGTTGTAAAATGGGTAAGTAGCGATATATTCATACAATGGAATAGTATGTAACAATGAGAAGGAAAATAATTACAGTTAAAAGCAGTAACATGGTGACTCTCACATGGTGAATATTGGGCAACAGAAGTTAGATATAAGGAATGCATACTATATTATTTCGAGGCAAAACTAAACTATATTGTTGTTTATAGTTCATAGGAGAATAAAAGTATGAAAAAAAGCAAGGAAGTGATAACTATAAAGGTCAGAACAATGGTTACATTTAGCAGGGAAGGGGGAGGTTATAACTGGGCAGAGGCAGCCAGGAGCCTTCTGGAACACTGGCAAAGTTTTATTTCTTGACCTGAGTGATAGTTACATAAAGGCTTGCTATATGGTAATTTATTAATTATTACAGTTATATTTTATACACTTACTGTTAGCATGCAATATTCCGTAACGTAAATCTTAAAGAGACAGAGAGACATCATGAGAGCTTAGGAGTGGCAAGTTGTGACTCTGTTGCTGAAAACCCAATCTGCCTTTTACTGTTCCCCTGCTGTTACCACCTCTGTTTTATCTGTGAAGAAAAAAAAAAAAAAAAAAAAATTGGTTGACCAGATAGCTATAAGTCCTTCTTTAGCATTTTGGGATATGTGTTAAAGTAGAATACTAGTATGGTAGTTTCAATGCATAGCCTATATAATGAGCCCTAGTACTAGTGAGAAATGACATCTGATGGACCAGGTTGAGGTTTTGATGTGCTTTGAGTAGCAACCCACATTATCTAAGGCACCCCTTGGAGTGCTTTGCTGCCTGCTCCCTCAGCAATTTAAGTCATGCTGAAGGTGTGTCCCTGTCTCTGAGTTTTACACACTTGTCACAGAAAACACAGCAGGATGCTAATCAGGAGGTACCTACATCTTATCAGTTTATTCCCAGGTTCTGCCACTGTAGCCTATTTCTTGTGACAAGATTTTTTATCTAATTCAATGCCTGCTCAGTGCATCTAGGGATGATTTAGAATTGGTTGTAATCCTTGTGTGACACATGTCATATTGTCATCATAAAACATTCCTGGTAAAAACAAAATTTGGGGATGAACCACCCTCTAGTACTGACATTTATTAGACTACCCTCTAATAAAAATATGTCAGTCTGAGAAATCCTTAATTTCTAACGTGGAATTTATATTATACACATAATGTAAATTTATTTTGCTTTCTTATATAAGTGAAGTATAAGTATCTCAATCAGCCATGCTACTTACAATGCACATGTGTTGGCCTTTGTATGTTGAGGAAGCTAATTCATTAGTAGATCATCAATTCAACTTTGCTATTTCTCTGTTTTTCTGTCAATGAAATTAACAGTAACAATCTGATTATTCCCTGTCATACTTACAGGAACAAAGGTTGTTTGAACAGAACCAGAGGTCTCACCTGGAGACCTTTTTAAAAAGTAATGCCTTTCAAGCTTCACCCTAGACCCACATAATCAAAATTTTTCCCAAATGCAGCCCTGTAAACAGAATTTTCGACAAATCCTTCTAAAAACCTGCCAGATTTGAAAGCCATTAGTTTGGAAGATGTTGGATCTCTCTATAGGAGGAGGCACCTTCGTGTCAAATCACACGGCATTGTTTTATTTATTTGTTTTTGTCTGCTTCCCCTTCTCCTTTCTGCTGGAATACAAACTTCATGTAAACAAGGACCTCTGGGCCTGGTTCACCACTCCCTTCCGGCATACAGAACAGAGGTTGACAGCTGCGGCCTGCGGGCCAACTCCGGCCCACCTGATTGGTTTTATATTAGTAAATAAAGTTGTAGTGGAGCACAGCATTGCCCATTGATTCACACATTATCTGTCGCTGCTTTCAGGCTACAGTGGCAGAGTTGAGTAGTTGGTGACAGAGACCATCTGGCCTGAAAAGTCTGAAATATTTATCACCTTCCCCTTTACAGAAACTGTGTGCTGATCCCTGATCTAGAAGAATGGCTAGCATAGAGTGGGTTCTCTACAATTGGTGAATGTCGAATGAATGAAATAATCATTTATTAGTATCTCTAAGCAACTCTCCTTTGCTCAGATAAGTTTCTTTTTACACGTTACCCTTAATTAATTGTTTTATGACACTGCGGTCTCTCCTTGGAAACTTACTCCCCTCATTGCGTTATTAAGTGCCCTTCATTTTCCCTTGGAGCCAATCTGGGGTTTCGGTTATGCTAAAGTACAACAAGATATGGGAGTATATGAATCAATTTACGCATAACTTCTTAGGAGCACATTAATTACACAGTGTGAGATTATTTTCGAGCTCCCTTTCATTCTCAGAGGGGTGGCAATAGTGTATCAGATTACGAGTTAAATGGGAAGCCAAGTTAATAAGGATGGAATGCGGTGTATTAAAGTGGTGGGTATGATTTGCTATAATCCCCAGTTGGCTTTAATGATAGGTTATCAGCATTCCGGGATGAAGTACACTATCTTTTCACAGACAGACAGCAGAAAGCACAGTGAACTGGTTTCTAGGTTTGTAATATCATTAATTATCCGTATAACTTTGGACATTGAGCCACTTCTTCAAGTGAATGTTTCTCAGTTTCTTCTTTAGTAACTAGAAAAATCTAGGTTAGTTGATGTTTATGGTTCCTTGTGTTGCTATATAAATAGGAAACTTCATAACAAATAGCCAGGAAATACAGTGGAATCACAGTTTAGTATAAGGGTTAGGTTTTAAAAGTTTTTATGACTTCATGATGAAAGTTTTCATGTAGTCAAAATTACCTTTGGTTTTTTTATTCAAGTGGCCCATACAATTTTTTTAAAAATTGTGGTAAAATGCACATAACATAAAATTTACTATCTTACCCATCCTTAATGTGCAGTTCAGTAGTGTTAAGTATATTCACACTGTTGCACAACCAACCTCCAGAAGGTTTTCATCTTGCAAAACTGAAACTCTATGCCATTCAACAACTCTTCATTTCTCCTTCATCCCCAGACCCTGGCAAACACCATTCTACTTTCTGTCTCAATGAATTTGACTACTCTAGGCACCTTATATGTAGCTAGAATTATACAGTATTTGTGTTTTTGTGGCTGGCTTATTTCACTTAGTATAATGTCCTCAAGTTCATCCTAGTCATCACATATGACAGGATTTCCCTCCTTTTAAAGGCTGAATAATATTCCATTGTATGTATATACTCCATTTTATTTATCCATTCACCCGTAAATGAACACTTGGGTTGCTTCTACCTTTTCACTATGGTGATTAATGCTGCTGTGAACATGAGTATACAAATATCTCTTTGAGACCCCGCTTTAATTCTTTTGAGTATATACCCAGAAATAGGATTGCTGGGTCACATGGTAATTCTATTTTTAATTTTTTGAGGAACCACCATACTGTTTTCCATAGAGACTACATCATTTTGTACTCCCACCAACAGTGTACAAGGGTTCCAATTGCTCCATATCCTCACCAACACTTGTTATTTTCTGTTTTGTTTTTGTTTTTGTTTTTTTGATAGTAGCCATCCTAATGGACATAAGGTCTCATTGTGACTTCGATTTTCATTTCCTTAATGATCAGTGATGTTAAGAATCTTTTCACTTACTTGTTGGCCATTTGTGTATCTTCTCTAGAGAAATGTCTATTCAAGTCTTTGCCCATTTTTTAAATCAAGTTGTTTGGTTTTGTTGTTGTTACTGTGTAGTAGGAGTTCTTTATATATTCCGGTTGTTAAGCCCTTATCAGATATATGATTTGCAATATTTTCTCCCATTCCATAGGTTGCCTTTTCAATCTGTTGATTGTGTCCTTTGGTGCACAGAGGTTTTAAATTTTGATGTAGTACAGTTTATCTATTTTTACTTTTGTTGCTTGTGCTTTGAATGTCATATCGAAGAAATCATTGCTAAATCCAATGTCAAAAGCTTTTCTTCTATGTTTTTTTCTAAGCTAAGTTTAGGTCTTCAATCCATTTTGAATTAATTTTTTGTATATGGCATAAAGGTAAGGGCCTATCCTCATTCTTATGAATATCCAGTTTTCTCAACACCATTTGTTGAAAAGATCATCCTTTTCACATTGAATGATCTTGGTACCCTTGTCAAAAACCACATGTCCAATATGTGCAGGTTTATTCCTGGTCTCTCTATTTATTCTGTCGGTCTATGTGTCTGTCTTTATGCCAGTACCACACTGTATTTATTACTGTAGCTTTGTAATAAGTTTAAAAAGAGGAAGTATGAAATCTCCAACTCTGTTCTTATTTTTTAAGATCGCTTTGGCTATTTCAGGTCACCCATACAGTTTTGTATGCCTAGTGACTTATAACTCTATGAAGTAAATTTTGGTTATACTAAAGTTTGAGAGCTATGGACCTCTGTTAAAATAAGGGAAAAAAGGAACGTCCATATGCAAATGTCTCCTAGGAATTTTCCATCCCTTCTTCCTTTAAAAGAACACCATCAACGTACTTACCATCAAATTGGTATTAATTGATCAACACTTATGTACACATACAGTAATAACATTCATCGGGTATTGGGCAGGTGGGAGGGGGAGGAGGGGATGGGTATGTTTACACCTAATGGGTGTGGTGTGCACCGTCTGGGAGATGGATATGCTTGAAGCTCTGACTCGGGTGGGGCAAAGGCAATATACGTAACCTAAATATTTTCACCTCCATAATATGCTGAAATAAAAAGAAGAAGAAGAAAAAAAGAAGAGAACTGTGAAATCCTTAACACTTGGGGTGGGGTGGGGTGGGGGAATGGTAGAGAATGCTCAAGTCGCCCTGCTTACCTGCAAGATCGTGCCATTCAGTTTTCATAGTAAGCCTCCACATTTATGTCTATATTTGTTTACCCCAGTGAGGGTTACAGCGATGATATGGCCTCATCTTACTTAAGGTGAGGTTCATAACCTTGGGGAAAAGGGCCATTTGAAGAGACACCAATGCCCATCTTCGTGTTTCTAGGCAACACATATTTATTGTGTATCCACTCTTTTATGAAAATTCGTGGAAGAAGGTTGTTTTTCTCATGAGTCTTTGGGAATCATTATTCCAAACCCATGGTAAGGGATCTTCTCAGGGGACTTTGTTCTCCTAAGAAAATAATGAGGACTACCTGAAATAGTAAAAGCATTAACCCATTTTTCCCAGATACCTATCCCCTTTAGAAATGTGATGGTCTGGTTCCAGTTTTTATGGTCACATACCTGAAAGGTTAATTAAAGACCTTTTAAGAACTTTATACACAATTTGGATTGAGGGCTAAATTGCAAGTTCAAATCCTGCATGAGTCAGTAGTGTCTTCCTTCTTACAGCAGCTTTTTGTTTTGTCTCAGCTAACGTCCACTACTGAGTCTTTAGTTTTGGGATGAAAAGCCAGGATATAGATTTTTCCAAGCATTAATAAAGGAAAAGTATATTTTAGTTTACTTTGCTAATAATGTTTCAATGCAGGCTGAAAAATGTTTCTGTAATGCATTCCATTCTAATTATTCATAGGACACATTTTAATTTAGACTTTTGAAATGTTGTTCATGAATGTGTGTCTCTGTGTGTGTGTGTGTATGTGTGTGTGCACATGCTATGTATATATCCCCCATCAAGGCTGAGACCACCGAAGAGTGAACTCAAGTCCTTCTGGCTCAATAATTATTAAATGCTAGAAAAAATAATAAGACTATTTCCCCATGTTTTTGAAAGCCCTGGCAGAACTCATTATTCTGTATCAGTGGATATTTCACATATGCAAGCTTATTTTTGGTGTTCCAAGAAATCTGAAGTTCACTGACAAGGTTTTTGAAGAACACTCTTGAACTGAATGTACGGGCTGTAGTCGAATAAGAACAGTATGTGTTTGGAGTGTAAATGAACCAGCTGGGATGCTAAGTTCTCCGTGATGTCCCTAATTCGATAATCATGGGTTTTGTAATTCCTCTAAAATGAGGTAGTGTTCATTGTTGAATTTAAAAACACTGACATACATGCACAGAATTTACTATTTTGTTCAGTATCCTATCTTTGTCATTTAGATCAATCAAAATAGAGCATACATTGCATCTAACAATCGACAATGAATTCAAAAGGGAGTGTCCTTCCCTTCAGAAGTTTAAGTATGATTCTTAGAAATCAGCCCTGTCATGTTGCAGGGAGTCATCCTGGGATCATGAAGGGAGGATTAATTGCAGGATGTTTTTAATTATATTGAGGCCCTTTGCATGTATTAATAAGACCAACCGATGTTCATGGAGCACTCGATATACTCTATAAACCAAGCACTCTGCAAGCCCTTAGGTATATTGTTCTTTTATATTCACAACTATCTCATGCGGTAGGCAGTCTTTTTATCTCTATTTTGCAGAGAAGGAATTGGAGGTCTGTTAGGAAGTCATGGATCTGGGATCTAACCTCATTCCATCCAACTCAAGAGTGAAATTTCCGTGATGTTCTTACACTGCCTCGGTCTCTGATATAAATGTTCTTTTGTTATTTAGTTCTGAGGCTTTCCGTGCAATCTAACTTTCCTAATGATGTGAAGACTTCCCATTCCAGTATGCAGCCACTCTTTCTTGTCCCCATTGGCAATGATGTCAATACTAGGAGGAGCAATCCCTGTAATAAATAGATTTCGTAATGTTTATAAACATACTCGGCCAGAGGGGGTTCTGTCTTCTGTGTAATGTTATAAAAAGTGGAATAATCACATATGTTCAAGAAGAAGTAAAAATTGGAAAAGAATCATAAATGAGATGAAGATAATAGAATAAAAAGGTTATATGGAGCTAAATATAATGCACAACTTGAACAATCCATATAGCAGGAATACTTATTCCTGTATGGGGAGAGAAAATTAGTTAAATGTGAATTTAGGACCGTCATCTAATGAAATCCAGTGTCAAGATAGTTTGCCATTGACATATCTTAAGTGTTTTTCATAAAAGGCAAAGCCTAGAAAAAAACAAATTGCTTATAGTTCCATAAACAGAACTCAAAATCTATAAGAAATTTATTATTTTTATATTAAGATTTCAATTGCTGTTACTCATTATAACCCGCTTCATGTCATTCATGTCTATATATATATGTATGTATATACACCAAATTTTTATATTTTCACATGTGCATATATAAAATATTATACATATATGTACATATTTTATACATTTTACATATATAAACACACACATACACACACCCCAAATTTTCATGACTCCTTGGGGAGAGGGGGCTAACCCACTGGAAATAGCAGTAAAGAAAATAACAAGGTTTAGAACCTTATCTTTCAAAAATATTTCTGTAGATAGATTCCTTCCTCCCTTCCTTCCTTCCTTCCTTCCTTCCTTCCTTCCTTCCTTCCTTCCTTCCTTCCTTCCATTCTTCCTTTTTTCTCTCCCCACCCCAGACAATTCTTGCACAAAACTTTCCTCTTGCCTTAGGAAAATGTGTTATTTCTCCCCCCTTGACAACCCTCCATCAAGCTCCTTCTCAAGTTCATCTCCTTAGATGCCAAGATGCATTTTAGTGCAGAAGAGTGGAGGAGGGAGGAGTACTCGTCAGGGAGCACAGTCAACACAAAACAGAGAGAGAGTGGGCTGCTGCTTTTCAGAGATCATTTAAGGGCTTGCCGAAGGCTCCGCTTAGTTTACATATCTCCCAGAGTTCCCGGGGAGGGGGTGCTGTCTATTAGGAAGAGATGGATGGACACTGACAAGGAACATGGGGAGAATGGAAAACAGTCATTCCCTCTTGCACAACTTCGCCCAGGCCTAGGGGGTTCCTGCCTGAGACAATATAGATCTTCCCCATTGTATTGCCTAAGACTGCATGGTGGATAGACATGTTTGCAGTGATCTCCAGTCTGGTAAGATTTCTTCACTTGTCAGAAATGACAGTCTACATAGAATAGTTTCCATTAAATGGTGGAATCTATTAATATTTCATTTAGCATGATTTTATCTCTTCCCAGTTAACATGGTGGCTTGGTCTAAAGTTGCCTTTAGTAACCAACTGGTTAAATGTTGTGTCCACTGGAAGTATTTCTAAATGCATGTGGTTGTACGCCTGAAATGTGGCTGTGGCTTTAATAATAAGGAGTGATTATTTGTCCTGCTGCTATGGGACACTTTTACTTTCTTAACCAGCTATTCCAAGAGGATATGTACATTGCTTTTATACTCCAATAAAGAATGCTATTTTTTTCCAAAAAGTGTTTTCTAGTGATGCACTAGAAACTTTAGCTATCACAGTCCTTGAGTAATCTTGGGTTTTATTAAAATTCCTTCAGTCAGACCATTGGACTATGTTTAGTATGAGGGTCTGGAGTCCTTTTAATGTTAAAATCCTTGAAATATTTGCTGACTTGCTGATCTATGTGAATCTTTGTGTATAAAGGGTTTGGGTGTTGGTTATTTTTTTATTTTTGAAATAAGTTAATGTTGCCTTCAGCTTAATTAATTAGAATTTTAATTGTGCTGGCTGTGAGCCTTGCCACTCAATGATAACAACAGGGGTTTTATAATTAGCAAGTGCAAAAAAAAAATGAGAGAAGCTTCTTCTTTTTTCTGTCTTTGTGTTCTCACTGTTCTTAGCAGTTGTTGCAGCCTCTGGTCACTCAATACTATCTGAAAAACTTCCTTGGGTAAGATTTCCTGTGGACTGGCTAATACAGGGGCTATCAGAAAACTCCATAGGGTATGCCTAGAGATATCTCCATGTAGCCCACAGGGATGCTGAGTGGGTTGTGATGTCTCTGAGACTATGTATAAAAGTGTGTGCATGTGGGCATTTGTGAGAGAAGCCTACTCACAGCATTGTGAATTCTTAGATGGAGCCATGAACCTCTAAGTTAAGAGTCTGAGTTCCTCCCATGTGGGCGTGTGGCAGTGGGGGAAAATAATGATAATAGCCAGTGCCACGCATGTTTTAGACACTGCACCATGGAACTGACAAATGTTATCTAACACTTTAGGCACTGTTATGATGCCCATGTTGTAAAGAAGGAAACTAATGCTTGGAGAATTTAATGTGAGTCAGGATTTGAACCCACTAAGTCTGAGACCAGATCCTGAGATTCTAGACCCTTGACTGAACATCGACTACCCACCTATGACATGTCACTGTCCAAAATAGCAGAAGTTTTTCTATCTCAGAGCCGCTATAAGTACAGGCAAGGGATGAGGGTCGGGGGGGGAATCTCATTGGCTGAGCTCTGTATTTTCTTTCAGTTTGGGAATAGCAGCAAACCAAGTCTGCCTGCACTGGGCATTGACTGAGGCTCTTGTGATACCTGAATGCACTTGATTGTGAGCTGGAAATAGACATGAAAAGGATGCAGATGATTGGAATTGGGGGATGGGAAGATGCCCAGGTTTTCCTTTAGGCTTGGAGAGGTAGAATGTGGTGAGCACAGAATCTAGACTCTGACCTCGTGGGTTTCAATCCATACCCTGCATCTCACCAGCTGTTTCAGCCCAGGCAAATCTCAGTACCATACTTCTGTGTGCCTTAGTTGCCTCATCTGGGAAATTGGGCTGATAATAATGGTACTTATGTCACTGAGTTATTGTGAGGATTAAAAGAGCCCATATACATAAAGCACTTGGAACAGAGCCCAGTACATAGACAGAGAGCTACCCGTGCTGGTATTGTTATTTTTGCAATTATTATTACTAGCGCTGATGCTATTGTTGCTTTGAAAATGAGCATTTAAAACTCTTTGAAAAGGGAAAGTGATGCTCAACACCAAACCTGTTTATTTTGTTTGTGGCTGTGAGCTAAAAGATGCTCTAAATGTTCTAGAGAGATGTGGCCCCTGCCTGGAGATGTATAGAATCTGAGGATGTGGAAGCACTTTGTCTTTTTAAGCTCACTTGCAGAATCTTAGCACGGGGCCAGTCACTGGAAGCAGGCTTCAGGGCTTGTTAAAAGAATGACTGTCACTCTGTCTCTGGTGTCCCACTTCACATCCTCTCTGCTTGCCCCTCATTTTAGCACAGCTGTGGTGGGCAGTGCCATGGGGGCTCAGACTCACCTTGTGCAGGCAGCACCTGCCTCAGGTGCTCTTAGGTTGTCTTTCTGAGACAAAGCCTTTTCCAATACCGAGGGGGCCCACTCAGCCTGTGTATGAGGGCAGCCCAAAAGCAACCCTTAACCCATGGACATGAAGGCTGGTAGGTAAATACTGCAGCCTCCCATCCTCCAGGTGGATGACTCTAGAAAGTTCTCTGTGTGCTTCTCAGAGGCCCCTGCTGTCTACAACAGAGACCTTCAAAACACATCCTATAATTAGGTTTGCTCCTTCATTGTATCGCTCTCCCTGCTCCCTTGCTCCTGCCTCCCGGAATCACCTTCCAAATTAACTACCTGCACCTATGTCCCTGTGTCAGGCTCTGATTTCTGGGGACTCAAACTGAGACATAAGCTGCTCTAAAACCCTACTGCGGAAGCCAGTGTCTTTGTGCAAATCTGCTGCAAACTCCATTTGTCCTGTTCCGTGCTGACCCCCCACCCGCTCCCAGTGCCTAGCACAGCATTTGACCGTCCACAAGCATCGGCAAATACTAGCTGAATGATTGAGTCTGTGAGCGGATGAATAAACTCGCTTCTTGGAACTTGATAATGAGTAGGTCAGTTGGGTGCTGCTCCATTTCACTTACTAAATGCTGCACCAGAAACATGGCAAGAGGATGTCGTGCCCTTGGAGGGCTCTTACCTAGTTACTTCCATCTTTCTTCAGTCCTGGCAAGCATTCAGTTTTCTCTGAAATCTTGAAAGCAAAAAAATAATTTGATGGTTCTCTATCTTTTCAAATATATATAGATATAGATATAGATATAGATATAGATATAAATGTTTTACATACCAGCTATGCTCATTGATCATCTGTTATGGGCCCTGTCCCACATTTGGATAATAGATAAGGGTAAACTATTTTATGTGCACCTTGCAAGAGGGAGCCTACAGACCAGACGCATAGTCAAGACGACATCATGGCAATAGTTGGACACTGTGAGGGAAGCTATTGTCAGAGGCACCTCATGTTACGTGGAGGTTCAATTGACCACACACTTTACTTGCTATTGTAATAACATAACAGGCCTCCCAGCTGACTTGAGAATGTGGGATGCTCTTTCAATGTGTTGTTCAATGTAATGTTCCTGCTTCATTACACAAGGGCAGTTTGCATGAACTTTTCAATGCAATGGGTTCATAATTTCAGTGTTTCTAAAGGGGGGAAGATTTGAGGTTTAGAGTATTTAATCAGAAAATTCTGATGAATTCTTTTCAGATATGGATTTAAAACAATTGATATTACTACATAGCTGGAAAAGATAAAAATGTGTACAACAGAGCTTCTCAGCAAGAATAATTCCTAGAAACTGAAAACTCATGAATGAGCTTTTATTAGTTGCCTTTTGACTCAATCAGACCATGAGCGAAATTCACAAATCAGAATTTTAGAGTTCCTGAGCAGGTCTGCCTCTGCTTGGTCATTAAAAGAAGGAAGAGGTCTTTGTAGCTAAATTTAAAAAAGAGAATGAGCCACAAAAAATTTATAGGTAAATTTTAAAAAGAGAATGACTAATACTAAAATGTTAAGGCCATTGACAACGTGTGAAAGATAGAAAATGGATGAAGGGAAGAACATTTGAATTAAGCTGCCTAAGCGAGACCAAAGTGAGAGGTTATTAATGACCTAACATTGCTGCCAGGAGGGCTTTTGTCTTCAAAGCTGTCTTGCTAGCTTTCAAACTGTTTTTAGTTATAATATTGCTAAACATGAGCACAGGTGAAATGGACTTGGGAGAAAAGAAAAAATGTATAGATTAAAGAAGAGAAAGAGACATTGAGTGAGTCTTGAAGATTTGGGTTAATGGTTTTGGGTAGAGCCTGGCACTTCTGCTGGTGCTGCTGACAAAAGTGGTGGTGGTGATGAAGGTGGTGGTGGTGATGATGAAGGTGGTGGTGGTGGTGAAGGTGGTGGTGGTGATGAAGGTGGTGGTGGTGGTGAAGGTGGTGGTGGTGATGAAGGTGGTGGTGATGATGGAGGTGGTGGTGGTGGTGGTAATAATAATGACGGCTAGTGTTTATTATGGTCCAGGAGCTCTACTGTTCCTTTCGTCCTCACTACTCACTGTGGTACAGCAGATATCATTATTATTATAATTATTATTTAAGTTTTAAAGCTGGAGAAACAGGCTTGGAGAGGTTACACAATTAACACAATTAACAATCGGCAGAGCCAAAGCCTCAGACTCAGGCAGGCTGTCTCAAGAGGTCGCATGCTGAATGCCACTGTAGTCTTTGCACTAACCTAACATTTTGTGTTCCATTTGAAACTCACCAAGATCAGAGACCATCCCAATACGGTTCTAAGCAAGACCCTACATCCCACTGCTAAGGGGCTTCGGGGTGTAGTGAATAGAAAATTGTGCACAGATCCTGAGGTTAATGGCCAAGAGGCAGGACTCCGACCACAACTTTATTAGCTAGGCAACAATTTCATTAAGTAGACAGCAACTCGCAAAGGGACGATGAACACGCTGCTGTTGTGTTTTAAAGGTCAAAAACTGGTTTCCCGCAGATTTAACTAAGGCAAAAATAAGGTGTGATTTGAAATGAGGAGCTTTATTTGTACTCAGAGCAGACTTTCTACTCACACGTGCACACATGTCGTTCCTGATTGTCTACCGAGTTCTCACGACTTGTCCTCTCTACTCCCCACCTGATGCAGTGTGGATGTGCTCTATGGCGAGGAAATCCATGGTGCTTAGAGCGGGACCTCAGGAACCATTTAGCCATCAGCAAGTGAGTCCTTATCTCTCACTAGGATTCCAATTTTCCTTGTCTTACTCAGGCTCAGTGAGTTAACTCCAAACTGAGTGCTTCAAGAAAGAAAAAAGAGAGAGAAAGAATAAAAGAAAGCCTTTACTCAAAGCTGATTTCTAGGACGAGGTAATTTTCCTAGATTAAATGAAAACATACAGCTTTTGTCCTCTCCTCTGTCACTTAAATCTGGACAAGACATAGCATACATGATGCTAATCAAAACTCTGGAAGGGGCAAACCATTTTCTCATCTTTTGGTATTCCACATCCCCTCAGGAGATCACCTTCCTCAAAAAAGTTCACAACTTCTACAAATAATATTGTACAAAATGATAAGTCAGTCTAAACATTTAATAGGGGTTCCTGGTGTGCCAGGAGTTGGGCTAAGTACTTGACTGGTGTTGTCTCATTTAATCTTCATGATAAACCTAAGGGCAGGCAGGAGGCATTGTTGTCTTCTGTCTGATGCAGAGAAGTTAGTCAGGTTCAGAGAGGTTAAGCACTTTGCCTAGCAACACACAGTTGGTAAGTGGTAACACCAGGATTTAAATCCTTCAACTGCTGCTGCTTGCACTTAGAATTCCAAGACAAGCCATGCTAGTCAAAGGACTACTACGTCCACCCTCAGCATTTAAAAAGAGCCACAGAGTATAATGGTTAGAAGTACACATGTTGGGTACACATAAGTTGGATGAACTTGCAAGTTACTCAATCTCTTCAAGCTCCAGTTTTCTCATCTGTTAAATGGGGATCATAATGACTGCCTTACAGGGTCTTAGGTGATTAAGGGAGACATCATTTCCAAAGTGTCTTATCTAAGTTTCCTTTTCCATTTTATTCTGTGACCAATGCCTTACGTCTTGGCACCTAGGCAAGATGCTGGCTCCCTAACATAATTATCATCTTCAAAGCACTGATAATTATAAGTTTGTAATATATTTTCCCTGTTGGGAGACTTTGAATTTTAACATCCAAAGACCTTCTAAAATATCTCCTGGTATCTCAGTAATAGTTATTTACGTCTCTGTAATACAGTGTCGATAGTGGGAATTGTAACCATGTGGTGTGGTCTGAAAAAACAGGTTCCTTTGTGAAGTACGTCTGAGAGATACAGCATACTTTTAGAGACTCCTATACATATTAACTCATTAAAGGCTCTGATAAGTCCTGTAACATAGAAGCCTACACATATATTTGACTATGGAACACTTATTTTCATATTTCTTTGAGCAACAGTTTATAGACATGTTTCAGTTTGGAAAATTATAGTATAACAACTTAAAATATTTTATTTTATTTATTATTTACTAATTAATTTCTCAAAAAACCATGCCAGGTAGCCAGGGCAGGCCTTACCACGAGCTAGAGAGCCCGCAGAGCCTCAGTAAAGTTAAAGAGTTAGCCGACAGCAATGCAGCCACCCATTTAGGAAGCTGAAGCTGGAAGAAAACTGCTTACAATCCTTTCTTGAATTAGTTTTGAACATAACCCATTCAGTTTTTAATGATTTAATTCCAGGAATTTCAGGCACTGGAGCAGTGTGCTGCTGCCATTTCGGGCAGTAAAACCATTGCGTAAAAGGCAAATGTGGTTCTTTCTCCAATAGACAGCTCAGACCCTTTCGTGTGTTTCCATTTCTGCTGTTAGCACACTCATCCAAACCTCCTAGGCCATAACAGCCTCCTAATTAGTTTCCCTCTTGCTCGTCTCATTCCATTGCATCCCCTTTCTCCACCCGGTAATCAAGTCACTCTCCACAGCACAACATGGCGCTCTTTCCCTCACAACCCTCTGAAAGCTTCTCTTTCCCTAGAATAAAACCCAAGTTTGTAGCACAGCCTGCAAAGCCCTTCCTATCTGGCTCCTGTCCACTTCCACAACCTCCTGTCATCTCAGTGTCCCTGTGTTCCTTCATTTCAGCCACATTTCTCTTCCTCGAGCACATGGAGCTACCTTCTGCCTCAGGGCCTTTGCACCTCTGGATCCCTTTGCCTGAAGGGCTCTCTTCTCACCAGCAGTTTGCAGGGATGGCTCCTTCCCATCCCATGCATCCCAGCTCAGATATTACCTCCCCATCTCCCTTCACATTTTCTAGCTCATTGCACCGTCTCTTTCTTTCATAACATAGTTATTTTCTAGTTCATGCATTGGTTGGCTTGTTTGTGGTCTGCCTCTTCCATAGGAAAGGTCAGCTCCGTGGAGGCAGGGCCTTTTTCTGACTGCTTACTATTTTATCTTTAGTAACTGCATAATTCATGGTATATAGTGGCCCCTTATTAAATATTTTAGGAAATAAATACATATGGAATGAGTGAATTGGCAAATTATGTTGTCCCAGGGGGATTGCCTGCACCATCTATGACTGGTCACATATGGGATCTTTGAAACCATGACTAAGCCGTGGTTATTTTTCTTCTTTACCAGTAAGTCTATTATAGTTTCTCTCAGGAGAGCGCATGTTCTCCCACACTGTGGGTGATGTGTAATACCGTCTCTCTGTAACCTTCCCTGGACACACACACACACACACACACACACACACACACACACACACACCAAAGAGGAGAGTCCTGGCTCTAAGGTGCTGTCAGAGCCGATTAAGCTGGCCAATTAGTTGACTTCTGTTCTCCCTGAGGAAGGAAGAGTGCAGGTTAATTACCTTCAAGTCTCACCCTTCCCGCATTCTTATTTTTATTTTTAGACTTCCCACCGCCATGCTGCTGTCCTTATTAGCGCTGCTGCTGAGTAGATTAAGCAAACTTTTTAGCTATTGCTGTGAGCTATTAAATCCACAAAGAATAAATCCGAGCCTCAGCTACTGAGCAGGCTGAGCCAGATGCTATGTGAGCCCTGTTGCGGGGACTGGGCTGCACACACCTTTGGCACTCAACGCTCGTGCCTCGGGACCACTGTAGCATCATGGCTGGAGTTCAGCTTTGAGAGCCCAAGAGGCTGGCTGGGATTGCTGGCTCTGACACTTCCCAGATGTGGACTGCTTTATGCTACTTAGTTTCTGTGTCTCAGGTTTTTCACCTGTGAAACAGGAATGACTATACAACGTTCCCATCTGTTGAGAAGCAGCATATGCAAAACCTTTAAAACAGTATCTGGCACCTACAAACCACTCCAAATATGACTTGAGAAACAGTAAACACTGACATTTCTTTGGATCATGTATGTTCCTGCTTCTTACAGAAGCTGCTTTGTCTCCAATTTCAAAGAAAGTAAGATCCCAAAGCAAACAATCAAATTGCCGTCATTTAACACAAGCTTACTGGATATGAGGCAGCTGATGGGGACGAAAGAGGCAGAGGACACAGTCTTTACCCTCGCAAAACACAGAAGCTTATCGGGGGGACATGATATCCATATGAGGAAAGGATAGTTCTGTGTAGAGATACAATTAATGGACAGAGAACTAAAGAAAGAGGGACTCACAAAAGATGGTGACATTTCTGAGGTCAGAGTAGTCAGGACTAGCCCCTTAGACAGCATGGACGTTGGGCTGGACCTCAGAACAGGGATGGGATTTGGTTGAAATGACAAGTGTGATGATTAATAGAAGGGAAACCAGTGATTGATTGATTGGAGTAAAGGGAAAGCTAAATAGGTGACCCTGTTGAATTGACTTTTGATAGAGTCATGCAATCATGGCCACCAATATTTGCTGATGGAATACATTTCATGCAGCAGATGCCACCAAGTGTATTAATCCATGACCTAATCTTCCCAACAACCAGTGGAGGTTGTTTCTCTCGGTGTCCCATGTACCAGAGGGCAGATCGTGACTGTCGAGAAAGGCCTTCCAGAAGAGCGTGTGCCCAAGGGAAGAGTGAGTACCTAACCTGGGTGCTTGGGTGGAGGGGAGATTGGAGATTCCAATAGCAAATGGATCTGACAGTCTGAAGGGGAACAAGGACACAGTGAGTTCTGGAAAGAAATGGAGGTAAATCAGGAGACCAACATTCAAGTTGCATTCAGATTCTTAACGGGATGAGTTTCTGAAAGGATATATACAAAAGGGCTGTCCGCAAAGTATCCAGCCATTGCTTATAGAACGAAAACATAGTACGTGGCTGGATACTTTCTGGACAGCCCTTGTATATATACATACACGTATTATATATACGTATATGTGCGTGTATACATGTATACACATGTAATGTGCATATACATATACATATGCACATATTATATACATATGCATATATACATATTATATACATATATATAAAATATATATATATATTTGGTTGTTTCCATGCCAACTGTAATTATTTAAAGATCCATATAGCTCCTTTGTTAGCCCCTGACATTTAGAGAGACAAATTTAATTCTGGGTTGTTGTTTCTTTGGGTTGAGGAATAGTTGGTTCTTGCTGTCAGTCAGTGTCAGTGGCCTTCTAGAATCTGTCCAGAATACATTTTCTTGCAGTTAGAGTATTTAAATTGAGTTTAGCTTTAAAAAAAAAAAAAAAAGCTGACATGCAGAAAGTTAGACTTTCCTCAGTGCTTCTAAAATATCTATTAGTTGAAGTCAACAAGTAAGGATAGACTCCATGCTATTTATCTGGAAAAGTTCCAGGTGTTATAAGAGGTAGGGTCTTGAACTTCTAAGAGGTTGCCGTTCCTGGGAAGACAAGGATATGAATTTTGACTTCTTTTTCTTTCTTATTCTAGCAACAGATACATTTCCACTGGGCCATATTTGGCTTCATATAACACAAACCTTAAATAAGAGTGGCTTAAATAAGGTAGAAGTAACTTTTTTTCTTTTACATAACATGATGCTTGATCTCGACGAGGCATTGTCTTTAGGCATGTGAAGTGTCTTAGCGTGTGGTTTCTATTGTATCTTCTGAGTTGTTTCATGATTGTGACTTACTGCTCACCTTTCAGCCACTGAGTGAGCATTCTGGACAAGAAGAACAATGCAGAGAGAAAGGCAAAAAGGGCATGTTTCAGCTAAATAAGACCCTTTTAAAAAGCTTTGCTGAAAATCCTACCTAACAGCTTTTGATTACATTTCACTGGCCATGTATATCTGTAAGAAAGCCTGGCAAATGTAGTTTTTAACTGGCCACATTACCACCTGCCAGTAAAAAGGAGAGCAGAATAGATTCCAGGGAGTCATCAAGAAATATCTGCATAATACATCTCTGGGGTAGCTAGCTCTGGCCTAACAAAGCCTCTAATGTTTTCTTTGACATTATCCCAGAACTCAATGGTAGGACATGCGCTTTGCATGTCTGAGGTCCTGCATATGAATTTTAGCATGTCCTGATTTTCAGGCAGCATGAAGGAAGAAGTACAAATTCTAGAGTCTATAAGACCAAGGTTTATACCCCCAGGTTGACTGTAGTATAGTAGAATAAACCTGCAAAAGTTGCTTAACAACTCTAAGTCTCTTTTTTCTTGCTTATAAACCACCATCTCATAGAGTTGTATTGAGAATCAGTTGAGATTATGAATATAAAGGACTTAGCCTTGTGCCTGGAATAAAATAGATGCTTAAGAAATGTCAGTGGTATTGTCGTATGCTCAAAGTCAGAAGCTGATTCTTCAAGGATCAAACCATTTTGGCTTGCTGAATAGCAGAGTATTTGAACAGGTATTAATATTACTGAATGACAATCCATGTTCCTTTATTCCTTTCAATCTATCAAAACTTTCCTTTTCCTCTTATACTTAAACAACCCTAAGTATGATGATAGATGTATGTTTCACATAATTTTGGGGGGCATGTATGTATGTGTGTGTATGTGTGTTTCTCATGTGCATATAAATGTATTTCTTTTCATTAAAACCTGGGCAGTTTTGCTGAAGTCTAATCAATGAACCTAAATTTGCTTACATATTCTTAAATAATTGTCAGCCAGCAGAGAAAACAGATCATACTTCAGAAAGACAGATTTACACATGTTCCTCTGATTTTGACTGATGCCTCTTTTCAAGAATGAGAGAAGACATAACTAAGGCAACACATGCTGGACCTTTGTTTCCCTCAAGCTGGGAGAGGTCAGGAGATACAATTTTATAAGTCTATCCCACTATAAATAAACCCAATACACAGAAACTCTATACAGGAGGGGGAAAGGCTCTACACAAAGGATTGCCTTTAGGGTGCTGTTAAATATGGCACCGTGTACCATGCATTTGGAATATGTTTTGACTTAAATCCAAATAGTCAGGATGCAGCCCTTCTGTAAAGCAAGGCACACCCACAAGAGGACAGGGGCTTTTCTGGAGACCAGCAGAGTCAAGGCTGTATTTAAATCAGTGGGGACAGAAATCATGGCTGCTCTGGGGTCTCCGCAGCACTTCTGCTGACAGGTTGCGTTCCACTCCTCCGTAGCGACTGTTCTTTACCTGGGATGGCTTCTCCATGGCAACCCCTTCACAGGGTGCATTCATTGCTTTTCCCTTTTTAAAGTGAACACATTGGGGAGGAAGTGGAATATGCATGTTTGAGTTCCTAAGTGGAAAAAGGGAGGGAGCAACAGACACCAGGGAAAGGATTTATTTTTTTTCTTTTTCTTAATTTGCCTCCTTCTTAGAGGGATACGGGTCTAAAAGAAATGATTAAAATACACTTTGTACATTGGATTCTCTCTTCCATCAGCGAGCATCCTGGAGAGACATGGTTTGGATCAATTAATCTGTATCACAGTTGATAGTAAGTTTGAGCCCAGTGGTTTGCTGAAATGTCAAAGGACACGTCAGTCTCCTTCTTACCTGTTCATTCAGGACTGTCATCGGCCCCTCAGGCCTGGAGGATTTGGCTCAGGGAAAAAATCTCAGAATAGTGTTTTCAAGGATATGAGTTTTTAAAAGGGAGAACTGAGAGCACCAGAATGATTTTTCTGTTATGGGCGAGGGATATTGTTTTCTGAATTCCTTTCTCAATGTCTAGACACAGGAGTACTTTGTGGGGAAAAAATCTCTCGTGTTCTCATGGAATAAGTTAAGCGACTCCTCCAAACAGAAAAATAAAGCAAAACAAACAAAAACCCTCAAGCATTCAATCACTTGAAACTATTTCTTATAAATGCCCTGCTTTTTTTCCCCCTTCCCGAATCATCTATTTTTCATTGTTCTTTCAGTTTTATAATTAAATGAAAGAGCAATCCTTGACTAGGTGTTGACCTCCTTCAGTGTTTTGGCTTTCTTGAATAATGTATCCATCAGATTATATATACAGTAAAAAAGAGTTTGATCTTAAACCAAGAAAGTATGTTCCAAATTGTAGCATATCTGTGAGTGACAACAGCAGTAGGGAGTGGGACCGTGCAATATACTGCAATATACTGCAATGATGGTTTCTTGGAACTATACAAAAAGCAAGTGAAACTATGATCAGTAAATCTATGAATGCAGAGTTTCCCTACTCTGAAATCTTGTCCCTAGGCTTAAGTGAAAGAGAAAAAGATAAAGGGAAAGGATGCCTCTCACACACGTCGTTGGCCTTGATAGGAACGTCCCTTGAACCTGTAGCGTGTTGGGCAGCTGTGGTCAGAAAGTGAAGGCAGAAACAGCAAATCACAGGAGGCAGGTAAGGAAAGGTCCAAATAGGTCATCTTCACATCTGGCTGGTGCTTAAACTTGGTATTTTCCCATAAAAACTGTTGAGAGAAAATAGGAGCTCTGTTATTTAGCAAAAAAAAAAAAAAAAAAAAAAAAAAAAAAAAAAAAAAAAAAAAAAAAAAAAAAAAAAAAAAAAAAAAAAAAAAAAAAAAAAAAAAAGGCAATATTATGTTGGTAGCACTAAAGAACTAAAAAGTCCAAACCCCTGTCTTGCTACTCCACAGTTACCTTTACAAAAGGTGTTTTCTTGCAGCCAAATATCCTATTTGCTAACACACCTGACTTAATCTTAGCTACTATATAGGAGGAAAAATAATGTGGATTCAATGAGCAGATATTTACCTCCCAAAAGTTAGAGCAAAGAACTTGAAAATGCCTAATGAAATAGATTTGCCAATGCCCAATGTGTGGAGTAGCCCAATAGATCTGCTGCTACTTGGGGGTCCTAAAGAGTTATATGGTAGAGACATTTGTTGTTCACTGAATATCCATGTGCTCCCCCATATTCTCCAACCTCCTTGCAGTTGAGCAGAGCCATGTGACAAGTGGTGGCCTAAGAGTAGAATTGCTGTGTTATTTGTGGGCTGAAGCATTTAAGAGCCAGTGCAAGATCCCCCCAGGTTTAGGTGCCTCAGCACAGGAAGCATGTCGGCTGGTTAGAGCTGCAATGTAAGAGTGCTCAGGTCTAGGAAAGTTGCTTATCTTGCATCATATTTTGTGGCTTATGTTAAGTGAAAGATTCTGGGATTGTCCGCCATGACAACACAACTTCTTCTCTCCTGACTAATAAACACGAAATGTTTATTCCCAAGGTTGATTTCTTCAGCTATTATGTTTAGTTCACAAGGGAGGTGGTAGAGCAATTATTAAAACCGTAGGCTTTGGAATTAGGCAGAGCTGGATTGGAATCCTAACTCCACCACTTATGAGCTGATGGAACATGGACAGTTATTTAATATCTTGGTGCCTCTGTTTCTTCATGCGTAAGTCAGAAACTCCTCTTACATGAGCAGTTCATACAAAATAACAAAAGCATTTTGCACACTAATGAATAATACATGGTATGAATTCAATAATGTTGATAGTTGTACTTGTTCGCTCCTATTGGTAGTTGGTTTTTATAATATTGAGGTTGCATTTAGTAGGGAACTAAATCATTGCAAGTCTTTTCAGGGTGGAGTTAGGCTATATGCTTGACACTGCTGGAAGTTGCCAGAACTAATGAAACTGGGGCTCTAAAGGCCACCGTCGAAGAGAGAAACTGTGAATGCACCAACATGTTGACAGTCCCTCTGCTTGCTTAATTACTGCCTTTGAGTGTGGCCATGTAGATACAGGCAGATTGTTTTTGTCCTGTGTTTTAGATTTGCACTGTTGTACGTTTAGAATTCTGGGAACTACCAACATATTTTTAATTATTTAGAAATTCCACTGGGAAACGAATTGCTACTGCATTGTTATATCCATCATTATATATAATATTTATTTATGTTAGCACATGCAAACATTGACATATCAAATATCAGGTCAATTAATCTTAGAAATTAATTGTGTATTTAAATAGCAGTAAGGGGAGAAATATAAACCATTGGAAGTTAGAGTTGGGAATATGTTCTGTTAAGTGAACACTGTTTCAATAATATGTGGAAATGAATAATTCTCCACCTACCACCAATGTAATAATGTACTGTAGGTATTGGTTTCCTTCATATAATCTGCCAGGAATTCAGTGGGAAACAGGGAACACTATGGGGAAATACTGATTCGCCGTGGGCACAGTGAATCTTATTATGATAAGGAAAGAGTCTGTGGTCATTTCATTTCTCATTCTCTTCTTTAAAGAAAAACTAAATATATGGAATTGCTTATTGAAATTGGGATATTTAGATTGCTTCCTTTTATAGAATGAACTAGAAGATTTTTTGGGCCTCAGTAAGTTTTTCATGACCTGGACACCCTAAAGTCATGAAAAAGTTGAGATTATGCAAGAATGCCAGCTTTGCTTTTTCCATTTTGATTAAGCCTGGAGTCTGGTATGGGAATCCCACCCAATCAATATCAAGTCCCAATTACTTATCTGTACTCCTGCTATATCTCACCCCATGGCAATATGGGAAACTGAGAATACTGTGGTTAGGAGTACAAGTTCTTTATTATTGGCTGACTCTACTGCTTACTAGCTATATGTGACCTTGGGCCATGTCCCTCAAAGAAGCTCAGTTTTCTTATCTGCAAAATGGAGATAATTATAATACTTACCCCATGAATGGTTGTCAGGACTAAATGGAATAATGCATGTGAAATTCTGAATAAGTAAATAAATCCTAGGCATCACCCAAGTTGGCTTTCCTGTGGTTTGCTGGGTTCAATTTCATGCTTGCATCTAAAACTGCAGAGAATAATACATAACAGAGGAAGTAAAGTGGTGTCATGTTTCAGCCTGTTATGCCATCTGTCTATTCACAGCCTAGGTGGAAGGGTCATTTGGTGACAACAGCACTTGACATTGGTTATCAGAGTTGACTTAGAAAATGCAGCTGGCTTTGAGGCCAGTGCCCTTCTTCACTCCTTGCATATAAAGGCAATCTGCTCCTAAAACTGAAGGAAGAAGCCTGGGTCTTTTTCAGAAATTGCTGAGTGTGATGCTTTCTTATTAGAATATGAAAATAAGCCTCCTCTCCCAGAAAGCCCTTATAGATTAAACTAGTGCATTTCCCAGTCAAGAATTATACCCTTTCCTTCTCAGTCATCTTGAATGATAGCCACTATTTTTGGATCATACATTTCTTAATGGAGGAAGTGTATGTGTTACCAACTCTTCTCCCTCTGCAAATATTTTTTGAGAGCCCATTCTGCATAAGACCCTGTGTTGAATACTTTCCTACCACTCACCTGAGATGCAACCTGGGTTAAATTCCTGAACCTCTTGTGCCACCATCTGTAAAATGAAGGTAATAATGGTATCTACCTCATGGAGTTGAATGTGAGAATTCAGTGCATTAAAGCACATAAAGCACTAAGACTAGGGCACACTGAAAGTGCTCTGTAGGCAGTAGTCAGTATTACCCTTACCTCTAATTTATAGAAGAGCAAATGGTCTCAGGCCAAACAATTTGCCCAGGGTTTTACACCTCACTCTGCCTACCTCCAAAATCTTAGCATTTAGGTGCCCTGCTTCCTAGCATCCACCTTACACAACTACAAATCTGATGCTCTTTCCTCTTTAAAAACCACTTATAGTTGGTTGAAGTGAGCCCAATGAGCTTAAGAAGAAACTTACCAAACCTGCATTTGGAGAGAGATATGGCAGAAATGTCCTAGAATGAATTTAAGTTTCTGCTTGCCAATGAGATTTTCAGGCTGGATTTGTGCTTAGGATCTTGTACCCAAGCTAATCCCCCCTTCTTGCTTTGGGAGCCTTAGATCTTTGGAGTCCAAGAATAATTAAAGCATGCCAAATGTCAATGACAGCAGCAAATTTGTGAGAATCTACTTTTCTCATGCAGCCAAACTGCAGCATGAGAGAGAGGAAACATGGCACCTATTTCTAAGGTAGACATGTTTTTAATGAGACTTGAATAGCTCACAAGAAACTACTTCCAGCCCAGCTATACATAATGTACTCTCATTTTCAGACCTTGATCAACTGAATTCCATAACCACCCACATCCTATGATAGGAGGGAAGGAGGTAGGTATGTCCTTTATCAGGAGAGAGGACTCAGGTAGTCACCAAGTGCAGTGGATGCTTCTATTTTTGCCTAACTAGCTTCTATCTCACCTTTCCTGGTTATTCCTCTGGTCTCTTGGTTTAATTGGCTCAGGTGGGGTGCCAACTGCAGGAGTAGACACATGACCCAGGCCTGAGCAAAACGGACTAAATCCCAGCACTTACACCAGAGTTACTGGGGAAGATAAGTTTTGGTCTGTTGGCCTTGGCAGTGCAAGAATGTAGGCTTGGAGCTCCTCAGAGCCACTGCTGCAGAGGGCGTTGCCAAGAGTGAAGCCAACACAAAAAAAGCCAAGCCTAGAGATGGGAGGAGACATATTCTTGATCACTTCTTTTGATGAACTGAATACCATTTGGCTTGAAGCTTTCCACTGTGCTTTTCTTCTACGATGAGGGTTTATAGATATCTTCCTGTTTACTCCTTAAGGCAGTTTTAGTTGACTTTCAATCATTTGCCACTGAAATGTACCAGTTCAGCAAATTTCATCTCCATTCTAAGATGTTTTCCCTCTCAGGTCACTTTTACCTTCTTTTGAGCACTTGGCATGATATGAGACTTCATCAATCATTTCTGAAGAATCTAGGGTTACTGAGCTTCTAGACTCTTGGGTTCTGCCCTTCCACTTCTAGGTTAGCAGAATTACCTACACTGTGTGTGTCATATTAGGAAAGATGTTTTCATTATTTGTCTTGTAAGATAAAAAGAATAGAGATCATCTCCAGGGTAGTTCTGTTTCATACAGGAGGAAATACTAAAGATTAATAGAAAATTGCTTCTAATCCCATTCAAGCTTCTCCACATCTCAAGAGGGAAGTGTTAATATCAATCTCTGTTGCCTGTGGGGAAAAGTGGAGCTGGGAGAAGTTCAATATGTTGCCGGAGATGACACAGTAGTAGCTGATATATCTGGGATTCAAAACCATGTAGTCTTATTTTCATGTGACAGAAAGGCAAGCTGGGAACCTGCAGCCTTCTTCATGTAGGGACACCTTTAATCCAGACCCCTTGTGCTTTGGTGTGGATCCCAGAGTTCTCGCCTCACGTCTGTTTCCATGGTGCACCAGGCATATATAGTCCTTGAATGTTCTCCCATTTGCTGGGGGTGGGAAACCTTTCTCCAGACCTTAGCTTCAGATGCTGCCCACCCAACCATCTGTGGCAACAGATTTGTGTGTTATCAATTAAAGTCTAAAGGAAGTTGGCAAAACCTCCTACTCTAGCAGGGTGGGCTAAAGAAGTTCCTGTTAAAACAGAAATGGGTTGCGTCTATGATAGTGGTGGTTGGTAGCTTTCCAAGAGCACTTTAAATACAGCCCATGCCATGAATTGCTCAGCTCTGATTCTCTTTAAGAGATGCTTCTCAGAGGTGGCTGGTTTCCATAGAGTGGATCAGTGCATAACTAAATAGGGTTGCCCTCGTGGAAAGCAAAGCAACATCTACCATTTGGAGCATCTGTTCTTAAGATTTTCACTTGGGAACCACTATTTTTTAATCTACAAAATCTTTATATATATATATTATATATATATATATATATTAGCCTCTGGAAGACTATCCATCTCTTTAAGATGCTTCCCCTAGGGAACCCCAAAATATCAAGTATACAAAAGGGCCAGTAACTTAAAGATAGACACATACCCCTATTTTGTAAAAATCCATTGCTGTTTTTACATAACTAGATCACTTAAATTTTTATAGAGAAATTTGTAAAACATATTTTGAACATCTACTATATGCTATTCCCTGTGGTGGGCTCTGGGAGAATAAAAATTAATCATACATGATTTCTACTCTTATGGAACTTACTGTCTAATAGCTAAATAGAGAGTTATGTCAGTCTGGGCACAAAAAATGGGTTCTACCTTGGCTTATGAAGAAATGTGTTTTTGAATCACAAGAAATTTAGTGCCATTATAGGTAGGACTTTGTATTCACAAACATTACATTATCCATCCTCTACCTGTATTACTCTGACAGAGATATACGAAGAATGATGACCTCCTTCTCTCTGTTCTATAACATTTATCAACTTTGGCATGTTCACTTTCGGACCAGAAAATTCCTTGTTGTGGGGACTGTCCTGTGCATTGCATGGTTTTTAGCATCATCCTGGACCTCAGCCTACTAGATGCCGGTAGTAACCTCCCCTCCCCAGCTGTGACAACCAAAAGAGTCTGCAGACATTGTCAAATGTCCCTTGGGTGGGAGTTGGGGTGGGAAAAACCACCCCTGGTTGAGAACCGCTGAGCTATTAATAAATCCAAACCAAGAGCAGTGAAATTTGAGAGGTGTTTCCTGTTGTTGATCCACAGCAAAACCTACATCTCAGGATTCTCTAAAACAATCAGTTTTGTGCTATAATAGTCCAAACTCACAGAGGAAAACAAGTAATTCCTGCAGACAGAGGAATGGACAAAATGACACCTTAAGATTCCTGCCGACCCTAGAATTCTGGACACTTTTTACCCATAACCTGGTCTGGCTCCTCTCTGTCCCTGTCCCCATGGGCTGGGACTAATGACTATGCCTCACAGACAGCCTCATCATCCAGCCTGCCCTTTATGTCGGCAGGAGGCCTGGAGGAATCTTTTTTTTTTTCTTCTTAAAGTTCTTTTTGTTTTTGAGAAGATTTGGCAGAAACGTTCTTTTTGAAAGAGGGGGAAAAAAAACAAATTTAAGGGCTGTGGAAAAATAACTTTCTGTGCTCTTAGGTACCAAAATCGACCATTTGTTAGAATAGAGCGTCTGCTAAAGTGTGAAAAATTCTTGGAAGGCATTTTCTAAATTTTGTTATTGTTGTTTTATCAACTTATTTCCATGAGCCTTTTCATTTGCTGTCTGTGGCTGCCCATGCCGGGCTGGCTAACTGAGGTGTGTACCGTCTTTTATTCTTAAGGTCCTAATATTTATCTGAAGGCTATGCTGAAGTAGAAAGAACTCAGGATTTGAAAGTTTTAAGACCTGGTTTCGAATTTTATGGCCATGATTTTCTGACTTCGAGATCTCAGGAAAAGTTCTTAAATTTCTATGCTTCACCTTGTCGTTAAAAATGTGGATGGTGAAACTCTCCACTGGACTGTTATGAGAATAAGACAAGATGGTAGCTATTTGTAGATTTCAAAATTACTATGCAAATTATTTGTTAATATGATTAGACATTGTAATCATGTAGCAAATGTGTGTTTCCCCCACTGTCTACTCATGCAGGGCTCTTTTTTTTCAAATTGGTCAAAACCAAGAACATGTCCCCTAAGAACACATTCTGGCCACACTTTTTAGATATATTAATCTCTCTATTCGAATATGATTCCTGTACTCTCCTTTAATTTCCCACCTCATTAATCTATCCTACAATTTTTTTTAACCTAGTTTTTCTGTAGTAAGAGCACGGTTTCTAGAGTTAGATTTAAGGTTAAATCCCAACTTCTGTTACTTTCACCTTCATGCTCTTTGACCTTGAACTTGAGCACAGCTCTTTCATAAATCCATAGGAACCTCCATTTCCTCATCAAAACATGGGAATAAGAGCACCTCATATTTTAGAGAGTTGTCATGATGATAATGTGAAAGAATGACTTCATAGACTCCATGAAGTTGCTCAGAAAGTGTTAACTATTACTGATAAACTTGAATTCATTAAAGCTTTTTGACAAAAATTGATATAAAAAGGCTTTATCTTACACATGGTATAGTGTCAATGTTGAAAATATTTCTTTGGTTTAAACACCTTAGAGGACATGGTCCACTTTATGTTCTATGTCACTGGCATGGCTGAAGTTGCACAAACACAGCCCTGGTTTTACTCTTTTTCATTAGAACAAGGAAGGTTTTCTATAGAAGGACCTACTGTTGATGCATTGGTAAGGGTGTGTTCAAAGTCAAAATGATGAAACCCTGGGAAAGCTTAGGAAAAAATGGTGAATTTGAGCCCAGCTTCTTAAACTTTAATGTGCATATGATTTTCCTGGGAATCTTGTCAAAATGCAGATTCTGATTGAGCAGGTCTGAGATGAGACCTGAGATTCTGCATTTCTAACAAGCTCCCCAGGATGCTGATGAGGCTGGTACAGGGATCACACTTTGTGTAGCAAAGCTGTAGACTAGGAAAATTATCTTCATAAAAATCTTTCTGTAGATGTGGAAAAGTACCTCTTAGGAGGTACTTCTGACTCCTAATAAGCTTAGACCCCACCAAAACATCTCTCCTCCTCTCACATAATTCAGACGTTAGTGTGGAACAAGAATCCCAGGAGATGTTCAATACCCAAAGGACTGTTTGCCCAACACTATAAACCATAGCTCCTCGTCTTGGGGACCCACAGGATGCATGGATATATTAAGGACTCTGAGAAGTCCTGCTTTAAAAAAAAAACAAACCCATGTTTCCCATGGTTTAATCCAGAATTCCCCTTACATAGTTTACAAGTGTCTTTACACTAGATCAGAATCTCGGGGGTAAGACCCAGACATCACTAGTTTTTTAACTCTTCCTCAGGTGATTCCAATGTATATTGAGGTTGAGGCCCACTGGGAATGGGGTAAGAAATTCTGACAGAACACACCTGGGGAAGATCTGGTAGTTGAAATAGCTCATCTAATAATACATTGTTGATTGGATGCTGAAGGTCATAATTCCTGTAGTGGTAAGCCTACATTTGTACAATAGACTTCTGGTTTAAAAAGACTTAAATGGCTTAAATCAAGTGGGAAATTTGGGAACACTAGAACTAATGCATTGAGTGGAGAGAGAAGACGAGGACCTTTAAACACCTTTGTATATATTTAAATTTTTTGTTTATATATTATGATGTTTTGACATCTTAAAAATAACAAACTTTCTAGCTGGGGAGAGATTGCCCCTCCCAAGGCTAACCAATTCTTAGAGGGCTTGACTAGGAGCAGATCTTTGGTATGGAAGCTAACCAATTCAGAGCCTTAACTCCTTTATCTGGCCCATACACCCAGGGAGTAATATTCTACTGCTTTAACCAGCCCAAGTCCAGGTACCAGGCAACCAGGGACCACCCCCATAGTTTAGAGCCCACCTGAGATTATTCAGGCTAGCCAATCCTACACAGTTCACACTGCCCTGCTTTTCCCAAGCAAACCCCAATAAAGGCCATAGAGTACCTCCCCCAACCTCCTGCTCCTGTCCACTTTGGTGTCTTTCCCATGTCAACCCTGTGTGATGTGCCACACTGCCTATCTCTAGGACCTGTGAGTATAAGCTTTGCTTTCCTGAGCCTCTTCTCTGTCCCCTCTCATGGCCACGCCTGACTGACCATCACTTGAAAGAATACAAAACACCCCTCAAAACTACCCATGCCATTGAATGTATGGCTTTATGTGTCAACTATAGTCCCTGACCAGAGACAATTTCCTTGAAACATTTGAAATATTTGAAAACAAAAGATTTTTCAGAGCTATATTGGATATGAGTTCCACTTCTGGCTCTTTCATCTGCTTAATTATAGACTTTGAACAAGGACATTTAACCTCTCTAAGTGTCGTGTTCCTTATGTACAAAATGGGGCTTACACCTGCCCAGCTGACTTCTTGGACCTATTGAGAACATTAAATGTGGCCCTATGCAGAGAAAACGCTACACTTGGTAAAATGATGTGCCAAACACATGTGAAATATTACAAAACATTTTTATTGTCATGAAAGAAAAATGTTGTCTCCGTTTCAGAGATTTAAGTGAATTGTTTGGCATCTTTGATTATATGCTGCAGAATTTGAGAAAAAGCAGACTCTGCTTCTGCCTGTGTATTTGTCTTTGACCTCTGCTCCGCACCTGCGTGCTAATTGGTTCTGTGTGGGAGAGGCAAGAGAAACTTTGTTACCTGGTTTGCTTAATTAACGGCTACAGATCAATTTGCTTGTCATTTGCTTCTCTTATAGATTACTTTTTTTTTTTTTGACTAATGGGTTGTATCCAAAGATTGCTACATATTGCACCACAAATTTATGCTGCCATTGATAAAAATGCAATGACCTTTTGATGACCATTGGAGTAACACAGCAGCCTCTACCTTGCAAGAAGCCTTATGTATTTAACCTCCTTCTCTCCTGTCATTTTGAACAAACGTATTCTGCCAGCATGGGTCCATTATTAATGGGCATAAACTTTGACATGGATTCAGATCGGTTTGCCTCAGAAATTTTTCTTTTACATTACTATGTATTTCTATTGTCCTGTCTTCTGAAATTTCAGGGATGGGCATCGAAGCAGTTAATATCAGACCCTTGACTTCTCATCTGTGCAGTGATGGGCACTTGAGAAAGTTGGTTGTGAGGAATGTCTTAGAGATTTTGGAAAAGCGTTTGGCCTGTGTCCCTGTAGCTTTGCATCTCTGTCTCTGTCACATCCCCTGCTGTGTTCAGCTTTCCTCCCAACCCCAGCAACTTCCTAAAGCAGCCTCCTGATGGCCTCATCAAGCGGCAAGGTCCAGGTGTGGCTCCGCTCAGCCCTCCTTGGGGAGGTGGAGCTGGGGGGTCTCCCTCCGATGCACAGGGCACCCCTTTCTACAAGGGATTTTTGTCAAGATTAAATTTATTCAAGTCCAAGATGCTTTGTAAAAATCCAGTCCCCGGCCAGGCGCGGTGGCTCACGCCTGTAATCCTAGCACTCTGGGAGGCTGAGACAGGCGGATAGTTTGAGCTCAGGAGTTTGAGACCAGCCTGAGCAAGAGCAAGACCCCGTCTCTACTAAAAAAATAGAAAGAAATTAGCTGGACAACTAAAAATATATAGAAAAATTAGCCCAGCATGGTGGCGCATGCCTGTAGTCCAAGCTACTTGGGAGGCTGAGGCAGTAGGATCGATTGAGCCCAGGAGTTTGAGGTTGCTGTGAGCTGACACCACTGCACTCTAGCCAGGGCAACAGAGTGACACTCTGTCTCAAAAAAAAAAAAAAAAAAAATCCGGTCCCCAATAGTATCTGCACCACTCTGAAATGGAATAGATAACACCCAAATGAAAAAAATTCTTCCAAGTAAGTGATAAGGCCAAGACTTGGGATTTATATGCAAAAGAAGCTTTTTTAAAAATTAGCAATATGAACTTATTCTGTCTATTTGAGGTACAGCTGCTGCTATTACTGTACCTACTACTGACTATAATACTGGGTGTTCCCGGGTACCTGGAAGTAAGCTAAGCATTCTGCATGCATTATCTCGTTTCATCCTCCTGACCATATGTCTTAAGTGATGTTTGTACCCCCAGTTTACGGTTAAAGAAACCAAGGCTTGGGGATATTTATAGTTAATCATTCACTAAGTGTTTACTTGGTATCAGCCATTACTCTAGGCGCTTTCTAGGTATTAAGTCATTAATCTTACTTAACTAAATTAAAGTTAACCCTGTGAGTTAGGAACTATTGTTATCCCATTTAACAATGGAATAGAGGGTGAAGGTGAAGAAACAAAGGCATAGGGTCTTGAGAAACTTAACCTCAGGTTTCTAGATTTAGGTAGCAAGGTCAAAAGCAGACCCAGCTTGTGGGATTCTAAAGCTTGCGTGTTAGCTCATTCCTCTATCGACAAGGGTCTAGAAGTTGGAGGCAGGGGAGACGGAGCTATGGCCTCGATTGTTTGCAATACTTTGGTTCTTTACCTTAAGGTCCAACTGTACCTGAAAAGCTCTGTTTATTTCATTTGAGGAGCTGCGTAGGCAACGAAGCAAGGTCTCTAATGCTGAGAGGCAAATTCTGTAATCATTTGCATGACTTGATCCTTTATTTCAGTAATATGAAAATTGTCAATTATGGATGAATTATGGATGCTACAGATACCTATAATTTGCTGCTACAGTTTTGTAAACACATGCAGCTGCCTTTAATTTTGTTTTACCAGTCATGTAATTCATTAACACACACCTGCAGTTCTCTAAGATACCTAAACCAGTGAAGCTGGTTTTCGGTTTTCACTCTATGTTCCCTACACCTCTCTGTTTAATTACCACACTCAGAGGTTGAGCAATTGGCTAAAAATAGATGCATCTCAAGTAGGAGCCCAGTGATTATCTTTTAAGAACATATTCAAATTCCCACCTCAGCCATTGACTTAAATCATTGCTTTATCAACCAAAACCCAGGATAGTTTGGAAAGGAAGAAAATGGTAGAATTGATTTTCTTGCAACTGTTATGGAAGCAAAAGGAAAATCTTTAAAACATGGATTTTGGAGGTAGGTGTTGGAGACTCTTTAACATTAGAGCTGTGGTTGGCGTTGGTGGGTTCTTGCTGCGCCACCCATGTCCCAGGGCAAATGTTAACCAAGGCCTCATCCGGGAAATGAGCTGTTAGAAGACTGGGCTGGCAGGAAGTACTTGTTTTAACCCTCCATTTTCTTCTTTCTTTCCCCCATATTGAAACGGGTGAGTTAAGATTGTTTCTAATTATTTCCTCTCCTCATTGTCACATCTGTCAAAATATGAAACTATTTGTACATTTTTTTCCTGCAAAAATTTATCTTCATCTTGATCAGCTCTTTTAAAAATAAGATCTCCAATAAAACCATAATAATAATAATAGTAATGGCTACTTTTCTGAGCATTGACCATATGTCCAGAATTTTATTAAACCTGTTGCATCAGCCATTTCATTGAGTCCTCAGTACAATTTAACAAGATGGGTTTCCTTTTCCTCAGTATATACATGAAAAACTAGAAGCTAAAGAAGGTAAGTGACTCACCGACGTGATAGATCATCTAGTATATGGGGCCTCTGTGATTTAAACCCAGATGGCCGTCCTTCGAAGCCTGTCTTCTGTATCACAGCACAGTACAGACTTGCACTTTGTACAGATACCCTTTTTATTCCCTCTATGCCGTCACTATCGACATCCTCCTTTGTACAGACATACCTGTCATACAAGCTGCAAAATAGTTTGTGATAATGAGCCAGTTCCATTGCCTTGTTTCTGTATTTAGGCCATGTTATTTAATGTACAAAGGTTTTCAGTGTGAAGGCTAAAATTATATTGACAAACTTAATGTCCTAAGTGGCTTTAGGCAAGAAAATAAGCTAAGGTAGGCAGTTTTTCTTGGTGTTTTCCTGTCCTTTGTACACCAGAACGCTTATCAGGTTGAGTGTCTTCATCTGTCTGCTTTGTGTTGCTATAACAAAATACCACAGCCTGGTAATTTATGATGAAAATAAATTTCTCATGGTTCTGGAGGCTGGGAAGTCCAACATCAAGGTGCTGGCATCTGGCGAGGGCCTTTGTGCTCTGTCATCCCTTGGTGGAAGGCAGAGGGCAAGAGAGTGTGAGCCCCAGAGGGAAGGAGACCAGGCTCATCCTTTTATCAGGAACCCACTTCCAGGATAACTAACCCACTCCCACAGTAACAGCATTAGTCCATTCATGAGGGCAGAACTCTTGACCTAATCTCTTAAAGGTCCCACCTCTCAACACTGTTGCGTTGGAGATTAAGTCTCCAAAACGTGATCTTTGGGGGACATATTCAAACCATAGCACTGAGGAATAGATCCTGCTTCCCTTGTTCAACACCAGATCTTACATATCCTATGTCTTATTGCTACAAGGTCTTATATGCTACTAGATTCTAATTAGTAATAATTAGTTTATCAGAGAAATTCATCCATGTAAATGAATTACCAATAGATACCATTTACTGGAGCTTTGCTGTATGATAGGCACTGTGCTAAATTCTTCACAAACATTATCTTGCAAAGTCTCTATGATGGCATTATTATCTTCATTTATAAATTAGAAAGCTGTGGCACACACACACTAAGTAATTTGTCCAAAGTATGGCTTTGTAGGCAGTGGAAGCAAGATTTGAAATTCACTCCTATATGACTTAAATCCCTGAGTTCTCACCTTCTTGCTGCAGGACTGTTTCTCAAAGTGTGGGCTACCTGTACCAGAATCATCTAGGTCACTTGTTGAGAATGCTCATTTGCAGAAGGTTCAAAAGAACTTTTCAGTCACAGTCTTTGAGTGTTGGGCTTAGGAACCTGCTTTTTCTTTTCTTTTCTTTTTCTTTGTAATTTTCCCAGGCCTCCCAGACATCTACATAATTTTTACTCAGGTAAAAAGCTTATGACTTTTTGGAAAGTCCCTTAAGAAGTAAATACAATGGTAACGATCTTAAACAGTGGTGCAAGTCAGTGAGCAAGACAATTTTGGACAGCTGAAAGCAAATGATGACTGAATACGCCACCTCCATGAAGATCTGACCCTGAGGCTATCAGTTAAATTCGGTCCCATGATAGGAGACCTGATGCTTTTAGAGAACCCAATTCAAACTGGCTGAAGCATAAAAGGCAACTTACTTGCTCATTTACAGTACAGTGAGATCCAGGTGCTCCAACATAATCATCATGAATACCTTTCTCTTCTCCAATGCTTTGGCTCACCTCTCTTCTGTGTTGGCTTCATTCTTACGTAGCCACTTGCAAAGTGGTGATGAGGTGGCCCTACCAGCTCCAAGCTTATATTCTGCCAGGTTAGAATTCCCGATGGGAAAAGTACATCTTTTGACATAACTGTTTCAAAAGTCTTAGAGACTTGGAATCAGATGACTACCTCCCTAAAGGGAAGCCAGAGGGGTGGCATGCTCTGGACAAACTTGAATCCTGTCCACAGTCCTGAAACTGGAGGGAGGAGGGAATAGAAGGTGGAGTCAGCCTCTTAACAAACCACATGACTTCAGTAAGGGAGGCTTGGTTCCCAGAGGAAAGTTGGGTTTCGCTATTACAGGTAAGGGGAATGGATATTGTCAGGCAAATCAATGGGTGTCCTTCTCACTCATGAACAGATAAAGCTGTCATTTTCTCCTAGGTGACTAGATGTAGCATAATTTTCTTAGCAAACGTTTTTCTATGATACCAAATCTAACATGATTCAGTGCTCTGCCAGGTGTGCCTCTATGTAGATCAATAGCGAACTACTCACATCAGACCCAATTAGTGTTCTAATGAATTTTATTTCCCAGGTGCTTCAAATCACTGAAATGAATAAAGTGGTTTATGACAGGTCACAGGACACTTTCAAAGACCAGTTAAAAACTGCTGCGGTTTGGAGATAGCAGGGAGGTCGTGATTAGAAGTTGAGACAGTTGTAAGATAAAGGAGTGGAGAGGATAGGAATTTTGTTGGGAAAGTGGAAAGATGTGGATGGAGATGAGGGTGCTTCTGAGATGTGATTTGAAAAGCTCTCCTGTAGCTTTGGGTTGGAGGCCTTGGAATGGAGCTCTCAAAGACTAGTTTACTTTATTTGTTTATGTTTTGTTTATTTTAAACTTCCAGGTATTAACATCACTTGTATTTGCAGAGCACTCTGGGAGGCTGAGGCAGGAGGATTGCGTGAAGTCAGGAGTTTGAGACCTGCCTGAGTAAGAGCAAGACCCCGTCTCTACTAAAAATAGAAAAATTAGCCAGATGTGGTGGTACACACATGTAGTCCCAGCTACTCAGGAGGCTGAGGCAGGAGGATCACTTGAGCCCAGGAGTTTGAGGTGCAGTGAGCTATGATGACACCACCGTACTCTAGCCCAGGCTGACAGAGCAAGACCCTATCTCAAAAGAAAAGAAAAAAAAGGTCAAATGGAAAAGTTTGGACATGAACATGATAAGTGAGGACTGAGTATGGTCCAGATCTGAAGAAAATACTTGCGGAAACCTTATTCATAGCTATTTGCCTTCATTTGCTGCAAACCTCCATTCCATCCCAGTTTCGTGAAGTAATTTCAGGGCATTACACTTGAACAGCTTAAAGTTATATAATTAATTGCATTCAGCTTCAGTTACAATTACTAATTGATCCAAGCCTGCCAGCGTAGCACCTGGCAGCAGTCAGGAGCACAACAGCGATGGCAGGCAGGTGGTTGCAATAATTAGGTTATGACTTTTTTTCCCCTTCAAGTACCAGGTGGTCCAAACCCCAGGGTCAGGCAGGCTGTATTTGGCCCAAGGGTACCATTTCTGACACTAGAGTTCTTTTGAAGAAACTAAGAGCAGTAGCAGAATGGGTTAGTAGATAACAGGGTGAAAAACACAAGCACCAAACTGGGATTTCAGAGGCAGAATGGAGGAGGATGTGGCATCCTGAGATAAAGTCTGGAGGAAAAGAGAGACTCTTTTCCAGAGGTCATTATATTTCTGAGCATTTGACTTTCACACTATCCCTTCTAACCTCGGGCTCCGGGAAGCAAGGAAGGCTGAAGACACGGAAGCAGGCACGCAATCTGCAGGTATAGCCAACGTTGCTTAGTTTTTCTGTTTGTCTGCTTGGTTATTTATTTTCCCCTGGCTCTGCTTCGTATCAAGTGTGACACCTTAGGCAAATTACATGACTTTGCTAGGCCTCAGTTTCCTCATCTGCAAAACAGAAACAGATAATCTGCCTGTTGTGCCCACTAAATGAGAAAATGCATAAATATCACTTAGCACAATGCATTTTGTATAGTAAACGGATCCATTAAAGTTAACCTGTTTTACCTGCATTGTATCCAAAAGAGGAAATGCTTCAGTGACCTCCATTTTGAACTAGGATGGTTGACAATGAAAATAACTTCGAAATGATAAACATTTTCATCATCTTCGTCTTTACAGTAACAGTCACAGTTTACTGAGTATGTGTTACGCACCAGGGAAAACACTAAGTCCTGTGCTAGCTTTAATTCACGTCATCCTTAACTTTAAGGTTATTTAATATCTCTATTTTATAGATGAAAAACCGAGGCACAGAGAGGTTACATTACTACCCTGAGATTTTCATTTATTTTTAGCTAGTAAACGAGGGAGATGAGTTAGATCTCAGATATCTAATTCTATCGCCCTTAATTACTATGCTTTACTGCCTTTATAAACCCTGGGGAAAATGTTCTCAGGTTCTATCTGGCAATATTAACAAACTCTTATGTTTGGGTGCCAGGTTATCCTAGCCTAGCCTTTGTCTTTTAATTCAGATTTGACTTCAGAAGCAATCGGTATGGTGTAGAAAACATGCATTAGGAGCGTATTTAGAAGAAATCTGGGAAAATTATTATCATTTGTTACATTTATTTTTTATTTATTAGCTTTACTCTGTTCTTGTTTGCTGCCTTTGTGCTTCAAAAATATTCCCTTGAGTATCCTGTAGGAATTCATGCTGTGGGCAATGTTAAGGGGCAGGTCAGAAACTTTTATAGGTCCATGATCTGAAATCAGAAAGCAGAACATTGTACAGAGGTATTAAAAATAATTGCAGTAAAGATGATCACAGCTCTAAAAAGAACATCTTATAAATCAGCTTGTCCTTTACTGGAAACTAATTTCTCCCAATTGCTATAGAAAGGAGGGGGAAAAAGGCCTTACTTGAAAGGCACACAAGCAAATGGGGGAAAAAAAAATACAGTTTGTTTATTTTTAAATAGTTTCAAATCTTTTTGGAGCTATTTTCTAATCAATAGAAATGACTAAGAAATCTTATGGTCTCATCTCCCAGGTTTTATGTTTCCCATTTATTTAACCAAGATAATAAAAACTCATATGTGGTCTCTTTAGTCATTTCCAAATACGGCTGGCATCTTTAGTTTATCTCCTAATAGCTCTGGCTGCAAATTTCATTTTAGAACTGTCTTTAGCAAAACCAAGTGCTAGGTGGAAAGGCAGATAACAACTTTGGTTTCCTTATTAACGAAAATAATGCTACTTGATTTGAAGGACTTGGGTTGTGATGATGAAAAATTTTATCTTGCTTTTTGGCCCATAGGGAATAGCTGTGCAGTCTGGGTAGATTTCACATTTTGAGTACCTCCACACTCTATCCAGCCCCGCAATCTTAGATTTAACAAGTTCCAGAGATCAATACCTTTCTCTTAGAATTGGCAGAAATTAAAATCTGGGGTGTGGCTTCACCCAATCCTTTTACAAAATCTAACCCCTGAAAAGCAGCCCAAATACTGGGGCCCAGTCAAATGGCTTTGCTGGAACTTTATTCTCCTGGCAGTCCTAGATTGATAGGAAATGGGTTTCAGATTTAAGCAAATTTTTTACTGGCATTTGTATTGCTGAAGTTTCTCAGCAACATGGCCATTTAGGTGCCTTCCCACTCTGGTGTGGTCCAGGAGGCTAGCGTCCCAGCAGCCTTTGGAAGCCCCTACTTGTTATTCAGACCTGCAACCCGTGAATGTGTGGAGCATACAGTAGTAGAGTGCAGTGGCATTGCAGGCAGGGGTTATTTGAAATTCTACTTGTTTTAAGGTGTAAATTGTAGGAATTGCTCATAAAGCTGATGTAATTTTCTCTTTATTGAATCTTGATAACATAGGTACTAAATACATTGGGGCCATATCTGTGCCAATTTGGAGATAAACATGAGGTCTCATTAATCAGAAAATCCTACTCAGGTGGGTTTTTCAGGGTTAGGAAACTTTACTCTTTCTTCAGGTGAATATAAGGTGAAGCCATTGGCTTGGATAGAGGGCCATGTTGTATGAAAACCACACCTTTAAATGCTAGAGTTGTCCTCTGAGATGAGATGGCCTCAATTTGCAAGGACCTCAGGAATTTGCAGCCAAATTAAATTATATTTGGCTTCTTTTCTTTTCCATTTGTATATTCCTTCTTTCTCTTTTACAAAGTAAGTGCCCTTAATCTCACGTAATTTAACTTAAATAGATGTATGCTATAGCATCATCTATGTATTTTGTATCAGGAGCGTGTGATGGAGGGGCCCCATTCTGAGATCGAGAAAGCTGATTCAAGTCCCTTCATCCCTTGACTGACAGGGGATCTTAACCAAAGTGCCTCAGTTTCTTCATCTCGAAAATGAGGCAGCTGGATCATGAGCCTATAGAATTTTCCAAATTGTGCTCCTTGGAAAAGTAGTTTTCATGGTGTTAACCGGAGACCTTCAAAGGCAAAATACACCAGAACTTCTGTGATCAAATAATTTAAGGAATTATTAGTGACTCTTCCCTCTAATAGGCACAGTGCACGTACGTATAGTAGAAATGGAAAGCTCTTACAATCCTGCTGTGTCAGTGGTTGGGACCCTTATCCATAGTGAAGGAAACTGGGGCTGGAATAAATGAAATAACTTGCCAATAGCCAGGACAGCTAACTGGAGGGCCTCCTGGAGCAGAGCTCAGCAAACTTTTTCTATAAAGGGACCAATAGCAAATATTTAAGACTTTGTGGGCTGCACACTCCTTGTTGCTACTACTCAACTGTGCCATGTAGTATGAAAACAGCCCTAGAAAATATGTAAATGAATGAATGTGGGCTGTGTTCCAATAAAACTTTATTTACAAAATCAAGCAGCCAGAGGGCCATAGTTTACTGTTATAATAGAGAATTATGGCTAGATTTTGGGCTTTGGAGCCAAACCATCTGGGTTAATATCTCCAGATATGTCTCTTTCTGGCTGTGTGAACTACAGAAGATGTTTAACCTCCCCATTCCTCAGTTTTTACCTCTATAGTGTGGACATAATAATAGTATCCACCTCTGAGTTGTTGTGGAAATTGAATGTAATAATACCTGCAAAATGATTAGAATAGCACCTAGCACCTAAAGAGTTCATTTTTGGTAGTACTCAGATTAAGCAATTTCCCTACCATCACGTAGTCATTAAAATGTGGGGACAGGATTTCCATGCAGAGGGCCAGGTCCTGGAGCTTGTGCTTTTACCCAAACTCTACCTTCCATGCCTTCTCAGGGCTGGGGGAGAAAGGGTTTGGGTGGGTCTGGCTGACCCCAGAGCTCATGCTGCCTCGCCAAAACAGGGCTTTCTGGTCTCTCACTCATGCAGTGTAGATTTCATGTGGGTCAGAATGCAAATGCCCAGGTATTCAGTATGTGTGTCACTATCTGTTGAACTTTACATGTTAAAAAATAATCAGAACCATGCCTTTAAATGTTTTTGTTTGATTCTCTGTGTAACCATATATACTTTATAGTTACTCTGATGCCAATACAATCTCAATATATTTCTCTGGATCTGTTGGGAAGCTAGCTGTAAAACAGTGTTTGTCTTTATCACAGGGACATAAATTCTCCCATAAAAGGTATAATGCCATGATATGCTGAACCAAAAAACTGTAGACTTACAATTAGGGATGCTCGTTTTATGTAAATCTGTACTTAATCCTAAATTTTCTGGTTTGGAATTCAACCTGTGTACTTAACTTCCTCTTTTACCACTGGATTTATGCTTTAGTTTAGTAGAGTATAGCAGGGTGGTTTCCAGACTAGCAGTATCAGCACTTCCTGAAAATTACTAGAAATGCAAGGTTTGGGGCCCCACCTCAGACCCGCTGAATTAGAAACTTCAGGGTCCAGAATTAGGTGGTGGAACCCAGTAATCTGTGAGTTATAGAAATCATTTCATGTTATTCCTGTCACTTGTGTAGCACTTTATAGTTTTCCAATATACTGAAAAAATACACTACCTCATTTTTAGCTTCAAAATAATCTTGTAAGGTAGGTGGGGTAGTGGGGTGGAAATATTTGTTTGCTTGTCTATGTCATTTTACTAGAGTGTAAACTAGAAAAGAGTAAAGTTTGGTGCAAAGCTAAGACTTCAGACTTCAAAGCCCACTTTGACATTATTTTGAGTTCATATTTATCCTCTTTAAGTTGCCTTGCTTACTTACAGTTAGTCCTGCTGGCAAGAAGACTTGGTCATTCCTCCTTGGATTGAGGAGTATACCCTGGTACCTTTTGGCTTCTATCTTTAGATTCATGATTTTTAATCCTATTCTAGAGTATGGGTCTGTTACAGCCTTGCCAACCAAACCTGACCCACCACCAGTTTTTGTAAATAAAGTTTTATTGGAACAGAGCCACACTCATTTTGTGGCTATGAGTAGCTGCTTTTACATTACAACAGCAGAGTAGAATAGTTATAATAGAGATTGCACAGGCCACAGTGCAGAAATTCTGTGCTATTTGGCCTTTTATAGAAAATGTTTGCCAATCGCTGGCCTAGAGGCAACAGATTTCTCACATCAATCTTGATTGCTAAAATAGCAGAAGAAAGGGTCGTTAACTTCAGCTTCCTAACTTTTACTCTGGTACCAAAGTTTCCTCAACTCTTCTGTGCATATGTTTCTCAGTGGTCTAGACCACTTAGCTCATTAGGACTATAATTTTTTCCACTGGAAGCAGTAAAACTAAGTTTATTCTCTCCTTCCCCTATGGCTCAATAGTGTGAACTCTATCAGTGTTCTCACTATTAAATTATCTCAATTAGGTATTTTCTGGGAGTCCCAGTAATGGTTGTGTGTACCAGTCTGACATAATGAAATTCTGAATATACTTCAAGAGGAATATTTTGAGCCCAGACAAGAAGCAAAAAAAGAAATACAATATACTCTTGCCTCTCTGATTATGTTATCTGAAAAACCTAAAGTGCTTTACGGTGCACTCTATGTCCAGACTCAGAATGAGGAATGACAAAATTTTTAGATAAATTGGTTTGTGAAATATTTATGTGCACTTTAGTGGTACAGACAGGAGGTAATCTGTTTTGTATTGAATTGGCTTGGGACAGAAAAAAAAAGCGCAACGTTAATGAGATTTTTTAAAGCCACTTTTAAATTCATGTTGGCAAAAGACAAATAGTCAAGACTTTTAATTTCTATAAACTTAACGGCTAGAGAACAAATAAAGCTTTATTAACTTAAATAAAAGTAGCTTTTCTTTCAAGGGCATAGCAATTTGTTTTTCTTTCTGCGTAATCTCCTGAAGGACTGCTCTTCTCTATGTATTGATCGGTGTTTTCCAGTGTGTTAGCTGGATTTTAACTAAGTACTGTGATTGTGAAAAATCACCGAAGACTCCAGGTTAGTACACTGGAAAATCCTGTGGTCTGGGAGTTAGTCAACATTTTTTTATATAAGCAATGCAATAGCCTTGCTGTATATAACCTTGGGCCAATACTTGTTCTCTCTCTTTCATCAGCTGATTCTGCCCATATACAGACATTAAACTGATTTTAGTGTCTGATGAAGTTGATACTGCACTTTGAAGTGTTAATCATTCTAGAAAAGTATGCTAAAGGTTGAGTCAACCCCTTAGCCAAGGCTTAAACATTTTATTTCACTGACCTCCTGAAACCAGGGTCAGACATCTCTTCTGTTTCCCTAGTCCTCTCTACTCACTTATCTCTGTCATTGCATAATTCACTCTAGCCTGAAATTACTAGCTGTTTTGGCTATAGCCCCTTGTGCACTATGACATTATTGAGGGTAGAAGCTGGATCTTATCATGAGGGTATCTCAGGTACATGGTAGTCCATGGATAGCTAATAAACTGGAGGATCTGCTAGAAGGATGAGAAAGCCCACAAAAGCAGAATGGGTAACCAGAAATAATCTGCCAGGGAGCTTGCTAAAGAACACACTTCTGGAACAAGTCAGGCAAAAAAGAGACTGTGAAGCCCTTCTAGACTTTCACAGTCCAAACTCTTAGGTCTATAAATTGTGCCATCCCTTTAAAGTCATCTGATCACGTCTCCCAACCTTCCCATTTATGCAAAAATCCCCTTTTTGCTGACCACTGGCAAAATGCTTTAGCTTAGATTGCTGAATGTCCCTATTTTTTTTATTTTTTAACAGATATGCTAATTTCAGGAATGATGCATTTCAACTCTAGCATCATTAAAATGATATCCCATTGCCATTCTGCAATTCATTGCTGAGTCAGCACCTTTATTACAATCTCTCTTTTCCAGGGTTTCTGATTTGGCCATAAAAATTCACTCAGGGTAGAAACTTGACATAGGTCTTGCCTCTGAATGGTATTTTTCAAACATAATCTCAAAGTAAACTGTTAAATGCACATGAACTATTGTAGAATTTACAAATATTCTAATGGAATTCTGAAAAGGGCCTTTCAGGCATGGTAATTTATGATATCACCTGGAATTTTGACACTTCATTGTGGAGGTGTCACCAGGCAAGTTTTGAATGGGTCCTTTTTATCCCCTTGGGTAATGGCTCTGGATATGTTATGTGGAATACTCCCAGTTTGTGTAAACTCAACACATTCTCATTTTTTCAGAATCCCCCCCTTTTTTTTCCCAATATATTCTCCCTCCCGTTTTCATCTGCCTTTGCTCATACCTGGCTTTTTTCTCATGATTCCATCTACCATGTTTATTCTCTTTGCAACACACATGTATGTGTGTGTAAAAGGTGGCTATATGAGGAAATTAATATCTAGTGCTTAGGGTCCACTCTCAAATTTCACATATGATTACCTGCTTTGTGGATTATTTTTGATGTATTTTCCTGCAATTCTACTTTCCTTATCCATCTAGAATATAACCAAATTGACTCCTTTCCCTCACTCTAAAACACATTTAGTGACTGTATAAACACCTTTGTATATCCTTTGAGATATATCATTTTAGGAATGTATTTTCCCCCCAAAACGCCATAAAATATGCTTAAAACCAATTATTTAAATGCTGCTATGTATAGGCCAGTACTTTGTAGTGTCTGGGTCCACTTCCTTCCATATTGTGAATAAACAAAAGCCGACTGTATGTATATGAACTTTTTGCACAATTTTTCAAGAAGGATAAAGTTCAGGCCAAGGTGTAACAACTCAAAAGAGAATTTGAAAATAGATGATAGCCCAGAGGTCTATTCTGTTTTGTGCATGGAGAACCATCAACTGTTGGAATTTCAGAATCTCACGTTCTACCTGATGAGTGACCCTCTCCATACCAACACCTTGAACAATAAAAAAAAAAATTGGTAAATTTGTGGCAATCTATATGGCAAAGGTGGGAACCCCCATAGCTCTCTCTTTCACCAGCAGAACTGCCTACTCAGCAGTGATGAAATGATCATGGACACAGATTTCTGTCCTCTCTCAATTCTGTCTGAAGCCCTATCTTTAGACTATACAGAAAGACTTTTTAGTGTAACACTTTGATCTTACATTTTCTCAGGACAAGTAATTGTCTAACTTGGCTACCCAGTTTCTGACTATACAATACATAGGAATAGTTAAAGTGATATGCTTAGTTTTACTCATTCGAGAGTATTTGCTCCATACCAGGTACTTTGCTCTGCCGTACAGATGCAAAAGGGTAAGAAGATGTGGCCCCTACCCTCAAATTGCCTAAAACAGTTTCAAAACATAATAACATCCCATAGTAAAATTTAGTGTTACGATAAAGGCTTATTTATTCAAGAAATATTTATTTATTAAGTGCTTTCTACGTGCCAGGTATTGTCTTAGGACATGAGAATACAGACATGAACTAAACAAACAAGACCCCGTCCTCTTGCCTGGGAAAGACAGACAGTAGATGAGTACTTAAGTGACTTGGCTTTGCTCATTGCTGTATCCCCAGCTCTACTGCAATGTCTGGCACATAGTGTGTATTTAATAAATATTTGGGAACTTGAGTACAACAAATGCTACAAAAGTGGAAATATTTACATGACATAAGTGATCGTGAGGACTGAGAAGGAAATAGTTCATTCTGACTGCAGGAGCTGGAGAAGTCCAGCCCAACCTTGAACTGTCTACAGGAAATTGAAAAGCAGGGTGCGTGGAAGTAGCCATGCCAGATGGCAGAAGGAAAATTCTGAGCAAAGGCGTGAACGTATGATCAACCAGGGCACATCCCACATACCGAAATTCAGTGTGGCCAGAACGTAGACTGGACAGGTGGGTTGGAACTTGATTGTGAAGGTCCCTTTTGCGAGGAAGAAGGTTTTTCTACCCTATGGACACTGGGGACGCCTAAAATTTGTAAGCATAGTGGGTCTTGAACCCGTCTGCATTTCTGGTTCCTCCTTTCTGGAGCCAGTTTTCCCACCATAGTTATTGGTGTTTTTTCCAGTCTATCGTCCAATTATACTGTCTGTCATCCCCTTGAAGCCTTTGCAGACTAGTCGCTTACAATAAGCAGAGTAAAGTCCCGTGTCCCTTTTTATTTAGACGATAACTAAACAATCTGCCTTCTTCAGACCCCTAGCAAGGTTAGGCCACCTTTCCAGAGCAGCCAAAGTGGTGCGTCGCATAGCGGATGCGAGGCCAGCAGCGCACTCCGTACCGTAAAGGAAGCCGGCAGAGTCTGACTTCCCACATTAAAAATTAACAGTGTGCAGTATACAGAAAAGCCTGCCTTGGCTTCTCCTTTGTGAGGCACATAATGGGAGAAGCGCCCTTCCCCAGAGGATGGGAAGGGAACATTTTTGTACAGAGGTGCCAATTTAATCATCAGAAGAAAGTTCTGCGAATCAAATGAAGGGCAGAACGCTCAGGAAGAGGCTGGAGTTTTAATTGCCCATTTGCGAGGCCTGAAATCCCCTTATAGGCTTGTATTAGGGCCAGGGGAAGTACATCCGCCACGAAGCCTCGCCGAGTAGACATGCAGTAAATATCTTCTGAATGATAAATAAGAGCAAGGATGTAAACTGGCCACCTCTGGCAGATGCCTCAGCACTAAGAATATTCTTAATATTGTTTGTGGAGGCTTTAAGGTTTATAAAGGCTTTTGCAAATGCTGCCTTTTTTCATCTTTAGCACTATTCAGCACAAACCAGGAATTTTCTACCATCATTCAAAGGAGTCTTAGGAAGGTTAAATGAGTCTGCCAAGGTCACATGGCGGGTTAGTTCTGTGGTTGGGACGTGAACCCAGGTCTGCTGAATCAAAATGCAGGACGTTCCTTTATGCTGAGAAAGCATAACCGGCATGCAGTAACACTCCAGTACTCAAAGTGTTGTCGGGTAAATCAAAATCACTTCATAGAAGTAAAAATACAGATTTGGGGGCCTCAATCAGTCACCCACTCTGTAAGCAGGATCACAGGAATCTGCATTTTTAATCAGGGCAATAGGGAATCGTTACCACAAAAAAGTTTGAGAACCACTGCACCAAAGAACAGCTAGCATAGATGAAAATATTTTAATGAAAGTTACGGAAGTCTAAATCATTCCCAGGGTAAAGCTTAAAAACACAGGAGAACCCGTGTAAGTATTTCTTTAAAAAACTGTGAAGCCAAACTCAAAGGTAAGTGTAAAGGATACTATGAATGTCATTGGCCTGTGATAGTACCCTTTATTTGTTCAGTTTTTGATTGTATTTTTTTTTAATTTTTAGGGACCAGTGATTAGTATCATAAATTTAAACTTTTTTTGGTCTCTTTATTGGTCCTAATAAGCTTCTTTTCAGATACAGAAGAAAATAGGCTTGATTTGTTTTGTTCAACGGCAAATTATAGGAACCACTCTCTTGTGTTGGGTTCTATTCATTCTAGCCCTGTGGCATTTGCTGTAATTACAGCAAAATTTGAATAAACATGGCCATGAATTTCAAAATTTGCATAAATGTGTGCCTATGAATCAAGTTCAACAGACTTAGCACTGATGGAGCAAATCATTCGCTGAAATTTCAGAGTGTTTGAACAGATAATTTAGTAACCGCAAGTTAATTCTCCATTGTGTATTCATATATCTGCCAACTTCCAAAGCAAGTAGTTTAGAGCAATACAACTTTACATTTTTAGAAATAGCCATAAAATTTAGATGTTGATTGGTTATAAATAATACCTTCTTAATCTCCAATCAGTCTAGGAAGGTGGAAAATTAGAAATGACTGGTTTTTCTTTAGATTCTGGTAGCAGATTATAATTATGATCAATAAATTCTGGTATCCATGGTTTAGTTAAAGGCTATTCCTGATGATTTTGGACTTGTCTTGCCCACCATGAGGTTGCAAGTCCATTTACAAATCTTCCGTTCAAGGGATCTAAATCTGCTTTTGACCTTAGCCATTCAAATAAGCATATTTTCCTTTCTATCTGAAAAGGAAATTGTTGGGACTAAAAAATAGGCAGTATTTTTCTGATATCTCTGCAATAGTCAAGAGTCCCTCTCAATCCACATTTCTGGAAGCTGGATGCAATCCCTACCTTCTCTGAACTTTCAGAGTATACCATTTTTCTTTCTTTTACAACACATCAGTTATCTATAGTAGTAGTATTGTTATTGAAACACATGCCTTTTCCTCTGAAAATAAATTTGTATTTCTTTAAGCGATGGTCATATTTATGCAGGCAGAAGGTCTTCAGCAAAATAGATACTATCGTAGTTAGCCTCGAAGATGTCCCCAAATGATTTATATCGCCATATACTTGTGCCCTTCTCACATTGAATCAGGGCTGTATGATGGATAGAATATGGCAGATGTGATGATGTGCAACTTTCAGAGCTAGGTCATAAAATGCACTAGAGCTTCTTCTTTATTCTCTCAGACCACTGTCTCCGGAGGATACCAGCTGCCATGTCACGATGACACTCCACACTCTGGTGATACCCACGTGGAGAGGAACTGAGGTCTGTAGATAAAATCTGGCACTAAGCTGCTAGCCCTGTAACTTAGTCGCCTTGGAAAGGGATCTTTCAGACCCTGGTCAACATCTGATTGCAATATGAGGAAACCTGAGCTGAAATCTCCTAACCAAACTGCTCCAATTTCCTTTCCCACAGAAACCAGGCTTGATCACATACGCTTGAAAATCTGTCTAGTAGATAGAATTTTATGGCTAATAAATGATCATCATTGCTTTAAACCAGTAAGTTTTGGGACATTTTGTTACTCAACAATAAATAACGAATGCAGAATTTTATGGTCCAAGGCAAGATTATGACAAATGAAAGTTCAAATTAATTGATCCATGCCAAACTCCATGACAATCATGAGTCTATATCTCACTCTCTTGGTGATTTAAAGATTTTTAGCACAGACATTTTAACAATGTTGATTCTGCCGACCCACTTGTTTATATCCTCTACTATTTCCTCCCTCAGTGTTTCGTAGAGGTCTTTTACCTCCTTAGTTAAATATGTTTCTAGGTATTTTATTTTCTTTGTTGCTATTGTGAAAGGTATTGAGTCTTTGATTTGGTTCTCAGTTTGACTGTTGTTGGCGTATAGGAATGCTACTGATTTCTGTGCATTGATTTTATAACCTGAGACTTTGCTGAATTTATTTATCAATTCCTGTAGTCTCATGGCAGAATCTTTGGTGTTTTCTAGATATAAGATCATATCCTCAGCAAAGAGCAATAGTTTGATGTCTTCTGTCCCCATTTGGATGTCCTTGATTTCATTCTCTTCTCTGATTGCTCTGGCTAGGACTTCTAGCACTAAGTTGAATAGAAGCAGTGATAGAGGAAAACCTTGTCTGGTTCCAGTTCTAAGAGGGAATGAATGCTTTCAATTTTTCCCCATTCAGTATCATGTTGGCTGTGGGTTCATCATATATGAGTTGTATCATTTTTAGGTAAGTCTCATCTATGCTTATTTTGTTAAGCGTTCTTGTCATAAAAGGGTGTTGAATTTTGTCAAATGCTTTTTCTGGGTCTATTGAGAGGATCATATGGTCTTTGTTTTTACTTCTATTTATGTGGTGAATTACATTTATAGATTTTTAGAGAAAAGTTAGTTTTTAACTAGGTTTTTTAAGAATAGATTGTGGTGGTGAAGTAGAGAAAGGCAACTTACACTAATATGTGTGGCAACTGTTTAAAAGGCCGAAGGCTGGCTGCCTTCAGTGGTTGGCCAGAGGTTTGATGTTCTTGTAATAATCATTATGTTAGTTGCAGAAAGGGCCAAGAGATATTGATGGTTAAGAAAGACCTTTCAAAAAACCCTTCCAGAATGGTAGAGTAAGGAATCCTGAAAATCTGCTTCTCCGTAAAAGCAATGAGAACACTTTTAAAAATTCTCAAAATTAACTTTCATAGAACTCTGGAAATTAACTGAATGTATATAACAATCCAGAGATCACTTATTCAGGAAGAATATCTTAATATCAGTAGGAAGAACAAGATTTATGGCATTTTAACATGACTTATTCACATCACGCTGTTCCCACATCTGCAGTATTCTTAAAAACCAGTAGCCTCACAACCATGGTACTTGTAAAAAAAACTAATAGTCTAGAAGCCACTAGAGGGGAAAAACAGTTTGAGGACTCTGCAAAAGCTCCATCCTAGAAAATTTTTACTCTTTTACTTATCCAATAGCTCCCTGTAAATGCCTAATTTTCTGAACTTGTTTTTATATAATCTAACTCTGATTTCTTTGTGAAAAATCCCTGTCCCCAGGTTGTTTGTCAAAATCAATCAGTTGCAGTTGTTTAACATCGCAGTTTTCTGAGGCAGTTATACAAGTGGGACGAACAAAAGGCTGACCAAAAAACTTAAAAACTGGGGTATGTGACATCTAATGTATTTCTGGGAATCCAGAAGGCAACTTGGATATGCTCTGCTATGCTTACGCCCAGAAATAAGCTGAGAAGACTCTGAGCTTTAACCTCTCACTACGTCAAGGCTCAGCACAGAGAAGGAAGTGAAGGCTAAGGCAGAGTGGTAAACTACCAGTGCATTGGAGGCATGCCCACAAACACACAGCCCCTCAGTAAAGACTGGGAGATTTATTGGCTCAAGTAATTTAGGAAAATCTTTGTCCAATCACCACCTGACCACTAAGCTAATTAAGCAGAGACTTTCATGGATACAGGCTTCACACACACACACACACACACACACACACACACACACACACACACACAGACTTTACAGAATTCACCCAGGAAACTCATTAAAACAACAAACAGCAACAACAAAAACAATAACAAATAGCAACAAAAGCAAGCCCTGGGGAAGTGTGGTAGGCAGAATAATGCCGTCCCCAGAAGATGTCCGTATCTTAATTCTAATTGTGAATGTTATATTACATATCTGGGGAATTAAGGTTGTTAACACCTGGCTTTTAAATAAGGACATTATCTTGGATTACACACATGGGCCCAATGTAATCACAAGGGTTCTCAAAATGTGAAATAGGGAAGAAGAAGTGTTAGTGACACTGACAGAGTGACACAATGTGAGAAGACTCAAATAGCCGTTAATGACTTGGAAGATGGAATAGGCCATGGGTGAAGAAATGTAGATAGCCTTTAGAAGCTGGAAGACAGGAAAACAGATTCTTCCAAAGAGTCTCCAGAAAGAAATGTAGTCTTTCTGATACCTTGACATTAGCCCAATGAGACATATTTTGGACTTATAACCAGCCAAACTGCAAAATAATAAATTTATGTTGTTTTAAGTTATTAAATGTGTGGTAATTCATTTGAGTAGCAATAGGAAAGTAAAATGGGGGGGGGAGGAGGATCTTAATTTCAGAGTTTCCAGATTATATATGTAAAATGTCCAGGAACCAGCCCCCTCAAAGGAACATATGGCCCATACACAGGAAGAAAAAGCCAGTCAATAGAAACTATCCCTCAGGAAGACATGTGTTAGACTTGTTATATGAAGACTTTAAATAAGCTATTATAAATATGTTTAAGGAATTAAAGGAAATTATCTCTAAAGAGTTAGTGGAGAGTATGAGAACAATGTCTTGCCAAATACAGATTGTCAATAAAAAGATAGACATTATAAAAGAAAGAGCTAATTAGAAAATCTTGAGTTGAAAAGTACAAAAACTGAAATAAAAAAATTACTGGAGAGGATCAACAGCAGATTCAAGTAGCTACTGAAGGGGGCAAAGAAAAGAGCAAAAAAAGAAAGAATCAAATATTAAGATAGGTCAATTGAGATCATCCAGTTTGCATAACATAAAATGAATGAAGAAAAATGAACAGGGCCTCAAACCTCTAAGACTCCATCATGTATACAAATATATAGATAATTGAATCCAGAAGGAGAAAAGAAAGAGAAAGGAGGAAAATATTTGAAGATATAATGTCCTAAATCTTCCTAAATTTGATGAAAAACATTTATCTACACATTTTAGGTAGTTCAAGGGATTCTAAGTAGGATAAACTCAAAGAGACCTATACCTAAATATAAAGTAGTCGAATGGTTGAAAAACAAAGGCAAAGAGAATCTTAAGAGCAGAAGAGAAACACAGCTTATCACATACAAGATCTCTTCAATAAGATTAATGAATGACTTTTCATCACAAGTAGAGGTTAAAAAGCAGTAGAATGACATATCCAAGGGGCTGAAAGAAAACGACTATCAACTAAGAATTCTATATCCAGCAAAGCTATCCTTCAGAAATCAAGAAGAAAATAAGACATTCCAGATAAAAATGAGAGATTCCATTGCCAGTAGATTTGTCCTGTAAGAGATAATAAAAGGAGTACTTCAGGCTGAGATAAAGGACACAGACAGTAATTTGAATCCACATGGAAAAATAAATGCCAACAGAGCCAACTACATAAGTAAATATAAAATGTATTTTTGTGTATAACTCTCTTTTTCCATCTGAGTTAAAATGAATCTGCATTAAAAAATTATGCTGTGTTGATGGGATTGCAATAAAGATATAATTTGCATGACAATAATAGCACAAAGGAGTGAGGAAGAAATGTAACTATACAGAAGCAAGTCTTGTGTGTGTTATTAAATTAATATTCATTGCGAGTAGATTAAGCTGAGATGTAAGTCATTATCTCAGAACACTTACTAAGAAAATAACTCAAAAATATAATAAAAGAAACAATAGAATTAAGTTGTATACTAGGAAATATCTATATAACACAAAAGAGGTAGTAAGGGTGGAGACCAAAATGTCATAAGTTGTACATAGCAAAATGGCAGATGTAAATCCTACCTTATCAGTAATTACATTCCATGAAAATGAGCTAAACAAATCAGTCAAAAGGCAGAGATTTGCAGAATGGACAAGAAAACATGATTTAATTATGTCTATAAAAGACATACTTTAAATTCAAAGGTACAATTAGATTGAAAGGAAACATATGGGAAAAGATACAACATGCAAAAGTAAACAAAAGAGGTAGAGCTGCTATCTTGTTATCAAACAAAATAGGCCTTAAATAAAAATTATTACTAAAGGTAAAGAAGTACATTTTGTAATCATAAAAGTGTCAATCCATCAGGAAGATAGAATAATTATATATGCACTGAACAACAGAATCCCAAACTACACAAAGCAAAAATTAACAAAATTGAAAGGAAAAATAACCAATTCAATAATAGTACTTGGAAACTTCATTACCCTGTCAATAATAGAACAACAAAGAAATAGAATGCTTGAAAAGTATTATAAACTGTCTAGACTTAATAGACTTCTATAAAACACTTCACCTAACAACAGAATTCACACTCTGCTTCAAAGTATATATGGAACATTTTCCAGGATAGACCATATGGTAGACCGTAAAACAAACCTTGATAAATTTAAAAGAATTGAAATCATACAAAGTATGTTCTCCAGCATACTCTGGAGAACAAAATTAGAAGTTAATAGCAAGAGGAAATTCTGGAAAATCGCAAATATGTGGAAATTTAACAGCACAATACTAAGTAGTCAGTGGGTCATAGAAGAAATCACTAGCAAAGTTAGACAATACATTGAGATAAATGTAAATATAACACACCAAAACTTATGGGATGCTGTGGAAGCAGAACGTAGAGGGCAATTTATATCTATAAAAGGCTATATGTAAAAAGAATAAAGATTTTAAATCAACAACCTAACCTTCAACTTTAGGAAACAAGAAAAAGAAGAGTAAACTAAACCTAAAATAAGCAGAAGAAAAAATATAGTAAGATTAGAATAAATAATTTTAAAATAAATGAAGTAGAAAATAGAAAAAATAGAGAAAATCAACAAAACCAAAAGTTCCTCTTTGAAGATCAACAAAATTGACAAACCTTTAGCTAGATTGACCAAGGGAAAGAAAGAAGAATCAAATTACTACAATCAGGAGTCAAAGAGGGGATGTCGCTACCCATCTTACAGAATAGAAAAAGATAATAAAAAATATGAATAATTGTGTGAAAAAAAAATTAGATAACCTAGATGAAATGAACAAATTCCTAGAAAGACAAACTACTGAAACTGGCTCAAGAAAAAAATAGAAAATGTAAATATATCTATAACAAGTAAACATTAAATTAGTAATCAAAAAATTTCCCACAAAGAAAAACTCAGGCTTAGATAGCTGCACTAGTAAATCATACCAAACCCTTAAAAAAGAACATTGATTCTTTACAAAGTATTCCCAAAAAACCAGAATAAAATGTAATGCTTTCAAACTTATTTATGAGGCCTAGTATTATAAATAATATGTACATTATTCTAATACCAAAACTAGGTAAAGACCAATATCCCTTATGAACATAGACATAAAAATAATCAACAAAATTCTAGTAATGAGAAATATATTAAAAAGATTCACAACACAGTGGGATTTAGCCCTGGAATGCAAGGTTGGTTTAATATGTGAACAATTAGTGTAACACATCATATTAATAGAATAAAGGACAAAAATCACATGATTATTTCAATAGATACAGAAAAAGCATCTGACAAAAGCCAATACATAATGCACAACACACTAGGAATAGAAAGGAACTCTCTCAAGCTAATAAAGTACATCTGTAAAAGCCCTACAGCTAACTGTATACTTAATGGCCAAAGACTGAATACTTTCTCTTCTAAGATCAGGAACAGGATGAGGGTGTTTCTTCTACCACTTCTATTCAACATTGTATTGAAGGTTCTAGCCAGAGAATTTTGTTAAAAAGGAAATAAAATGCATCAAGTTTGGAAATGAAAAATTAAAACTATTTCTATTTGCAGGTGACAATATCTTATATATAGAAAATCCAAAGGAATCCACTAAAAACCTATTGGAACTAATAAATGAGTTTGGCATAGTTTCAGGATACAAGGTGAATATAAAAATCAATTGTATTTTTATATACTAGGAATGAAGAATCCCAAAATGAAATTAAGAAAATGATTCCATTTACAATAGCATCAAAAGAATAAAACACTTAAATTTAACGTAAGAAGTACAACACTGAAAATTGCAAACATTATTGAAAGAAATTAAATAAATCAGAAAACATTATGTGTTCATAATTGAAAGATGGCAATACTCTCCAAATTGATCCACAGATTCAATGTAATTTCTGTCAAAATTCCAGGTACCTTTTTTTACAGAATTTGACAAACTGATTCTAAAATTCATATGGACATGCAAGGGACTCAGAATAGCCACAACAATCTTGAAAAGAAGAACAAAGTTGGAGGATTAACATTTTCCCAATTTGAAAACTAACTACCAAGCTACACTTAACAAGACAGTGTGTTTCTGGCATACAAGTATATATGAATATATATACACACAATTGTAATTAAAGCTAGAAATATAAGCAATTGATTTTCAATAGGTGTACCACTCTGTTCAATGTGGAAACGATAATCTGTTCAACGACTGGGTAGCTTTGTGTAAAAGAATGAAGTTGGATCCCTACCTCACACCATATTAAAAAAATTAACTCATGGTGGATTATAGACCAAAATGGAAGAGCTAAGACTATAAAACTGTTATGAAAAACCGTAAGAGTAAATCTGTGCAACCTTGTATTAGGCAATAATTCCTTAGTCATGACACGAAAAACACATGTAACCAAAGAAAAAAAGAGATGAACTGTACTTCATCAATATCCAAAACTTTCATGTTTCAAGGGACATCATAGAGAAAGTAAAAATACAACTCCAGAATAGGTGTGAATATTTTCAAATCATATACCTGATAAGTGTCTAGTATCCAGAATATATAAAGAGCTCTTACAACTCAACAACAAAGACAACTCAATTTTTAAAATGGGTAAAAGATTTAAATAATTTCTCCAAAGGAGATATACAAATAGCCAATAACATCTGAAAAGATGATCAATATCGGTAATCATTAGGGAAAGGCAAATCAAAACCACAATGCAACACCACTTTTCACCCACTAAGATGGCTAAAATTAAAAAAAAAAAAAATGACAAGTTTTGCCAAAGACACAGAGAAACTGGAATGCTCACACATTCACACATTGCTTCTGGGATTATAAAATGGCTCAGAGACTTTGGAAAACAGGTAGCTCCTAAAATGTTAAACATAGAGTTACTATGTGTCCCAGCAGTTCTGCTCCTAGGTATATACCAAAAAGACTTGAAAACATACATCCACGTAAAATCTTATACACAAACATTCACAGCAGCATAATTCATAATAGCCAAAAAGTGGAAGCAACCCTAATGTCCATGAGCTGCTGAATGGATGAAGAAAATGTAGTTTGTACATACCATGAAATATTATTTGGCTATAAAAAAGAATGATATAATGACACAAGCTACAACATGGATAAGCCTTGGAAACACTATGTTGAATAAATGAAGACAGTCACAAAAGACCACATAATACATGATCCTATTTATTCCAAATGTTCTGAATGGGCAAATGTATGGAGACAGAAAATAAATCAGTGGGTTCTAGGGACTGAGGGTAGGGAAGAATAGAGAGTGACTGCTATGCTAATTGATATGAGGTTTTGTTTTACAGTGATGAAATGTTCTAAAATTAGTGTTGATAGTTGCACAACTCTGTGAATATACTAAAACCCAGTACTCTTTTGCAACATGAGACCATTTCTTATTTTTAAGGAAAGTCTGAGAAATTTTTAAATAAAAGTGGAGGGTTAGCTCAAGAGCTGTAGCCCTTGAGCTCAATATGAAAAAGTGTCGCATAGGAGATGTTAGGGCACATTCTGTGACTACCGATTCCAATTTCTATTCTGATAAAAAAAAAAAAAAAACAGCAAACGAAAACAATAAACACAAAACACTACTATTAAGCTTGGTGAATTTGCTTGAAATGTGTACCTTTATTCAAATGTACTGAAATTTAAAAATCAACTGCCAGAGAAATATGAAGAGGCCACCTAAGTGGCCTATAGAGATGAATATAGCTCCTGTCATATTTATTGGATGAATTACATCTCCAACTTGTCAGAAAACACATATATTTCTGAGTGTGAACTGCCACTCAAGTATTTGTAAAGTGGCTTTTGAATGACTTGTGTGATTCACAAATTTGACATTCTATCAGATGAAATGTCAGAGATACAGGAATACTATGCTAATTGGAATTCTGGATTTTAAATATATAAGGGTCCAAATAGTTATACAAAGGGTCTATTTTGAAAATCTCAAACATTTAAGAAACTTGCCGGATTCAAGACTCATTTTCCGATGAGAGTAATTTAAAGAATGGGAAATGGGACATACAAGCATTTGCTCCATGGTGCTTTTTGTCTTTTTGGCATTAACTCTGATATTTCTCAGAATCCTTCTCTTAAATTAGCAATGTGGTGTGTTATACTGGTTGTTCGCCTTTCTCTATAGTGTTTTTAGAGCTATTCCCTTCATTTAAAAAGTCATTGATTTTCAGAAGCTTTTGGTTTTTCAAACAGCATTAGAACCCCTTAAAGAAGATTTAGATAATGAGGTTACAGGATATTTAATTTTTTAAAAATTATATCTGTAACTTCCAAGAAGACACATATTTCTGGGTGTAAATTTGTCACCAAAAATATTTTCAAAGTGGTTTTTAAATATTATAAAAACAGTGCAATGGTAACTAAAATCTCTTGTAGAAATTCCATTCCAAATAAACAATAAGATGGACCAGCAGCTTGTAAGAAATGCAGAAAAGGACCCATTCTAGACCTACAGAATAAAAATCTGAATTTTAACTGGGTTGCACTTCATAAGTATTTTGAGAATCATTGATTTCCATGGAACTGAAAAATGGTGGTTAGTGTTTTGGTTTGAAAGTCTAATTCTTGTCCGTAGCAGTAGAGGAAATAATGTAAATATAAATACAGTTTACAGATAGATCATTTAGTTTCCCTTTTAATCTTGAGAAATTTTATTGAATTGGGAGGATTTGCATTATTTCAAATATTTTCTAAAATGGCAAATGCTAATACCATTTTGATATCATACTCATTAAAATTTGCATAATTCATATTTGCATAAACACACACATACATATTTACTACTTCTCTGTTCCCACTAAACCCTGACCAATGTGTTTGTACATTTAGACAATGCTCCTTCTGGGATACTCAGGCCACATAAAATAGCAGAGTTCATTAGAACCATGTCACCAGCATAGCTGTAATTAAGGCTACATCAGCAATTTCAGGGCTTATAACTCTGTTGTAAAGTTGTACTCTGCGATGAAACTCAGCATAAAAGCTCAACCTGGGAGGAGATTGTTTGCCAGATCTGGGAGGAGTGTGGGGGGAAATTGATTTGGTTGTTTATGATTCGCTATACTGCACATCTGATTCTTGGTGGCATTTGAATTAAGATGTTTTATAGACTGGTGATCATCAAGAACTGGTATTTTCACCGAAGTCTTCAGAGCTTCCTCAAACTGTAAATATGACAGTAACTCAGGTGGTGTCACTGTTTATATTATGTGAATGGGGACAAATATGCATAGGGATGCAATTAAAAGGGAAAAGGAGTAATTCTAATTAGGCAGAAATGGTAACATATTTCATCAGAGTGGGAAGCAGTGGATTCCTCCATTGCCCATGTATTTCTGCCAAGTAGACACTGAGGCATACTCCCTTGAACTGCTCTGTGATATTTAATTGGTAAATCAACAATTAATGCTCAGAAAAGTTGACATCCAGCTTTTTTAGAAAACTTTGATTCACATTCGACTTCTCTCAGATGTAGCTACAGAGCTAGGGTCTAAAGGGAAAACCTCGCTTAACTAAAAAGTCCTAGGATTCTGTGCAGCTTCAGCTCCTTAACTAGCACTTTGCCCTGTTGAAGAGAGAACCTTGCCCTTCTGAGACTCCTAGCTGTAGTATTCAAGAATGTAATAGGACAGAACTCCTATTAGAGTTAATTTGTGATTGGATACATAGTCATCTTGGGTGCAAGTTTCAACGTAATTTTAGGCAGTTATCTAAAATGTAGTCCCAATCTAAATAATTAGAAACTCCTGATTTTCAACAAGAGATTCACTATTAATGGTGTGTGTAATTGTTACAAGCTGGAACTCTTGACTAAGACCGAGCTAGGTTCAAACGCTCTTCCTGCTCCCTTTACTATCTGTCTGGGCTTTGGGCAAATGACTTAATGCCCTGAAGTTTCGGTTTCTCTTTCTATAATATGATGGTGATAATAGTAACTGCTTCAGAGGATTGTTATAAAATTTAGAAAGATAACCCTGCAAAGTACAGAACCTGGTACGTAGTAGCTATCAAGTTAAGTTGTACAGCGGCCTTACCAAAATGACTTTTCAATTTGTCATTATTTATTTATTCATTCACTCACTCACTCACTCACTCATAGGACACATACCTCTCAATTGCTTCCACTGTGCCAGAAACTCTGTTTAGATGCTGTGTATAATGGTGGTCAGGGTTGGCATCATCCCTTTCCCATCTAGCTAATATTCTAGTGGAAGAAGCAGACAAAAAGTTATCAGAGAAATAAAATAATCATGACTTTTGATAGGCATTAGGAAGGAAGCCAACAATGGGTCTCCGTGGGAATTAACAATGGGGAGATGGGTATGAGAATTAATTCAGAGTGTTCGGGGAAGGCTTCCAGGAGGAGGTATCCAGAAAGCTGATACCTAACTGACAAAGAGTGGCTGGAAGACTAGCTTGGGAGAAGTATTTCAGGCCAAAGGATCAGCAGGTAGGTATATATGCCCTGAGGCAGAAAGAACCTGGTATGCACAGGGATCCATAGGAAAGTGAAATATCATGATGAGATAAACTAGGAGAAGGAAAAATGGGCAGAGTTAGCACAGGGCTTTGTTACCATGTAAGGAGTTTAGATTCAATTTAGAGTGTGGTGAGAGCCCTAGAAGAGATGATATATGAGGTGTGCAGTTTAAGGAGGTACTTCAAGCTGGTCTATGGAGAATGGCCCGAAGGGAGTCAATAGTGTCTCTCGGGCTTCCTTACGGATCAAGGGGGAAACCCCCAAACACCCCTGTTGGGGGCTATTTTGTAGCCAGTGCATTCTGTGATAAACTCTGAGATGTTAGATGTTTGTATTATTCACATATCAAGGAGGAGCGGAGGTGTGGTGCTCAGAAGGCATTTATTTGGTGAGTAAGAGCAGCTTTTTATAGCTGAACCACTCAAGATTGCATTATTGCTATTTTGAAACTCACATCATCAATAGTAATTTCATTAGGTCATAACTTCCAGGAAAACTATATTTTATATCTCCTCATTTTCCCTGCACAAAAACAATACTTTGGGTATTTTTTTTTTTAATTTAAAATTCTAGGACATGTAGCAGATCAGCATATTCCTTTGATTTTTCCTCTCTCGAGGTAGAAAATATTTTTAGGCCTGTTACAACACTGCGTTGCTAAATGACATTCAGAACTTAATTTGAGTGCATCAGTATGACAGGCTGAAAGTGGGGTTCAAACCCTCATTAGGAGCTTGTGGTTTGCATCGTATTGTTTCTACTAATCTTGTTCATCTTTCCTTTGTTCCTCATTTCACATTGGCCTGCTTTTTTAGAGAAATTGAGACTGTAAAAATTGAACTGGGCGTTTTCTTTTTTGTACTCCATGTGTTTCTGAATTATTAAATAATAATGTAATAACAAGCACTGACCTACTGCTTTATTCAAAAACTTCTTATTTGCAACTCTGCCCCTGGAGAACACTGAAAATGTTTTCTCTGTAAAGTTGCCAAAGTAACACCAGCTAATCTGCCTCTTCTTGATGAACCCCTACAATGTTAGAATTTTCCATTTATTAATTATCACATAAATGAGTTGGATGATACACATATGAGAAGTAGTAAACAGCCTCTCTTGGATTGGGTTTGAAGTCAAATAAAGCAACTTTGCTTGAATACGCGCTCTTGAAATTTGGGAGGATAGCCTTCCCACCTGTTCTTCATCTCTCTGACCCAGTTTGTTTGTTTTATGTTTGTGTGAATGCAAATACATCTTTACGTGTGGTTAAACACTGTAAGCATGTCAACAAGGGTATACCAAATTTTGACACTTGCATAAGATTTGTGCCTGCTTATACTGTGTAATATTTTATTAATAATTATATATGTCAAACTCACATTGAGCTGGGTTCTCAGACTGTGCACTGAAATGGCAGAGGAGCTAGAGAACTGGTAATAGAGAGGAGGTAGAGGATAGGCAACAAGGACAGTGCCACCCACACCTGTAGGCAGGTTTTGTTTGGTCAGCCCATATTGTTTGGTCTACGGGGCATGGGGAGTTCAGATGATTTAACACAGACCCTGGGATTTACAGTTCCTTTTGAAAACTCAGTTGGTTGGAAAAAATCAGTAGAAGCTGAGCAGTGTCTTCCCCCTCTGGAGGAGGTACATGCCTCCCTAGTTTGCCACAGTCCCTGTCACCTTTTATTTATTTTTTAGCAACCGACATGGTTCAGACATTTGCAGTGCTTGCCTGGGCCTCTGCAGCCTATTAAGCTGTGTAACTTGTGGTAGGAGGTTTCTAACATGGCCCTCAATGATCTTCTTCTAGTCTTCATGTCCTGGTGTATCCCGGCCCCTCGTGTCCTTGTGTGGCTGGGCTTCCGAGATGAGGTTTTTAAAGACTGTGATTTTCACCTTGCCAGCATTCTCTGTCTTTCCTTCTTTAGGCATGCTCGCTTTCATGAAACAAGCTGCCATAAGGGAGAGGCACACAGAGTAAGGACCTGAAAGTGACCTCTGGCCAACAGCCAGCAAAGAACTAAGGTCCTTGATCCGACAACCTGTAAAGACCTGAATCCTGCCTATACCCACGTACAGGAGCAGACCCTTCCCCAGTGGAGCTTGGAGATGAGACCACAGCCAGAGCTGACATCCTGATTGCAGCCTGGCAAGAGACCCAAAAGCAGAGGACCCAGCTAAATTGTGCCCAGACTCCTGATCCACCGTAACTGTGTATTGTTCGAAGCTGCTAAATTTTAGAGGAATTTGTTATACAGTGGTATATTAATAATATATCTTACTCCAGAGAAAGATGTTGCATGGACTGGAACATACCAGAAACTTGCCTTGGGATCTTGTAAGTCAAGGCAGTGAAGTTTTCGGTTCCCATGAGTGTAGTTTCAGTAAAACAAGTGATACTAAAGGTACTCAGTAACTATGAAATGAATTAAGGGTGAACACTGGTGAGTTAACTGCTGTAAGAGACTGTTATACTGATATATTGCTTATATGGTAATTATTACTTTTTAATCAGTGTTCAAGTTTATCTTTTTGTTTAAGTCTCTTCAGATATGCTTCCAAATATTCTGGTTATCCAAAGTATATCTCAGATGCAAAACTATTGGAAACTATTGACCAAGACAAGTTCCCAGAATATCAGACTCTAAAGGAGACTACTAGAAATGGTGGAGACACCTAGGATGGGCTCTCCTAGCATGCATAGGGGGGAGAAGCCTGGGGATTGCGTGAAATCTGCGTTATGAAAGAAGCAGAGCAGGGCCAAGACATCGTCTTCGAAGATCTGGATGTGACACTTTACAGATGTAAACCTGTGTTACCTTTATGGATTACTCGGTATCCCTTTCTCAGTTGGAAAATAGGGTACTGTTCATCTCTTTATTCAGCAAGCTTCGTAAAAGCCCATGTTGTACCAGGCGTTGTGCTCGGGATGCAGATAAGGAGGAATGAGATGTAGAGTGTGATGCGTAGTGTTAGCTTTTGAGATTGTGACATTTAAGTTTTAAATGCTACATACAATGCAGGAGTACTCTAGTCAAAACTACTTTGACAGTTTAACATATGTGAATATCAGAAATGAGAATTAGGAATTATTAGTGCTAGGTTCTTCCTTCAACTGATGCTTTTGTTATGACTTAATTTCTCTGATCTTATAGAATATTGAATTTTTCACATTAACCTGAACAACATCCATCACCCTTTTAAAGCGCTTAATGATGTTCACATACACATATTTTAATGTGCGTTTTAACATAACCTCTTACAGCCCTTAAGCAATTTCTTTATATGAACCTTGCGTTCCTGTAAACCTTCTGTAAAACATATTGCTTTATGCACTGTATACATTTATTAGCAATTTTGTCCAATTCGGTTTCTTATTTAGTAATAATGTCATGTTTTATGGATGTTGTTTATATTGATGCATACGGTGGCAATAAGTATGGGCTGGACTGAATTGAAAATAAAAGGAAATATAATTTGTGTCTAGCTAAGTTCAGGAGGTTCATAGATAAAATGTTTAAACAATAAATCATCAAAGTCATGTTTCTTTATTATCAGTTAGTTCAACCAACCCTCCTAAATATTTTCCTACTATATAATCCTTGTGTTATTCAATACATTTGACCTGAGTGGTGTGCATGTGATTTTATCATGAATGAATAGCATCACCTGCCCCATTGCTTCAGGTGAAAATGGCGGTTTGAAAGGGCTTTACTTCTTCAAAAAAAAAATCCATTGGCTAATCTTGTCCAAGTTCACCTTTTAAAGTTTTCCCAGGACCACTCATTGTGCATCAAGTATGAGAAATAGATCAAAGGTTAATGATTCTTAATTGGACTTCATTAAGTGATAATATAAGATCTCAAGCTTCTCATTGTGCCCCAGGATTGGACAGCAATGTCATAACACCAGGAAATAATGAACTAGAAGTCATGCATTATCATGCATAGGAACACTCTAGCAACTTATTATGTTTCAGATGTATCATCTCTAGTGAGGTATAAAGTGAGGTGCATATTAATAGCTTGGTCAAGTTCCCATTTTGAGAACTATATTTTTGATATAATAAAGACTTTCCAATTGGAACTATTATGATTCAGAAGATTATTGGATCCTGTTTACCTTTTATTATTATTTATTAGCTGCCCTCAACCACAAGAGACAAGGTTATTTGATCATTCCACAGCTGTGCTGTCTACTTGAAATATAGCATTTTGTTCATGCATCACTTTTGAATCCAGGGACTTTCATTCCTTCATTTCCTGTGTGGTGATTTCCAACCCACTTTGGTAATACAAGGGATTAAGATAGCATATTTGCTTCTAAGCACATTCTGTTTAGATCACAGTCAGTTCTATAGTTTTCATTTTGCTCTGAGAATGGGAACCCATGCATACAAAGCAGTAGTCACTGTACTTAACATGTCAGGGGAAATGAATGCACAAATGTGTAGTATAATGCCATGTGCTTCAGAGATAACCACAATGGGGGGAAAAGTGCTAACCTTGGTCTTCTGTAATGCAAAGCTAATATACTCAAAAAGATATTGCCTTTCATCACAATTTAATGTAATTGCTCCTAGTATGTAACCTGAACAGTAAACTCAAACATCTTATCCAAACACTAACACTAAGCTGCTTTTCTCCTGGATAGCAAGATGACATTTCACATTCATATGTCTCAGAAAGGAACTGGACCTCAAAAGTACCTTACATGCTGTATTCGCCCTGAAATTTTCTGTGAATTTCTGTGAATAAGGAATCAAATGATTGAATTGACACTAACATTTATAATAATTCAGATGACTGACAGAGGATGATATGGTGATGAAATAGATCACCTCCACAAGTTACATGCAGCAATCTCAAGGTAGCCTAAATCTTACATGAAAGCAAATATCAGATTTGATAAACCTTCCTGAGCTGGAGGCTTAGAAAATTACTAGAGTCTGTATTGTGAGAACACGGTGGCTAGAATGTAAACCAACATATTTTTCACATTTAAGATGATAAGCTGTGTGTGTGTGTGTGTGTGTGTGTGTGTGTGTGTGTGTGAAAAGCAAAAGTAAAGAGAATTGATTTTATCCTTTGTCAGGATAAAAATGAATTCTCTTTTACCCTCCATAAAAACAGTTTAAAATGCTGCATGGGTATTTTTTGGAATGTCCTTCTATCTGTAAAATAGGACTCTTGATTAGCATCAGTATATACTGGGAACATGGAAGCTCCCATTTGCTAACAAGGCAGGTATTGAATAAATACTAGGTTTGATTAAATGAGCAATGGTTATCTGCCACTCATGTGGAATTTCTCTAGAAAAAGAAAGGAATCAGGCCCTAAGGATGTTGAATGTCATCTGTATAGACTCAATGTTTCCCAGAGTGTCCTATGAGCCACGATTTTACTTATTAAAAGTATTTACTCTTGAAACCAATGTAATAAAGCAGATTCTTAAGGGCTGAGACTTGGCAAAGTGTGCTCTGCACAAACACATGGGGCACTATTCTCTATCCTTCACTCAAACAGCCATTCGTATAAATTCTTTTTCCTCTTCAAAATGCTGCTTTCTCTCATTCAATTATTTTATTTTATTTTATTCTATTTTATTTTACATAGAGACGGGGTCTTGCTCAGGCCGGTCTTGAAATCCTGAGCTCAAGCAATCCTCCTGCCTCAGCCTCCCAGAGTGCTAGGATTACAGGCGTGAGCCACCGGGCCCGGCCACTCTCATTCAATTTAAATCAATAAATATTTAACCCTGCTATAGGGCAGGAACTCTGTCTGGACATGAAGCTCCCAGGCTTTCAGGGAAGACAGACACCTGAGCAAGCACTGCGTGGAGGTGCGTAGCCAGAGGAACAAGTCCACATGGGGAACAGCAAGAAAGGCATCCATGAAGAAGTAACATTTGAAGGGACCCTTGAAGGCTGACTAGGAGCCAGTCAAGGGAGAGCAAGAAGAGGAAGAGAAAAGAGAAAGGGAAAGGGCATTTCCAAATAGAGTAAGTCACATCTGTGGGGCCAGATTCAAAAAAGCAGAGTGGATTTGAAGTATGGAAAGCCTTGATGGCTGGAAAAGAGAGTAGAAGTTTGTGTCATGAAGAGGCTGGAAGGGGCTGGAGCCTAGAGGATGTTATAAGCCTGTGTTTTCTAGTCTTTGGTGTTTTCTTAACATTTTCCTGGTTTGCTCCACCTGAGTACCACTTGTACTAGTAGTTTCTTAGTATGTTGCCTTAAATCGATTCACTTATTTTCTTAAATTAATTTCTTTAAAAAGAAAACTTTATTTTACTATGTAAATACAACACCAACATTATGTCACATAAATAGAAGGTCACTTTCAAAAGGAGCTAAACTAAAGCACAATAAAGTGATTAAATTCTAACTCAGTGTTGTTGCCATCAGACGATGCTGGGCATGAAGCCTGCATTTCGTGAAAAAGGGAGGTGAGCAAGTGTTAGTAAGGTAAAGCCATCATGCTACCAACATGAGACTTTCCTCTTGGAAAGAAAGCTGAAAAAAAAAATCAACTTTCTTATCATGCAATTTATAGTTGTTTAGTGCCTTAGTGACCCTTTTGGTGTATGATCTAATATCGTCTGGAGGCTCTCTCATAATACATTTCTACTATTTGGGAATAATTGTTATATATCATAAGGATTTGGAATTTTGTTGCAAGGGCAATTAGAAACCGGTGGAGAATTTTTAAACAGTTCCTGGTGTGCTTCCCTAACTCTTCTGGAAGTACCCAGAGTAGCCTGGAGCCAAAGCAGTAAGTTGAAAATGTCTCTGAGTTCTCATGCTCTGTTTTAAATATTCAAGTGTGAGGTTGTGCTCAGAATAATGGAACTCCTTCTCATTATAATAATAATAGACCATTGAGTAAAACCTATGTTTTATTAAGATGTGAGAGCTGAGATTAAGCTTTTTAGTTTTTGCCTCCCCTCCCCCCAACCCTTTCTGTCATCTCTTACACAGGGACAGGCACATAGTAGGCATACAATAAATACACGTTAATAAGTGGACAAATTAATTGTGTCTTATAGTGTGGATTTTAGCAGCCTCTATCGTGCATCTTCAGGTTTGAAAATCATAAATTTATTGCATTTAATTCGCTCTCACACTGAAAGGAAATATGCTTTTGAATTGTTAGTAAATTCATCTTTCTACTATATTTTAAAAATGTGCTTCCAAGAAATCTTTGGCGGCATTAATTACTAAGGAAAGAGAATTCCAGGTTCTTGCTACTTGGTTTAACCAAAGCAATAAAGCTTTTGTCTGTTTGAAATGTTAGACTCGGGGTTGGGTTTCCATTGTTCAGAATTCTTATCCCATCCCCATCTGGAGCTGCTAATCATTAAGGATTCTTCTGTAGGTATCTCCACCTGTGTACTCACTGTCCTTTTTTTATCCAGGCACCTAACCTGCCTGAGCTATTTTTTTCCCTCTTTTCTTCCTCCCTGCTTCCCTCTCATTCATTCATTCATTCATTCAACAAACATTAGTGTGTGTCAGACTCTTTAGTAAGTACTCAGGATATATCGAATTGCTTCAGGATGCCAAGGAAGCTCCAGCTTTTGGGATGGCATATTAATTTCTCACCTTGAGAGGAACTGGCCCTTTCAAAATGCACTATGGCTCGCACCCTCAAATGATGCTCCTGAAAATCATCTATCCTTCTTTCCTCTGTGGGTAATTAACAGTTTCTTGAAAATGTGTGAAGCTTGTGAAAAAAATGAGTCAGGCCAATTTGCTTTTTCCAGATATCCATCCTATCTTTGAGTCTATACTCTTTGCTTCAGGCCAAACTTTCATGGAAATTAGGAGGGGTATCTTGGCAATAATGAAGCCCTGAGTCCCGAGTAAATTCATTTTACCTGTTATTTTTTGGTGGGGATAAAGAATAAAACATGGGCATTGTCTTTTTGCCTACTCCCCACATAATTTGATATCACTTTCTGTTTATAAGCAGCCTCTCAAGATATCTTTTAAATTTGTGTTTATGGAAGTATAGCACATAAAAAAGTGGACAAACATAAATATATTGCTTGATGGATTATCACAAAACAAATAAAAACAGATCAAGAAATAAAACATGATTGGTGACTCAGATGCATTTCTCAGGCCCTTCCTAATCACCTCCCAGGCCTGCACAATGGTATTATTATAACTTTTAACCCTACAGATGAGCTGTGTCTATTTTTGAACTTTATATGGAGGGTTGATACACTGTGGCTTCATTTGTTCAATAGTATGTTTGTGAAATTGATTATGTTGGATGATGTAGTTCAACACTGCGTGGTATGATTACATGACAATTTTTAGAAATGCTCTGTAATATTGGCTTTCAGTTTGGGCATATTACAAATAACAATGCCATAAACTTTTTTTAATGTTTTTTGGGAGCGTGTATCATGTATTCCTGCTGAGTACATAGCTGGGAGTGGGATTTTGGATTGCTGTATGCAAAGCCTTGTTTAGCTTTAGTAGAAAATGTCAAGCAGTTTTCCAACACGAGATGCAAGTTTACCCTTACGCCAGAGGCAACGTATGATAACCCTCTTGGCTTTATGTTCTTGCCAGCACTTGGTTCTGTCAATCTTTTTAATTTTCGCCATTGTAGTGAGTATTGTGGGCCATTGTGGATTTAATTTCCATTTTATTAATTACTAATGAAATTGAGCAGTCGTTCATGTAATTGTTTGCCATTGGATATTGTGTTCTGTGTAGTTGCTATTTAAATTTCTTGCCCATTTTTCTACTGGGTTGTCTAGCTTTGTCTTATCAATTTGTAGAAATTCTTTCATATTCTGAAAATAAGAGCTTTGTCATCTGTGATCCATATTCTATTCTGTAGATTGCCCTTTCATTCTCTTAAAGGTGTTTATTTGCTTCCTTTTATTAATAAAACGAACAGAAGTTATTAACTTTAATGTAGTCAAATTTCTAAGTGCTTTTTGCATCCTGTTTAGGAAATGCTAAATTAGGGAACATTAAATTCCATAATGTCTAACTGCCTTGGACATTGGTAGGAATAAGTTTCCACCACATCACTTTCTAGGTTAACTATTTTAAACAGTCATTTGGCTTTAATACAGAATTTTAAAATGGATTATTTCCCCTTTACACCTATTATGCATGTTTTAAAGGTTTTTTTCCCTGTCTCTAAGCAATCTCTCTAAATGTTTTTCTGTACAAACATTTGAAACTAATATCTCTCTAATTTTTTAAATATGTATATATGCATATATATATATGTGGTCATTGGAAGGTAGCATCTAATTTTATTTTTTGTGTATATATAGCCATTTGAAACTAGTATCTCTATATCTGTGTTATGTTTGCATAAGCAACCCTGACTCTTGCAATGCAGTCTTTGTGTTTCCATTAAGCATTAATGGCTTAGAGAGAAAGGAGTGTAGGTGTTTTTTTTATTATTATTATTTCAGGATATTATGGGGGTACAAACATTTTGGTCACATGTTATGACTTTGCCACATCCAAACCATGATTTGAGGCATGGCCTTTCCCCGCCTACAACACTCGCCACGTCCGTTAGTCTGAATTTCATGCTTTTTTGCATTAAGGACAAAACCATGGGTTGGTAGGGGAAGATGGCTTTTAAACATTGACCAACATTTTATGCAATGCTTCTTTTGATTAATTTTTATCACTCAGAGTAATTTGGTCAAGTGTTCTCTTTGTGGTCTGCCATTCCTATTGCCTTAGCGGTCATGGGGCCAGGTGTGTGCCATGAGTGGGGAAGGCTTGTGATCATGCTCAAGACTTTGTAAGTCCAGACTCTGGTCAGCAGTTTTAGACAATCAGACTTTCAAATTGGATATACTCTAGTGATTATATTCTCAGGGGCTGATTTACACCAAATAAAATCCTTGGAGCATGATGTACAATCAATCTTAGAATGCAAAATTATAGAATGGAAGTTCTGCAAAGGCGAAGACTTGGTCTTATCATCATATTCACAGTGGCTAGGCACGTGGCAGGTGCTCAATAAATGTTGGCTCAATGAAAGAATGATTCGCTGGACACAATAACTAGTAGTTTCTGTCCCATACTTGGCTCTTTGAATTCTGCATACACTTTCACATGCCACTATTTTCTGGCACAAGAAATCTAGCCCCAGAGAGGAAATTTTGTTTTGAATATTGCTTCAAACTGATCTTTAATAATATTCAACCTGTATTTGTTCTTACTATCTCCATTTTGTAAATTCCTGGCTCTGTACTCCCAGTTTAAGTGTCAGCTCTGGGGTTGGCAACCTGTTTCAGTTACCCTTTTGCACACGTCAAATATGGCTGCCCACTCAGAGCCCTGCCCGTCACCCTGACTCTGTGGCTTCAGTGGGAACTTTCCACTTCCAGCACTGGCCCTTTAGAAGTTCACAAACTAAGCCAATAGCTGGTGCTCTATCAGGGAAAGGGGATCAAGATGAGAATAGTAGGTAAGTTCTAGATTTAGGTAGAAATGGCCTGAATTGAGGCTTGTCATTTAATTACTATATGACCTTCATCCCAATTATTTAATCTCTCTGAGCCTCAGTTTCTTCGTCTCTAAAATGAGGATAATAATTATACCTTCCTCACAGGATGCTTTGAATATAAAATGAAATAATGCAAGATTAGGGTCTGGCAGTATGCCTGGCGCAAAAGGAGCTGCCGTTAATATTGCTGTTGTCACTGCTGGAATTCTTACTGTTACTATTGATATTATTAGTCATTGATGTGGGGGAATTTCTCCTGGTGTGTGAATGAACTTGGAAGACCCAGTTATAGAGAATAAGTTTGCTTGGTGAGGATGAATCAGAACAAAGGAAGCTGGTGAGCTTCATAAATATTTATATCAAGCTACTAGGTACTGAATGAATTGTCTTTCTCCACTTGCGGGAAATTCTGTCAAAAGAACCTCTATTAGTCATGGAATCAGCCTCATCTCTTCCTTGATTGGTGTCAGAAAGAGATAATAACGAATTCTAACATTTCGTCATTCTTTTTTTCCCCCTCTAGTATTCGTTGTCAGTCCCCAGAGCTGCCTTTATGTCTACATAACCCTGTAGTGAAAGCAATGATTAATTAGATCACAGCTTATCTCGCTTTCACTACATGGCAGTCTTTCTGATCCTGGGACACTGGCTATACTTCTGGATATGTTTTAGGCGAAAGCCACATGGGACATGGGACAAGACTAGGAAGACATTTCCAAGTCTTTCCTGAAGGTGGTTCCATTCATCCATTTGAACTTGAGTTCCATGAGCTTTGTTTTTTGAAGATAAAATATTGAAGTAGGGAAAGTACCCTCTTAGGGTCTATCACTCTATTGCTCTGTGTTTCTCAAAATGTGTTCTTCAGGGCAGTTGCCTCAGGCTCATTTGGGATATGGGTAAAACATGCAAATCCCAGGCAGTGCCTCAGTCTTCCTGTTTTTTTGCTCTGCATCAGTGGAAACACCTGCATTTTTAGCAGATGCCCATGTAATTCTACTGTACTTTAAATTTGAGAGGCACAGTCTAATTCCTTACTGGTAAATAGATGTTCGTGTGCTGTGAGGAATTTGTGAGAGCAGAATAGGAAATTCACCTCATGGGCTGTTAATTTTTTGTTCTTAATATGTCTCTGAGAACCAGGGAAAGATGAAAATTTTACTCCTAATTAAATATGTATCTAGGGCTTCCCCAAGCAAAGTAATGTGAACTTCCTAGGAGACTAGAGCATGAATTAAATAAATAATCTACCCCAAGACACAATATTAACAGATACCTCTCACCTCACATTGACATCTTAGTTTTAAGTACTGTATCGCAGTACTCATGTTTTAGGGACCTTAAAAATTTGTCTGTATTGCTGGTTGAACCCAGATGTTCAGATTCAACTGGATTGGGGTAGGGATGTCAAACAAAACCTACAGGAAATTCCTGTGAAGAGAAGGGAGAAGCAAGTGCCGTGTTATGGTGAGTCTACCGTGTGTTCATCTTGTTTTGTTCTGTCTTTCTGTTTTTAAATTCAGTGGTGAATACATTATGATACATTTTGTTTTCTGTGTGCTGCACTTTCTTTTCTAGTATCCTCAACAAGGCAGAAGCAGAGCGCATACTCAGGGTAGTACGTATCATTAACTTAGAGTTTAAAAGTATTCCCACAAAACATATAGGACTGTCATCTTGGATGCATTTATTCAGCCTGTTCAAGCAGTGGAAAATCATGACTCTAGTCAGAATAAAGCTAATCACCTTCATAGGTAAATCGAAGCTGATACTTGCGGTATGCTAAAGATGCTAAAGTTGTATCCAATTATTTTTGTCTCTCTTCATGTCTCTGTTGATTTAACTTTAGTGTAGTTACCTGTAGAACTGATAGAGTGAAATATTTGAGGAAATGCTTAATGATTAGGTCAAGTTGGACTTTGCTCACCAGCTCATCCTAATTCGATAGTTGCCACAAAATATTTTTCTTACGGCAAAGTCTAGAAACAAGGAAGGGAAGAGAAGATTTTTTAAAAATAGGGCCACTGCTTGGCTTAAGGTCACAACATGATAGGTAAATTTTGTTTCATGTAGGTTTGGTACAAATACCCAGGAGCCCTTAAGTCCGTGATAATGGCCACCTGATTTTCACTGTGGGGAATTTAGGAAGCCTGAGTGATGTCTTCATTATCCAGGACAGGATTTTATGGTGTTTTAGTAATTGCCTCAATGTCAACAACAGCTGTTGAATGAATTGCTCTGTTTTTCTGCTTCAGTCATTCTTAGGTGAATTCTCAACGTAGGACCTCCCTCTATATTCTTGGTTTTTCTGGTTTTGCTTTGCTTCCCCTTTGCTTTCCAAAGTCCTGCCTTCATGTACCATTAACTTTAGTTCCTAAGGACTTCTTGTCTTTTGAATTATAAGAGCTCTGTGCACTCTAGCCCAACAACTCTTTATAGGGTGACTACAATGTGCCAGACTCAGGGGCTATAAGGGAACACGTGATACAACTCTTGCTCTCATGGAGATCACCACAATGAAAAGTAAACAAATATGATTAAAATTATGATGAATGAGGTCTTCTCCCCTCTCCTGCCCTGCAATTCTCTCCAAAATGGTGTGTTTGGCAAAATGATGAAGACCAGGTGACCCCAGGATAAAGTTCTACCTCCTTGACCCTCTGGCCTCCAGGTATCCATCACATTGGTCATGGCCTCTGCCAGTGTGCTATGCAGGAAAACTGATGAGAAACTGAATTTGTCTGACGGGAATTTAGCAAGTTGCCCTTTGAGTCCCCACATTAAGATGTGCCTTAGTTTTTCCCACTGAATAGAATCTGAATTTGACGGCAGCATCTCCAGCGAGCTGTTCAGTTTATAACCAAAATCTCAAAAGTGAAGAGAAATAGATTGCAATTCTTCTTGCACTGTGCTTATTTTGTGCATCAATATTTCTTCTGAACAATAAACATTTATTAATTGATCTTGAAATATTTCTAGTCTTGTGAGTTATCTTTATATTCAATCATTAGCATTAAAAATAAGATAAAATTATGAGGAATGGTAGAGTAGGAAAGTAAAAGGGGGCTCTGAAAGCACATAGCAAGGGGCCTTGTCTAGACTTAGGAAGTAAAACAAGTGGTCTCAGAGGGCTGATGGATCATCTGAGACCTGAAGCTTGACTAGGAATTTACTCAGGGATGGAGGAACCTATGGTACAGTCTAGAAGAGGGAACAGAGTATGGACATGTGTCCAGAGAGGTTCAGGAAGACTTAAAAGTAGATAGTACAAAGTAAAGTTGAGAGTATTTTGATTTGAGCCCAGAGGGTGGGGAGGAGTAGATCATGGTGGTCTCCTTAAACCTTAATAAGATGCTGAGCTTCATCCTATGGGGATGAGAAACCACTGAAGTGTTTTAGGTATGAGGAATTAGTCACAATATCTACCTCTTCCTCCTGAATAAAAATTAAACTCCAGCGTAACTCAGGATAACAGAAGATTTGGAAAAATCTTAATTCTACATACCATGCTGCTAACTACAGCATTTGGGGGATGGGATCTGGTAGGAGAAAGATCTTATTTTTCTTTTAGGTGCTTTTCTGTCATTCAAACATGTATTATTTTTGTAATCAAAAATGTTTTTCAATGTCAAGTTTAAGAGATAATAAAGCATTGTCCCCTAGCTTCAACATTTTTACCATAAAATGTCAAGAAAGGGACCAAGTTAAATAGAATTCAAAGAAACAAAGCTTGTTCAAAACAGTTATCTTTGAAACTTAAAACAACAAGAAAACTAAAAAATCAGACTGTCTTCTTACAATCTCTCCCCTTTTCATGTATTGATACTCAATAGTTGCTTGGGTTCTCAAGGACAAGAATTTCAGCAGAGTTTTGTTTGTTAAGTCTGCTGCATTCCTGAGAGTGTGGCTGTCATTATCATTTTGAAGACAACATTTTTCCCCAGGCACAAATGTCTCTGAAATCATTATGTGAATCAATAGAAAAATATTTTACTTAGAGAAATTGTTTTCCTCAAATTTCTCAGGTTACCTAAGCTATAAGCTGGGTTGTAAAAAGTAAGCCAGTCTCTTGTGTACCTATCATATATGGTAGTTGTGTCAGTCAGGTTTCTGCTGCCCTAATGCTGTGTAACAAGCAACCCCCGCACTCCAGTTTCTTACAATTTCAAAAATTTACTTATAGGCTTGTGGATTTGCAGTTCAGTTGTGGTTCAGCTGATCATGACTGAATTTTGCTGAGCTAAGCTGTATTTTAGGTTTTGTGCCAGGTTCAAGTCTACCTTATATGTTTTTGTTCTGAGACTCAGGCTCAAAGGTTAATGCCTATCTGGGGCATGCTTTTACCATAGCAAAGGGAAGAAGCTGAAGAGAACCTCTCACAAACATGGCTTAGAACTGAAACATGGTCATTTCTGCCCACTCATGGAAGCAAATAAAATGGCCAAGCTTAGAGTCCATGGGGTAGGGGTACATACTCTGCCTCCAGTGTGAAGAGTCACTACAAAGTCGCATGTACAAGTCTATAGCAGGGAGAAAGGGAGGCATTGGGAGCAACAAGCTAATCTACCTTGGAGGCTAAAGTATCATTAAATGGAAGTTTCCATTGTTTTCCCTAATAGATTTCCCCAATGTGCAAGATTGGAATTCTATAGCTACCATGAGCAAATTAAAAGGATTAAACTAACCAGAGAATTTTCTCTACAGATATACCAAGGGGAAATCTGATGACAATTAATGAAACATCAAATGCTGTGCAATCATGATGAAAGATATATTGTCCTCAAAAATTTTAACTAAATCACATGATCAAGCAATATGGTTTGGGTTTGGGTTTTTGTTGGGGGCGGGGAGGGGGACATAATATCCACTTAAGAAAGAATTTATTTTCAGACTTCTTGCCTCCAGAATTGTGAAAGAATGAGTTTCTGTTGTTGTAAGCCACCCAGTCTGTGGTACTTTGTCGTGGCTGCCCTAGAAAACTAATACACTAGCTATGCAACTTGGGGCAAAGGACTTCAATTTATAAAGACTTAGTTTCCTCATGTTTAAAATGGCAATGACTTCAGTAGCTGGGTGGTGTGAGGTTTTATATGTAAAGTGCCCAGCATAGAGACTGGCATTATAGGTAAGGGTTTGTCATTATTGTCATTATCAGGACTACCTAGTAGTAGTTGTCTTCTCCTAGACTTCTCTGTAATGGTCAGTTTTTAAGTGTGGCTATTTAATTTCCCACAATCCTGTTTAAAGTGGATATGTCACCTTATGGCTGATCTATGTCTGGGTCCTCATGTGCTTCTTCCATGTTCTCTTCATATCAGAGGAAGATGAATGCATATTGTGAATATAGCCTTAAATAACCCAGAGCATTTGGAAATGTTCTTTCAAGCCTTATACTAATTTGGGGTTTACTCTGTAATATATGCACATTTGTTTAAATATAAAATGCATGTTTTAAATTACTACTTAAGTTGCTTAATTTCTTTCTAAATCCTTAAGGGGCAAGTCCGTGCCCCAGGAAGATACAATATAAGACTTCCTGTGCCTTCATACTACCTCTACCCCAGGTTGACTGCTACAAAATTCCAGGGTTATCAACAGTTTAGTTTAATAATTAGAGTTTGAGAACTTCTTGTATATAGGTGCTTATGACCATGTGTTAGCTGGAATTCCAGATTATGACCATTTCATTTGTAGACATCAGTACCTCTAGACCACTGGTTCTTAAGCAAGAGTGACGGGTCCCCCAGAGAATATTTGATAATGTCTGGAGGCATTTTTGGTTATCACAACTTGGGATGCTAATGGCATCTAGTGGGTAGAGTCCAGGGATGCTACGCGATATATTACAATGCACAGGACAGACCCCCAAAGCAGAAAGTTATCCATCCTAAGGTATCAATAGTGCTGAGGTTGAGCTGATCAAGCAGTGTTTGATTGTACCAGGCCACAGAGATTTCTACTTTTAATCAGAATCATCACCACATGTAATTTTTTTTTCTTTTTTATTCTGTCTCTTCACACAGAACCATATTGTGTATGCTTGGTGTTCCCTTTAGCTCCTAGCACCCATCCTGGAAAATAGTAGGTGCTCAGTAAATGTTTATGGATGTAATCTACTGCTATAAAAATGTCCTGGACCCATGACACTTACCATTCACAAATCTAAAAATATTTTCTCTCTTCTCTGGTATCAATAGCATCAGAAATACATAGAGTTTCAGAGATAGCTAGGCTCTTAAAAATGGGTCCAGGTCACAGAGCTTAGGTTTTGGTGAAAATGATGCTCATTCAAAGACAGGTACGTATTGATTGGAAGCTGGCCAAGAATCAGGGACCCGGTCCTACCCTCGCCATCTGTGTATAAGTGGCTCCCATCAGTCTCCTACATTCCTCTGTTCATATAGCTTGTAACTTTCTCCTGAGCACTCAAAAGTGGTAAAATGGTAATACTATGTTCATACCAATGGGCAACTTGTGTTTAGTTCCTTGTTCTGTGTCTTCCTGGAAGCTTTCTCTGATTGTCTCAGCCTCCAAGAATGTTTTCGTCAGATGCTGAATCCTCAAGGTGTTCTGCACACTGCAATAATCGCTCATCATGTTATATTATAATAGCTTTTTGGTACCTTTCCCTCTACATATTGAATTCCTTAAGGGATTGTGTCTTCTTTGTCTTTTTTTCCCCAAGTGTCTGGTACACAGTAGGTGCTCAGTGTGTGTTTATATGGATGAATGAATCTAGCAATCGATCAATCTATAAACCAGCCAGTCAGTTTTGATGATACTTATGTGACATCTGCATTTGTTTTGACTCACCTATTTTCCAATGTGCATTTAGCATTCTTTCAGCTGAGGAAATTTAGTTCAAATTAGTGTAAGGAAAAAATAAAGGGAGGCTTATTGCCTCAAATATTTTTTCAAAGTCCAATAATGTAGTTGCATATAGGGAGAAAAACGATGTAATATTTCTGTTTCTCATTTCTTCTCCTGTTCTCTTTTTCTGTGTTATAATTGATTTGTTATTGGAACCAGAGGCTCAAACTACCCTTGTTAGTACTCCTTGTCTCTGTCCATGGACTGGCTCTCTCAACATATGGGCTAGATGGCCACAATCAGTCCCTGCTGAGTGACCATTCCCATAATTCCTTCAAAATAATCCTAGGAAGAACTTTTTAATTGGTCCACTTTGAGTCATCTAGTGACAACTGAACCAATCCCTTTGGCCAAGGGGATTAGATCATTTGATGAGAGCCAACCTCAGGACCATCCCTCTGGCTGGGGGAGGTGAAGAAAATCTTAGCCAACTGTATGGAATGAATTTCAGAGAAGAAAGAGGTATTTTGTTACTAGGAGAATGTGTAGAAACAAATCCTGGACACGAAAGCATGGTGGATGTCCAATATATTGGCTATCATATCACAGCTTCAATGTGTATTACCTTCTTCCACAAGGACTAAAATCATGCTTTATTCCCAGTGATTAGTGAAAAATATATATATATATAGCCACTAACTAAAGTAATCATGTTATAGTTTACTATGTTAGGTATTAACAACACAATGGTTTATTTAAAATGATTTGCTGGCACAGTGTATGAAAAATTTCCTAGTCCATAAATAGAACATTTATGCTTTGCTAAAATATGTGTTCCCTGAGTATATTGAATTGCTTTTCTTAATGAAGTGGTAAAATTTAAGAGAAATGTGTGGGTTTGGTATGGAGTATTTGCCTTTATCAGATAGGTGTATCTTTTGGAATTACCTGATGTTTACCTGGCAGTTTTTATGACAGTTCAATCACAAGGATGAGCTCTTCTGGGGTTTGCAAAATGCAGTGAGCATTCCACCAGGCAGCAATCAAAGTTTAGGACCATGGCGTCTTCATTCTCCATATCAGTGGCAAAGTCTAATTATAAAGAAGGAAATGTCAATGCTTTTTAAAAAAAAGTTCTGACAGGTGGTTGTATTAAATCTAACTTTAGTTGATAGAGACTCCTGTCAACTACAGAAATGTGCAATCAGATAAGGCATGAATATATTTGTCAAAATAGCAAGCTGGAGCCCTTGTTTAAAAACTTAACAAACATTGTACTTTCAGGTTCTGATGATAAACTTGATTTGAAATTCACTGGTGAGTAAAAGCATTTGAAAAGCTGAGATTCGTAAGGTATAAAGTGTTATTTTTCAATGTGGGTTTAATTGTTCCTGAATATAGGTGGGTTGAAAGTTTCTGAGACTCGAATTATATATGGCTAAATATAACACAGCTCTCATCCTACTACATCAGAGTTTTATAGTTTTATTCATATAGATATTGTATATATTTTGTTAGATTTATATAAAGTTTTTCATTTTGGGGATTCAAATGTAACTGGCATTGTTTTTAATTTCAAATTGCACCTGTTCATTTCTGACATAGAGGAAAATGATTGGCTTTTGTATATCTGTATCCTACAACCTTGCTATAATCACTTATTAGTTCCAGGAAGGTTTTTCCCAATTCTTTTGGATTTTCTGCATACACAATCATGTCATCTGAGTACAAAGAGAATTTTGTTTCTCCTTCTCAAGAGTATACCTTTTATGTCCTTTTCTTATCTTATTCCATTAGCCAGCACTTCTAGTACAAATATTTAAAAAGGAATGGGGAGAAGGGACATCCTTGCATTGTTCTTGATCTTAGTGGGGAAACTTCTAGTTTCTTATAATGAGGTACAATGTTAGCTGAAGGTTTTTTGTAGATATTTTTTGTCAAGTTGAAGATGGTCCCCTCTATTCCTAATTTCTTGACAGTTTTTATCAGTAACAAGTACTGGCTTTTGTTAAATGCTTTTTTAAAATCTGTCGATATAATCATGTGATTTTTCTTCTTTAGCCTGTGGATGTGATAGATTGCATTGACTGATTTTCAAATGTTGAATCACCATTGCATACCTTGCATAAATCCTACTTGGTTATGATGATACATAATTCTTTTTATACATTGAATTGGATTTGCCAATTTTTTTTTTGTTAATGATCTTTGCATCTATATGTTCATGAAAGATATTGGTCTGTAGTTTTATATATATATATATATATATATATTTTTTTTTTTTTTTGTAATTCTTCACCTGGTTTTGGTATTAGGATGTGAAGGTGGCCTGATAAAATGAGTTAGAAAGTATTCCATCTGGTTCTAGCTTTTGAAAAAGGTTGTAAAGAATTGGTATAATTTCTTCCTTAAATGTTTGGTAGAATCCACCAGTGAACCCATCTGGGCCTGGTGCTTTCTGTTTTGGGAGGTTATCAATTATTGATTCAATTTCTTTAATAGACATAGGCCTATTCAGATTGTCTATGTCTTCATGTGTAAGTTTTACAGAGTGTGTCCCTCAAAGAATTGGTCCATTTCTTCTCAGTTATTAAATTTGTGCACATAGAGTTGTTCATAGTATTCCTTTATTATCCCTTTAATGTCCATGAGATTTGTAGCAATATCCTCTCTTTCATTTTTGATATTAGTAATTTGTGTCCCCTCTTTCTCTTGTTTAATTAGCCTAGCTAGAGGCTTATCAAGTTTAATTATCTTTCCAAGCAATCAGCTTTTGGTTGCATTGATTTTCTTTATTGATTTACTGTCTTCAATTTCATTTATTTTTGCTTTAATATTTATTATTTCTTTTCTTATGCTCACTTTGGATTTAATTTGCTCTTCGTTTTCTCATTTCCTTATGCAAAAGCTTAGATAATTGAGTTTAGATCTTTCTTCTTTTCTAATGTATGCATTCAATGCTATAAATTTCCCTCTTAATCACTGCTTTTGCTGTCTTCCACCAATTTTAACAAGTTGTGTTTTCATTTTCATTCACTTTATTTAGTTCAAAATCTTTAAAAATTTACATTAAGATTTTTTTGACTGTTGTGTTATTTAGAAATGTGTTGTTTAATCTCCATGTATTTTGGGATTTTCCAACTATCTTTCTGTTATGTATTTCTAGTTTAATTCCACTGTGACCTGAGAAAAGACATGTTATGATTTCCATGTTTTTAAATATGTTAAAGTGTGTTTTATGGCCCAGTATGTCATATATCTTGGCGAATGTCCCATGTGAGCTCGAGAAGGGTATGTATTATGTTGTTGTTGGATGAAGTGTTCTATAGATGTGAATTTTATCCAGTTCATTGATGGTATTGTTGAGTTCAACTATGTTCTTACTCATTTCCTGACTGTTGGATCTGTCCATTTCTGATAAAAGGTTGTTGAAGTTTCTAACTATAATAGTGCATTCATCTATTTCTCTTTGCAGTTTTATCAGCATTTGCCTAATATGTTTTGATATCCCTATGTCAGGCACATACATGATAAGGATTATTATGTCCTCTTGAAGAGTTGACCCTTTTATTATTATGTAATGCTCCTCTTTAACTTTCTCTGCTTTGAAGTCTGCTCTGTCTGAAATAATATAGCTACTGTTTTAGTTTGCTTAGTCTTGCTATAACAGAATATGTGAGGTTGAGTCATTTATAATGAAAAGAGGTTTATTTAGTTCATGGTTCTGTAGGCTGGGAAGTACAAGAAGTGGGGTGCCAGTATCAGCTCAACTTTTAGTGCTACATCATAACATGGCCAAGAAGGTCAAAGGGGAAGAGGACATGTGCAAAGAGACAAAACTTGAAAAGTATCCAGGCTTTGTAACAACCCACTCTCATGGGAACTAATGCATTCTTTGAGAACTAATCCAGTCCTACCAGAGTGAGAACTTACCACCACTAGAATGGTAGCACATCTTTATGAGGGTGGAACCCCATGACTCAAACACCTCCCATTAAGCCCCACCATGCCCTGCTAATTTTTCTATTTTTTGTAGAGATGGGGTCTTGCTCTTGCTCAAGCTGGTCTCGAATTCCCGGCCTCAAGCGATCCTCCTGCCTCTGCCTCCCAAAGTACCATTATTTTTATTAGTGTTAACAAGGTATACTTTTCTCCACTTATTTTTAATCTATATGTTTCTTTATATTTAAAGTGGATTTCTTATAGACAACATATAGTTGGGTTTTGTTTTTTATCCACTCAGACAATCTCTGTCTTTTAGTTGGTGCATTTAGACCACTGTTGTTCCAAGTGAATATTGATACAATTGTATTAATATCTACCATATTTATTACTGTTTTCTTCTTTGTTGCCCCTGTTCTTCCTTTCTCTTTTTGTCTCCCATTCTTTTTCTGCCTTTCATGGTTTTAATTGAGTATTTATTATTTTATCATTTCCCCTTTCTTTAGCATATCAGCTATACTTTTTTTTCCACTTTTTTCAGTGGTTGTCCTAAAGTTTGCAATATATATTAACTACTAATCAAGCCCAATTTCAAATACCAGTATACTGTTTCATGGGTGATGTGAGTACCTTATAAAAACAAAATAACCCTAATTCATCCCTCTCATCCCTTATATTATTTCTATAATTGATTTTGCTTATATATAAGCATACATAAGTATTACATATGATAATACAAGCATAAATAATTGAGTAAATTGTTGCTATCTTTATTTTAAACAAATTGTTGTCTGTTAGATCAATTAAAAATAAGAAAAGTAAAAGTGTTTATTTTACCCTCACTTATTTTTTTCTCCAATGCTCTTACTTTCTTCTAGGCCTGTCTTTATTAGGGTTTCTGACCTATATTACACTTCTTCATTTTAAAGAAATTTTTTTTAACATTTCTGGCAAGGCAAGTCTACTGGCAGCAAATTCTCTCAATTTATGTTTTAGAAAGTCTTTATTTCTCCCCTACTTTTGAAGGATAATTTTGCAGGGTACAGAAATCTAGATTGTTTTTTTTTTCTTTTAACATTTCAGATATTTTACTTTTCTCTTGCATAGTTTTTGAGAAGTTGGATATAATTCTTATCTTTGTTCCTCTATAGGTAAGGTGGTGCTGTCCTCTGGCTTCTTTCAGGACTTTATCTTTGATTTTTTGTAATTTCAAAATGATGTGCCTAAGTGTAGGGTTTATTATTATCTTTTTAAGTCTTGTTTGGTGTTTTCTGAGCTTCCTGCAAATGCAGTTTGATTTTGGATATTAATTTAGGTGAAATTCATAGTCATTATTCTTTCAAATATTTCAGCTATTTTTTTTTCCTTTCTTCTCCTCCTTATGTTCCCACTATATGCATGTTACAACCTTTCTAGTTGTACCACAGTTCTTGGATACAGTTGAACCTTGCACAACACAAGTTTGAACTGTGCAGGTCCATTTATATGAGGTTTTTTCCCAACAAATGTGGATCAAAAATACAGTATTTGTGGAATGCAAACCCATATATATGAAGGGCCAATTTTTCCTATACACATGTTCTGCAGGGCCAACTGCAGGACTTGAGTATGCACAGATTTTGGTGTTTCAAGAGGTCCTGGAACCAATCCCCTGTGTATGTACCAAGTTATGACTGTGTTCAGTTCTGTTTTTGTTCTTTTCTTCTTGCTTTTCAGTTCTGGAGGCTCTATTGGGATATCCTCAATCTCTGAGTTTCTTCCTTCAGTCATGTCTAGTCTACTAATAAGCCCATCAAAGGCATTCTCCATTTCTGTTACTGTGTTTTTTATCTATAGCATTGCTCTTTGGTTCTCCCTTAAAATTTTCATGTCTCCACTTAACATTTTCCATCTGTTCTTGCATACTGTCTACTTTATCCATGAGAGCCCTTAGCATACTAATCACAGTTCTTTTAAGTTTCCTGTCTGATAATTCCAGCAGCCCTCCATGTCTGTTTCCGATGCTTGCTCTGACTCTTCAAACTGTGTTTTTTGCCTTTTAGTATGCCTTGTAATTTTTTTCTTGATAGCCAGACATGATGTACTGGATAAAAGGAACTGCTACAGATAGTCCTTAGTAATGTAGTGGTAAGATATGGGAGAGGGGAAGTATTCTATAGTCCTATAATTAGGTCCCAGGATTTTAGTGAGCCTCTGTCTCTCTACTGTGAACTTCACAAGTGGTTTTTCAGTGTTTTTCTCCCCCTTTAGGTGATTAGACTGAGCTGGAGTTGGCATTTCCCTTCTCTAGCATGGAGTTGCGTATTTCTCTTCCCCCAGGTCAGTTAGGCTCTGATAAAACCCCAGCAAGTTAGGCTCTAGTTAATGAGTTTCTCCTGAGGATAGACTTTGTTAAGAACAGAGTATTCTGACATATTTCAAAATGGTTGCTTTTTTCCTGTCTCCCTGCTGGAAGCACCAGGTGATTTTTCTGTAGTATTCACTGTGAGAACCTGGCCAAGCTCCTGGACATAAAACACACAGAAGCGTGGAGGCTCCCCCAGGACTGGATCCCTTGGAGTTTTTACTCTCAAACTTGTCCACACCAAGCCTCCAGCAATTCCTTGATTACAGTTAAGGTTTTCCTACCGCAGCTCTGCTTCCTGGGGAGGTTTTTTGCTCTGGTATGTTGTGATTCTCTGTATCTACTTGTCTGTCTTTCCAATTTGGGGGCAGCTATTTTTCCTATGACTTCACTTCTCTTATGAACCTAAGATCAAGTTTCTATTTTTCCATTTGTCCAGTTTTTCTTGTTGTTAGGATGGGGTAGTGACTTCTAAGCTTCTTACGTGCGGAACATGAAACCAGAAGTCTCCTTCCATTTTTCATTTCTGCTTTCCTTTGGGCCAGCTTAATTCTTAGACAGGAGCTCTCCACCTGGTGACAAAGATGATTCTGCGAAGGCCCAGACTCACATTGGCTCTTCAGGTATTGATCCCAGAAAAATTAGTTCCATCCTCCATCCCCTTTGTCCATTAGAATTTCCAAAAATGACCCTGATTGGCCTTCTTTGATTATGTGCTCAGCTCTGGACCAAAAACTGTGTTCAGAGGGAAGGAAGGGATTTTTATAGATCATTTTTATAGATCAGTCTGAATTATGTGCCTTTACCAGGGACAGGAAGACGTAACTGGGATTGGCAGCCCCTGGGACTCACATGGAGTGGAAAAGAGACCCCAAAAGAAAGGACAGATTAAAAGCAATAACCACAGATGTTCAGATATCCACTATATTCCCTCTAACAAGTTGCCTATATAGAGCTCTAACTGATTTTGATGGTGAACTTTTCCAACTCCCTTTACAAAGAAACTGAAATTCTCTAGGCCGAAGTGATTTGCTCAAGGTCATCCAGCATGTTAATGACTAATCTATGAGATAACCAAGATCTAGTTTCCTAGTCCACAGCCCGTTCCCACTGTGTCATTTGTCCTCCTAGATGCCCTATAAACCTGCTTCCTTTTTTTTTTCCTTTCACTTCAAGCATAACTATTCCCATTTACTAAATCATATCCTATTACAGAATTACAGAGTAGATTGGCCAGTTGCTGTTCCACATACTGTATAAATCTGACCTTGTATGTAATATGTTGGAATTCCGTAAACCAGGTAAGCCCAAGAAAATGAACCATGACTTAATAACTCTGCAGTGCAAGGATTATGTGAGGGAAGATTTCTTCTAACTTATTCTGTAAGATACAGATGATTTTTAGGCATCACACTGCCCCAGAGATGATTTAAATCAATTCAGTAATAGGAGTTTGTGATTTATGGACTGAAACCCTTCGTAGATAAACCCCATGGAAATCATTGCAAGGAATGAAGCCTCCAGCTATGTTCATTTCACAGTCCCTCTTAATAGGGTCTCTTGCCCAGCTGGTATACACCGTGATATTTTAGATCTTGTCCTCAAAGCTTTATGAAGAGGTAAATGACTGTGAGGGATATGGGGAATGAGAAAGAACATAGGGCTGTGTCCATCAGGACTATGTGACTCTAGGCAAGGTACACCATCCCTGGGTCTCACTTTCTACTTCTGTGAAATATGGGTATTTAGAGATCGAATGCTGGGTAGTTCCATCAGTATTTAGTAGCTATGTTACCGCAATGGGACCGGGGTGGACTTAGCATGACTTCAGACCCATAGAGTCTAGAAAATGTCCCTAGATGATATTTTCTTTAAACTGCTACGTTTGTTTGTAATTGATGTGAATTTCCACAGGAACAAACCATTAATATAGTATAAATAACTACAAACTGTATCCCAGAAGACCAAAATTATCATTCACCTAAGGATGGATGAATGAAAAAGAGCAGTTAGTTACAGATTTGGTCCTCCTCACACTGCTAAGAAAATATATTAGGAAACAAAATATTAACATGGAAAATGGGGGGAAAAAGTAATGCATAGATTTTCTCTTTGGTTAATTGGGCTTTCAGGAAATGTGAAAAATTCTGTGGTTATAATGCATTGTGGGACACTCAGATAAAGCAATATGGACCAAAAAAGGAAAAGAAAAAATGCAACCATTTTTCCTTCATATCAAAACCTGTGTGAATTGTAACTCAGCATTCTGGGTTACTGCCATACAAAGGACACTGTGATTATTTGGCTTTCAAAAATACTGTTAGTAGTGATATTGCTACAGGTTGTTTTAATAGCCTATTGGTGAATGCTGAGGGTTTTTATTGGTATAAACATTTATTGCTTTTTTAAAAAATATAAAAGAAGTCTATACTCACTGAAGAAAATTTGCTAAGTACAGAGAAGTACATTAAAGACAATGTACAATAAAAAAAGGAATTTATTTCAGTAAAAGTGAAAGTGAAAATAGTCACCCTGACCCAGTCACCCCTGATTAAAGACATAGCATAAAATTTCTTTATCAATCTGTGTGTCACATGAAGATTGAAATGATTTTAAGTGTTTTCATTTTTTTGTATATTTTAAGATCACAGATGTACACATAAACAATCACCAGTCTTTGGTGAGTACTAAAGAATTTTGGGATAGGTTTTAACCTATGTCTAATATTATGATAGTAGGAAAGAGATACACTATGTGTTTATCAAGGGGATAGGATAATGGCTGATTTGAATTCACTTCTATATCAATGTAGACAATATGATACTTTGTCAGGAAAAAAGAGAATGTAGAATGACAACCAACGGCAAACAGATAATAGCATGTTGAAAGCCTTAAGATAGATTTTAAGGGTTTCGTTTTTCTCTTTAATGTGTCTCTGATTTGTCATGAAATACTCTAAAATATTGTCAACTACGTGTTGACATTAAGTTACTTATATTTTATAAAAATATTTCCAATGGTATTATTGAGGGCTCTTTCAGTTACAGATAGAAAAATCAATTTAAACTGCCTTAAGTAAATAAGAGGATTTCCTGATATCTATATGAGAATAAAAAATGGTGATATCATGGCTTCAGGCATATGGTTGGATTCATTTGTTCAATGGTCACCATTAATTACACTCCAACTCTGAGTTCTGAGCTCGTTTGGGTTGGTCATATCTGGCAACATTGTTCTGTGTGGAAACAAGGGAACTAACCCCCGCTCCTGGTTTACTTTCTGTCCTCTTAATTACCCTAAGCCCTAGATAACTTTTTTCCAAGTTGTTCCAAGTAAGGTTGGAATTGGGTCTCACCGCACTAACTTGGGCTATATTTCCATACCTGAACCAGCTGCTGTAGCTGGGCAAATGCAGTATGCTGGTTGGCCAGATCTAGGTCACATGGCCTCCACAGCCGCTGGGAGCTGGGTTCAGTCACACCCACACTGCGATGAGGAAGAGGGAAACCGCTTGACTCCTTAGACTGATAGGGTGCTTTTTACCAAGGATGGGGTGGGGTAGTTCAACAGCAACAAAATCCAAAAATTTTATATGTGTAGTAAACTAAAAGTTTGAGGTCAGGGTTAATAATGCCAACTTGCCTAGTAAGGACTACCCTGAAATGTTACCAGATTGAATGATGGATGGCTTTTAGAAAACATATTTTTCAGCACCAAATAAACAGAAAATGAGGATACTGCTCTCTATCCACTAATACGGAGTGACCTCTTGGTAACCAAGATCCATAAATTTACTGTTTTCTGAAAATTTCCTATTCATGAAGCAGGGCCTCAATATCCTACACATTATGCTTCCTATGTTTTCCAAATTAAATGATATTAAAATGTCATGGATAATTAAAATTGGTACTCTTTCTAAAGACCATCAGAAGAATTCATGAAAGTGAAAAATATGACCACGTGTTATCTGTGCCGTAGAATTTCGTATAACCATTTGGATTGACCACATTTTTATTCCCTCGGTAACGTGACATACTTCACAGAGTAGTAGCTAGTGATCATGAGCACGTCAGGCCTGTTCTCAGGGTCCCACCCAAGACTTACTTAATCTGCAACTCTGCAGGTGGACCCCAACAGTCAGTGTTTAACCAAGTCCGCTGGGCGATTTTGATGCATACTAATATTTAAGAACTACCAGTTGGACTTCAACATACAGTTTGTTGTCAACAATTTTATAGCATTAAAAATTCCATTAAGGTTTTTATTCTGATAGTAATGGCAGTAGTAATAATAATAATAGTAACTATTATTAGTAAAAGTTACTAATCCCTTACTATGTGTCAGACACTGTGCATATCTCATTTGATAACCACAACTCTAGAAATTAGATACTCTTGTTATTCCCATCTCACAGAAGAGAAAATTGAGGACAAAAATGAAGTGCTTAGTCAAAATCACACAACTAGTAAATAAAAGCACTTTCTTTTATTACCCATCCCATTCTGTAATTTTGGCAGTTGGAAAGATACTCTTCCCAGGTAGCAATGGAGTAACAACAGACGTAGAGACTTTTAGAAATAGGAAGAGGCCTCAGTGTTTTGCTTTATATTCACTTGAATGTAAACCTTGTCTCTTTATATTTTTAGTTGTATGGAAAAAGAGAAGATTGGGTTATTTTTCTTTTAATTTTACAACATTTTCCTTGGTTTAAGATGCAACGTGTCAATCGTTGCTGCATTAAGGATATAAAAATTTGGGAGCTATCCCTTCCTCTGTTTGTGATCCACGCACCGGTACAAACCTGGTAATTTTGTTTCAATAACACAGCAACAGCAGAGTCCATCATTTGTTACGTTAGAGCTCACCATGTTGATTGGATCAATGGTTCATCCAAGTTCCCCTTTTATTCAGCCAAGTGGTTATAGCAAGCCGAGTTGCAACATGTCTGGGCACAGCTATTCCTTTGGCCCTGAGCAACTTGTGGGCATGTTTTCTGTGTACACAGGGTCCTACCAGGTTTAAGGAAAGACCCCACTCCTTTCTGAGCCACTGTACTTTCATATTCTGGCTATGTCACCAATCAGGACAAAGCTGTTCAGTCTGGTTTCTTCTACTGGGGCACTGGCTCTGACATGGGTCATTGCTGGTTCTTGAACCACACTCAGATCCAGCAAGGCCTCATCCTCATTTTGGTGAGGAAGCAGTGCCAGTTGGCCCAAACAATATTTTAACCTCTATGTTTCCAGGGTCCAAGGCAACTCATCTTCCCACAGGAAAAAAAAAAGGACCAAGCCAGCTCTTCTGGTTGTATGCATGTGCCTGTAGCTCATGCTGCCCTTCTGTGAAAAATTGCCTTTAAATTATATACCCATATACTTCTAAGTTCTACTAAGTTGACCCTCAATGTTCCCACTCCCTGATACGGTCTCAATAAATCAATTGCCTCTTCTTGAATATGTGTGGGGCTGGCCTAATCAGGTGAGCCCTTTAAAAAGCAGGTCTAATGGTCAGAGACAAAAAGTCTAAGAAATTCAAAGCTTCAGACATATCTTCCTGCTTGCCTTAAAGGAACAACTGCCATTTCATGGATAGGGCCACATGGCAAGGGCCAGAGGCTAACCTCTGGGTGCTCAGAGAGGTCCCCAACCAACAGCTAGCAAAAAAAATGAGAACCTGAGCCACACTACTGCAAGCAAATAAATTCTGCCAGAAAACTTAGGGAGTTTGGAAGCAGATCTTTGCCTAGTCAAGCCTCCACATGAGAACACAGATAGCTGACACCTTGATTTCAGCCCTGTGAGCCCTTGAGCAAAGGACCCCACAGAAGCAAACCAGACTCCTGATACACAGAAACTGTGATGTGACACATTGGTGTTGTTTGAAACTGATAGATTTGTGGTGATGTGTTATGCAGCAAGAGAAAACTAACACAGCCTAGAACAAGCCTCCTCTTCCATGCAGAGTACTACATTATGTATCAGAAATTTCCAAGACTGTTATACAAAAAAATGGATAATGTGGCTTCATCACAAATGGTAAGCAACACAGAAATGTTGTGATTCTCATAGACAATTAAGTTAAGAGTGTGGCATATCATATTATCCTTGTCCCTTCTTGCTTCTTAACCGGTTTATTTGCTGTCTCCCACATGCGTTATTACATTATACATCTGTTCTCTGCAGTTTCGGTCCGTGACTTTCTATCTTCCAACGTGTTTAGACGTTGATTCAAAATTGCAGCAGTATGTTTTGATTTTTTTAAAATTGTGGACACACTACTATTCTATCAATAAATGCTACGACATTCCTAAGAATTTTTTCTTTATGTTGTCCATGTTTGCTGTGTTAGAGAACTTAATTTTTTCTTACTTTATAATACAGATACAGCTGTAATGAGAGGTATAAAAACCAACACAATTTATATGTAACGTATTGTCTCATATTGAGAGTCAAAAATACATAGTCCAAATCAAAAGAGGTAGCTAATAGATGTAATAGAAGTAACTTATAGTAGCTGAAATTGTGGGCCTATCTTTGAAATTCATCAATATCACTTTTAATTTTTTTCCTAAATATGGTCAACACATGGTTTGAAAGCCCCAAACTCCATCACAAATCTTTTTTTTTTCTTTTTTTTTTTCTTTTTTTTTTTTTTGCTGCCCTGGATTTGTAATGAGCTTGTGTTTGAAAGAAAGAGAAATGGAGAAAATAATTGGAACTGTCTCTCCTATTACCACCAATTCCTATTTTTGAAGATTTTTTCTATTATTTAATACCTTCCATTTGTTTTACCTTAGAAGTGTGATTCAGTTATCAGAACCTGAAGAAACTGAAATCTAACTTAGAAGGCTTCATCACAAATATCTCTCTTGACTCAAGTCAGAAAAACCAAGCTGTCTTAAGGCCTATTTCTTATGGTCTCTCCTCTAAAATGAAAGTTGGCCATACAGATGCCTCCGGGGGCCATCCTGAGAGACCAGCCATCATCACCATATTATTAGCATGCTCTAAATTAAGCACTCTTGTGATCAGGGAGGGGCTTTGCAGGCTGCTCATCCATTAGGTAAATTCTGATGGGTATAAACTTGGGGCCTGCTCCCCAAGTGGTCATATCCTCAGGGATTACCCCAATAACAGAGATCGAACCATCTCAAAGTTCCAAAGTTTACCCTTTGGCCTGGCATAACTAAGGGAATCAGTCTTGATGTCCAACATACAGAGTCTCAACTTCTCAGAGAACTATAAATACTCGACAGTCCTTTGCCTCACACAGGTACATACTCTTCCCCAGCCCCACCCAGGGAGCCACTCTGCTGTCACTGCTACTAATGATACAGACTGCTAGTGACCATTTTTGTAATATTTACTATGTTCCAGGCACTAGGAGGTAGTATATTGGTTGCCTATTGCTGTGTAACACATCACCTTCAAAACATAGCAGCTGAAACAACAAAATGTATCATCTCATACAGTTTCTGGTACTGGTTTAGCTGGGTGGTTCCAGCTCAGGGTATCATGTCATGAAGATGTAGTTAAAATAGCACCTGTAGCAGCAGTCATCTGGAGGCTTTATGGGGGCTGGAGGACACAGTCCTAAGATAACCCACACACATGACTGGCAAGTTGATGCTGGCTATTGAAAGGATACCTTCATCCCCTACCTGCTGGATTTCTCCACGGGCTGCTAGAGTTTCTTTACAAATCGGCAATTAGCTTCCCTCAAGCAAAGGATCCCAGGGAGAGTGACCAGCCCTAGCCATATATTTTATGACCTAGCCTCAGAAGTCACACACCATCATTTCTGCTGTATCTCATTGGCTATGCAGGTTAGCTCTACTCAGTGTGGGCGAAGGCAACACAAAGGCGTGAATACCAGGTTGTGAGAGTCACTGGGGCCATATTGGAGGATGGCTATGAGATGTAGGTGTAACATCTAATCTGTGCTTATAAAGTGTATTTTCTGTATGCTATTCTCAACTATTAGATCATTTTCCTGGTGTGAAGGGTATATTTAAGAGACAAGATTCTGAACTTACTGATTAATGCCTTCACTTTCATGATGCTTCCATCTGAGTCCACCTCAATCTGGATATTTGAAAATATTGAGATTCTGCCATCTGTCAGTCACCCTCTGGGCAGCAAGGATACTCTGGTGATTGAGGATGACAGAACACCAGCCCTTGGGGGCCATAGAGTCTAGAGGGGAGAGACTCTAAACAAGTGGGTAGACATTGCTATGAGCATCACAGTGAAAATGTCAGCACTGAGATGGAAAATCAGCAGGAAGAGGAGGTTATGTAGGATTGAGTGGCTATGGTGGGATGTCCTGAAGACGTGGCTTTTGACCCGAGACCAAAGCATGAATACAAACCTGGGAAGTGAACATGGACACCTGCTCAGAGCAAGGGTTGGGGCACTCAGGGAACAGCTTGGTCTGTTCAAGAGCTGAAAAATGATCAGCATGGCTGGAGCAGAGTGAGTAGGGAGCGGGGAGGGGCAAGAGATGAGATTGGAGAGAGAGAAAAGGCCATATGCCATAGCATTCTGTGGGTTCCTTCCAAATGCAATGGGAGCCGTTGAGAAGTTTTTAGTAGAGAAGCAATATGATATTCTTTATGCTGTGGGCTGATGGGTCTTGCTACTAGGTAGGAAATGGATGGTCAGTTTCAGTTGCTATTGTCTTCATGCCTCTTTTTGTCTTCTTATAGGTCCACATGTCTTGGGCTTTCGAACAAGACATCTTCCCCTTGCAATGAGCTGCCACTCTTCTTTCCTCCCACTACTAGAACATTATTAAAATCATGAATGACTCACACAATATGATTAATGTGTATCCATCCACCCATTTTGTGCATTTTCTCAGCCTTTACCCCCTTTCGGAATTGTGCTTTACCTGCAGTTCCTTTTCTTGGTGTTGTCTTACATGATGTCAATCACTTTTTTAAAAGTATGTCTAAATGAGGCCAGCCGAGAAGTTGGCAGTGGTGGGTGGGGCTGGAGGAAGGGAACGGTTGCCGTGGAGTTATCCATCTCTTACCCCTGCGAGTGTCTTTGCTTGGTTCTGCTCTGGCACATACAGCCATGTGGCTGAATCACACGCTAAGCTGCCAGGTGGGATTGCAGCACACCACCCCAGCCAAAGGAAGAAATGTTATCTTTAGAAACTGTTGAGATATTCCACATTCTCTCTCATTAACCCTCCTCCGGGGCTTAGCAGCCTTAACTGGCAAATGGTGGTATTTATAAAAATCATTTTGGGAGAGACAGAACACAACCCATACCTAGTGAGGTTATTAGCTTCTCTGCACTTGAACAGAAGTTGGTACCTGATTCTGTTAGGCGATATGATCAGTTATAACACATTGTTGCCAGTGAGAAAGAAATGAACTCTAGCTAATATAAGTAGAAATGAATTTATTGGACGACTACCCCAAGACTTGGGAAATTGAAGGGAGTGTTGGAAAAACAACTTTCAGGGAGAAAAATCAGCATATGTCCATAATTTAACACACAACGTTTTAGTTCACAACCTCTTCAAGTTGTCACTTCTGGAATGAATGAACTCCATCATTATTATTGTTTTTTTCCTTTTTGCATTCTTTTGCTTAATAGTAAAAATTTCAAGGCAGAGCTCATTATCTAGCCTGCACTATGTAGTTAGGAGAAGTCATATTCCAGAAGGAAATCAGGGTGCTGCTAACAAAAGTGATGCCTTTACTTTCACTTCCTCCACTCCCAAAGTCCCTACAGGGTCAGGGGGAAGGTGGGGTGTATGAAAAATATTTAATCTTAGGGAAAATGTCATCAAGCCCATGGGGTATGTCAGTCTCACATCCAGCTAGGAAGATGCCCAATTTACATGTTCAGGGTAATTTGATAAGTAAATTATAATGAGTCACATGCCACATCTGTCTGCAGAGTGACCTCCAGTTTAGAAATTATACCCACAGTAAATATTTGAGACCAGAGGCTGTGCCCAGCTTAAACCTTACCACTGGAGCCAGCAGGAAAGTTCTGTTTAAAGTCAGTAGAGACTTTAGCACACACTTCAGTACTAAATCAATTTGACCCTGACTTTCATAAATAATTATTTGGATTTTGCCTGTCTTAACCTCAGGTAGGTATTGTTATACACCAAAAATTACTATATAAAGAAGAGTAACTTCAAAGTAGGTAATATTGTTCCCAATATCAGCTTTGTATTTATTGTGTGCTGTAATATGCCACTGGTTGCATTGAAGCTGTTTCTCAGTTGATTCTGAGCATCCCAGTCAAACACATTAGTACTGGTTTCTTGGTTCAGCTTGTTAGAAGGAATAGATGGCTAGGCTATTGGTGTTTTCCTTGACATTCATCAACAACTCGATACTCAACATGGTCTGAATACTTTTTAATATCTTTCTCATGCTTTCTAGCTATTATAGGATACAGACATTTCATTAATCTGCCAAGCAGACTTGTAATAATATTACTTGCTTAGTAAGCCCATCAGGAATTGAGCTCTGTGATGCTTTGAAGCCATGATGCTTTTTTGCTTTCCCGGCCACGTGGTATAAGTAAAACTTTTTAGTGTAGTCTTCTAAAATTCTTTCATCCAATTTCTTAGGTACTATTAGGTATTTCCCTTTGCAAGAAACTTGGCGTGATGAAGCTCTGGCCACCCTAACTGGGGTGTCCACAGGGTGGTGGACCACAGTGCTTGAGATCGCAGGCTCTGGGTTCAGGGAAACCAGACTTCAAATCCTCATGCCATTTTTTTTTCTCACTGTGTGTTTTTGAACAAGTTACTTTATTTTTCCAGGCCTCTATTTCCTGGCTTTCAAGTAAATATAATAACTGAAGTTAAGTAAGATAATATGTGCTAAGTCCTTGATACTATGTCTAGCACACGGTAAGAACTCAAAAAATGTTAGAAGTTGTCATTAGCAACTGCAGCGCCCTAACCACATACTTCTCAGGATTTTCCAACCTCCTGTTACATAACACTGTCTTGGTTATTTATTGTATTTGTAAGAGAATCCATTGTCCTTGTCTTTTAAATAATAGATCCAAATGTTTTCTTTTGAAAGTGGGAAGGAAAGAGAGACCCCAGGGAGTGAGTGGGGACTTCTCCACAATCTTAGTCCAAATGTCTTAATAAGAAAGTAAGTTACGGATTTGCATAGAGGTTGTATATACTGTTGCTGATCTGTGAAATGAAGGACACTCAGATTTCTGCATTATTTAATCCTATCAATATAAAGCTCCATAAAACCACTTTAAATTCAGTGAAACATCATTAGTCCAGTATGCCAAGAAGGTTTCACTATGAATTTGTGTGGTTATAACTGAAATCAAAACCTGAGATAATGTGTATGCCTGAGAAGAAGAAGAATAAATAAATCATACTCAAAATACCCCAAACACTTTCCATGCATTATCTCATTTAATCTTCACAGTAAGCAGCAAGGTGTTTAAGAGGCATCAAAACATGTTACCAGTGCAGGGTTTGGAGGTCAGACAGTCTGGGTTGGACTTCAGGCTATGTGACCTTGGCTCAGCTACCCTTCACATCCCAATTTTGCCATCGGAAAAATAAAGTATATAATTCCCGAAAAATGGAGGGTTGGAGAAAATCTAGGTAAACTTACTTGGGTTTGGTGATAAGTCTTTAGCTACAACACCAAAAGTATGATCCATGAAAGAAAATATTGATAAATTAGACTTCATTAAAATTAAAAACTTCTCTCCGTGAAAGGCCTTGTTAAGGGAATGAAAAAATAAGCCATGAACTAGGAGAAAACATGTACAAAACACAGAGCTGATAAAGGACAATCAGCCATTAGAATGGCTGTAATCTTAAAAACTGACACTACCAAGTGCTGACAGGAATGTAGAGCAACAGGCCCTCTCATTTATTGCTGGTGGGAACACAGAATGGTACAGCCACTTTGGAAGGCAATTTCTTACAAAGCTAAACATAATCTTACCCTAACATCCAGTAATCACACTCCTAGGTATTTACCTGACTGATTTGAAAGCCTGGGTCTACACAACAATTTATACATACATTTATAACAGCTTTGTTTATAATCATCCCAAACTGGAAACTAGCAAGATGTCCTTCAATAGGTGAAGGGGTAAACAAACTGTGGTCCATCTGTCTAGTAGAATATTATTCAGCCTTAAAGGTAAATGAAAAGCTAGTCAAGTGTGGTGGCATGTGCATATAGCCCTAACTACTTGGGAAACTGAGGATGGGAGGATCATTTGAGCCCAGAAGTTAGAGGTTACACTGAGCTATGATCGTGCCACTGCATTCCAGCCTGGGCAACAGAGTTAGACTCTCTCTCTAAATGAAAAAAAAGGAAAAAATAAAAAGAAAAGATAAACAAGCTATCAAACCATAAAAAGACATGGAGGAAACTTAAATGCATATTACTAAGTGAAAAAAACCAATCTGAAAAGGCTATGTACTGTACTATTCTAACCATAAAACATTCTGGAAAAAGCAAAACTTTAGAGAAAGGAAAAAAAAAAACAGTGGTTGTCAGAAATTCCACAGGAGGCAGGGTTGAATAGGTGAAGCACAGATTTTTTTTAAAAAATGGTGAAATTATTCTGTATTATACTGTCATTGTGGGTATATGACAATATGCATTAGTCAAAACCCATTGAACTTTACTGCACATAGAGTGAAACCTTAATGTATGCAAATTTTAAAAATCATTTCAGAGAATAAACAAATCCCAGATGAATGCAGAATGTAACGACAAATCCCAACTGTATTAAAATATATGCAACAACTTCACTGAAGCGGGTGGGGGTAAACAATGCTGACTTAAGTAATTTTGGAAATAAGTGTAGTCTGTAAAACAAAAAGCAAAAAGAGACTGTGCATATGCACTGTAACTGAGTGGGTAAAGCTGTACCCCACAGGAGTGTGGGTGCAATGTGCACATATAGGCTACACACATACCTGTTTCCTTGAAGCAGCAGCAGCCATACCTGGTGCCCAGGTCTTGGTTTCTAGCACTGTTCTTCAAGAAAAGAGACAAGGGCTCCTTGGAAAAAATGGAATCCTAGGATGGGGCAATAAATAGACAAGAAGAGCTCGAAGCATCTTGTGGTATCAGAAAGTAAGGAAGTCCTCAAAAAAGACAACATCCCACATCTGTGGAGTCAAAGGGACCAATGGAAAGAGCTCCCAATAGCCAGAACTGCAACAAGAAGCAACACAATGATTAAAGTAGTTTTGGGTTATACCCCAAAGTATAAAATAAATATCCATGGGCTCATAATAATGGAAACAAATGATTGAATGAATAAATGGAGGAGAGTAGACAAATATGCCCTACAGAAGAATTGCAAGGAGGTGGAGCACAGCTCTCCACTTTTTAAGTGTGGACTCTGCATAGTGACTTTCTTCCAAAGTGCACAGTATGGAAAAGTGGGGTGGAGAACCCTGACAAATACGACCTCAGCCAGATGACTAAGGTTAACAAACAGTGTTAAGCCATGTCGATGGTATGATATGAGATGAAAATGATGTTTTATCTCTGTGGTTCTTCTCCCCCAAACCTATAATTCCAGTCCCCTCACACAAAAAATCAGACAAATAAATATAAATTGAGCAACAGTCTAAAAATTATCTGACTAGTAGTCCTCAAAATTGCCAAGGTATTCAAAAACAAGAAAAATCTGAGAAACCGTCACAGCCAAAAAGACTAAGGAGACAGATGACTAAATGTAATGTCATATCCTGGATGGATCCTGAGACAGGTAAAGGACAATAGATAAAAAACTAAGGTAGTCTGAGCAAAGTATGGGCTTTGGTTAACAATAATATATCAATATTGAATCAGTAATTGTAACAACTGTACATACGAATGTAAGATATTAGTAGTAAAGGAAACTAGTTATGGAATATATAAGAGCTTTATACTATCTTCACAATTTTTTTGTAAAGGTAATACTGTTCTAAATTTTTTTTTAATTGGATTGGTATGATAATTAAGGTGATATATGTTTCAAACACTTTACGTGTATTGATTTATTCCATTTTTACAATAAGTATCTGAACTATTGATCTCATTTAATTTTCACAATAACCCTTTTTATTGATTAATATGATAGCTTTTATTTTCATTGTCATTATTATTTTTGAAGGGTATTTAGATTTGAAGAAAATGAATACCCTTCAAGGGGACTTTTGAACCTCTGAACTCAAATACCAAATGCTACGTATCATGTGCCTTCCTGGAAAGAGCATCCTAAGACCCTCATTGTGTCTTCAGATATTTATGGCAAATGGATCTGTACAGAATATAATATGTTCCCTGGAGATTTAATCAGCATCCCACATAATTTGATGTTTCAATTTTCCAGTATTAATTCAATGTAAAAAATTTCAGCCTCTGAGGTCATAGTTATAGAAACTCAATGAAAAGATCCAAGGTATCTATTCTATATATTGAAATAGATGTAGATTTCAGATGATCTTCTCAACATTGACTGACAAATAGTTTTAAGATATAAGTGATGTTCTAAAGTCTCAGTTTGTAGCATGTTTTGATGTAATAATGTTCTTGGGAGGATTACATGTGACGTCTTATTAAGGTTCTTATATAGGTTAAACAATTACAGCTTTTAAAAAAGAGCATTTTTATTATTCTCGATGATCCAGATTTCTGGCTTGTCTGGATTGATTCCCAAATCACCCCATGCAGGAATGAGTAGATGAGTGTGGATCTCACAGTTTGCCACGGTGATCACCACTCTACCGTCTTGTAGCTTTACATCTAGTTATGTTTATGTCTCTGTTTGTGTTTCATGCCTGGCCCTGTAGGTATGCAGTCTATAGAAGTTAGTAATTGTAACCACTACCTTCAAATCTTGAAAGCACATCCCGACAGAAAAAAGATGGAACTTCTCTGGAATGCCAGAAAGCAAAACTTCTATGAAAGGCTAATATTTACATTGAGTTAAATTTCTGCTGAATTAACCTGACTCGTGAGGTGTTGAGATCATTGCCTGCTACTGCCAGTGTAGAGTCGAGTCTAGACCTGGGTTGACTGAATTTCCGTCAAGCTCTGAAAGTCTACAGTTTTGTTTCTCTGATAACTTCAGTGTCCTGCTGCCTGTGACCATCACAGACGTAATGTCATTTCATCTTTTCAACTCTGAATGTGGAAATCCTTTTGAGCGTCCTTGATGTAGCTGAAGGATTTCTAAATAGTACTACTCAATTCCTAAGCATTCTTTTTTTTGAAATTATTTTAAACCGAGATGTTCTCTAAAAGGATTTATAACTTACCATTAGAAATCCTCTTCATTGCTTTTTAGCCCTTTAGGATTTTGTAGGGATTACTAAGGGGATTTCTTTTTATCACTAGGGAAATATGGCTGTAGCTATTATATCTTAAAAAAAAATAAATAAATCTTAGGAATAGCCTGACAATGAGAAATGCATTTATATTCCCCTCCGGAACAGGTTTCCTTATAACCCAAAGACGTTTTTAAAAAGTATTTTAATTTGATAAGAACTATAGTAAAATAAAACCCAGAGGAGATAAAGCCACCTGTGTATGTAGTTTACTAATATGGACATTAATGAATATCAAAATATAGTTTAGAAAACATGATGCTTAGGAAGTAGTGATTTTGTAGCACTCTATTACCCTATCTTTTCAGCTTTGACAACAGCCATTGTAAGTAAATACAGATGTTTTTATAAACTCTCATTCTAGTCTGGTCTCTAAACCTGGCTCCACTCAACCAGCTTCCTTGCTGGCTGTTAGCCAGGGCCAAGCTTACCTGCTAGGGGCAGCCCTCGGAAGGCTCCCTTTGCTCACATGTGGCTTTGCTTTCTTTCAGGCCTTCCAAAGAGCATGTCTCTGAGCCTTTTAAATGGCTCACCTGATTAGGTCAGGTTCATCCAGGATAATCTCTCTTTTCATTAGCTCCAAATCAGCTGATTAGGAACCTAATCAAGGAAATGATATTCCATCATAATCACTGCTCCTACCCACACTGAAGGGGAAGAGATTTTGCAAGGTGTATACACCACGGTTCAGAAACCTTGGGGGCCTTCTTAAATTCTGCCTATCCCAGGTGGGTACCAGGTTGGGCTCAGCACCGGTTATGTGTTTGGAAATTATAGTTTGTTACCAGAAAAAAATAGGAGACCTTATACCTAGCAGGCAAATAAAAACAATAGTTACAACCATTACCAGTGCATAAGAAGGTTGAGTCCTCCTGAATCCTTTGAGGTTTTAATATGATAAATTGGTTTATATGCTTTATAGTTCCCCAATTAATTGTGCAAGTCACAATATGAACTGTAGGAGAGCATGGGTTAGACTCGTGAAACAAAACATTCTTAATTAGAATGCCACTTAGCTTCTAAGTTCAGTTAGTTCATTAACTCAAGTCATGGATTTTATATGATCACTGGGATGGGGACCTTCAAAGAGTTTTATAATTTTGGGACAGCGGCATATAAATATTGTCTGCAAAACAAGGCTGAACAAAGTCAGTTGTAAAGTAAAGTGAGATCTTACGGATCTTAGAGGAGAAAGTGATTAATTCAAACTGAATAAACTCTCATAGATGAGGGAGCATTTGTGCTAAGGCTTGGAACAAAACAGGGTCACAAATTTAGTGCTCATAACAACTTGTACATGCAGTTCTTTAATGTGTCTATAATTAGTGTGGTCTTCTTTCTTCCCAAATGCTTTCGACTCACTTATTAGTGAAGAGAAAAAAATAACTAAGGTAGATATCCAGTCAGATTTACAGCTCTGTCCAATCTGGTAGTTCAAATTGTCTGTTTAGGGAGAGTTGAGTCTCTTATGTAAAAATGATCAGTATCTCCAGGGGGAAAAAATCATTAGCGTGTCAGATTTCCACCACCATCTCCAAGATATTCTAAAATGGCACCCAGATGTGTGGGTGAAAGGATATGGCTCTCTCGGTCTCTTTGTGGAGAAGCTGGGTTGTGGTCCTTGGGTCATGGTGTTCTCTGGCTCCTTGGTCCACTAAGTAATGTCCCTTCTTCATCTTTTTTTTGTTTATACTGCCGACTTTGGGGGTAACTGGCATTATTCTTGACTAGGTCTCTTCCAGCTTCCTGGGAGCGCATGGTACTCCCTGGCTGGTTCAGCCTTAGATGCCTCCAGTGGTGCCATGGATGTGTCTGAGGATTGGCTGTGATCTCCATCAACATCCTGGAGGTGCTTCATACTCCTAGGAGCCTTACTCCTGTTATAGCACTGCCGTGGAAGCCCCAGTCACATCCTTAGCAGCTTCTAGTCCTATGGACCACACAAGTGTAACTCCACAACGTGCAGACTCAGGACTTTCCTCTGCCTGCCCCAGTGCTGCACGAGGGCATCCTACTGGTGCGAGAAATGGCCCAAAGACCAATCCAGTAACAGATGCCACTTTGTTGTTATCAATATTACCTTTGCTCATCTAATTAACTTCATTCATTGGACTTTGGCCTAGGATAAAGGAAATTCATTATTTTTCCTTCCTTTCTCTTTTCTCCTTCCCATTAAGAGTGGATTTGCTCCTATTCTTCATCTTATCTGGATCTTTCTCTTACAAAACTCTGCGACAAAAGAGGCTAAGTTGTCTCCTGATATATTAAATGAGAAACAAAATAGATTATATTTTCTTAAGAAATTAGCCTGGCTTGTAACATGATTATTTTGCAACAACATCATTTTATTAATTATCATGGGCACATAATAATTGCATATATTTATATGGTATGTGTGATGTTTTGATATAGGCATATAATATGAATTAATCACATCAGGGTAATTGGGGTATCCATCGCATTATGATTTCTTTGTGTTAGGAACATTCTAATTTTACTTTGTTAAAGTATACCCTAACTTATTGTTGATTGTAGTCAGTTCGTTGTGCTGTCAAATAAGTTCATTCTATCTAACTACATTTTTGCACCCACTTTATCCCCACCCCCACCCCCCCACATGCTACCCTTCCCAGCCTCTGATAAACATCATTCTACTCTGTCTCCATGAGATCAATTGTTTTAAAAGTTACCTTTCTCCCTGTATTCTCTCTGTTTCTACACACCTAATACCCTTCCTCTTCCACCCCAAAACACATGGATACACTAGAACAACTGGGGCAAAAGTACAAAGAGTCAGAAAGTGAAAAGAGGCAAAGCACACAGATGTTTTTGAAAATGATTTCAAAGAAGGTTAAATAGCATTTCAACTAGCAGGGTACCTAGGTAGAGAAAACAGAATGAGCAAAGTGCAATGGGAGATTCTCAATGAATATAATCTACAATAAATATGATGTGATTATGCTGTTTTAATTCTTTTAATCCCTTCAGATACACCACTAAAAACCGTAATATTTTGCAATATAATTTGAACACAAAAAAACTGACATTTATTTGTGTAATAGAATGAGAATTCCTGTGTATTTGTTGAACAATGAAATACAATAGGGTACGACACCTGCAAGGTGCTTTGGGGACATCTGTGGAGAGCTTATTCCCACGAGATGAGTAACTGTTGGTCCTGAGTAAACCAAAAATCCTCTAACTTTTTCATTTTACTTTCACGATTCTGTTGAGGATGAGAGGAGTGGAAGAGAAAGCCTGACTTATGTAAGTTGGTAGTTCTGGTTTACACGTTAGAAGTTAAAACATGCAATGCCATGCATTTTTTTAAAAAAAATGACAAAAAGCTTAAAAAGTAGCTAATGTAGTTTGTCTTGCCCTTTAGAGCAAATTTTATCTGATGTCATTGAGAAGGAAGTCTGCCTTTAAGTAATTGTTCTTTTCACAAGATGAATTTTATGCCAGATAGGAAAGCACATATTGTCATTTCTATTTCCTCTTCTGATATGTCTTTCTTTGCAGAGTTAAAAGGATAGGATTGGTATCTTATGGGGTTGTCTCCTTCCTTGACATTTTTTGAGTTTTATGAAGAGTGGGCCCATTTTCCTCCATATTTCCATCTCCTTGTGCCCCCATGGCTTCCAGCTTAGTTTTTGTCCACCTGGCAGATATTCGGTATCTATTTGATCAATTAATTTGGTTGAATTAACTTCCCAGAGTTTATTTGTACAGGATCTTTGTTCTCCCCCAATGTGGCAGATTAAACATTCATTCTATGGAATATCATTGCTATAAAGCATACCTTAATAGTTCCCTGTTTTGGGGTGGAGAGTATTGTTTTATAAAATACGAGTTACTTTCCACTGAACATCCTTGATCATGGCGTGTTTTCATAAATGCCACGAGGCTTTGTGGCTTGATTTCTCTTTTGGAAGCAAGCAAGTCTTTCAGAGCCAAGTCTGGTGACTAAGGTAAGTGCTTGGGATGGGCGAACCTCTTTCCTGCCAAAATAATTTCCTTGAGGGCCTGTGCAATGATCGTTTAGGCTTGTCCAAAGTACTTAAAGTTGAGATAGCATACCAGGCCTTTCAATATTTCCACGTACACTTTAGAGAAACTCTCTGCCAGAAATTAGGCTGGAATTCCCGCTCAAAATGGTCTTTCAATAAATGAGCACTTACTAGGTCCTAATACTATGTTAAGTACTTTATCTACGTTGTGTTATTCAATAGTATCATCAAATAGTTACAACCAAGGTAACTAAATCATAGAAAGTAAACTGAAAACAATATCTGATTTTTTAGAAAGGAGTACATGTGTATGTATGTGTGTGCATATGTACACATATATGCACGTAAGTCTGTTAGGCCCCTTTCTTATCATCGCCATGTTCTAATAAAGCTTTAACCCTTCCCAGAATTTTACATACAAAGAGATGGAGAATACATGATTCTTGAGAAACCTTCCAAACTTCGTTAAGTGCCATCTCAAACACTTAGACACCAAGGGATTTTTTTCCCCAGGCTTACTGATGGTATGAAGAAGTTTAGACAAATCACAGGGTCGTATCAGATATGGTTATTTATCCAGGGCCATGATGGATGCTGATGAGGACAAATGTAATTCATGGCACACCTGAAGTTGTTAGAAATCTTGGGCTGAAATCTGTGACTGATCAGTGCTTTCTGGACATCATCACGCTTTACGTTAACTTCTGCATTTAAAATTGAATGCGAGACCATACAGCCATGTTTATGTGAATGCCTCAACATCAAATATACTAATTTGACTAAACCTTAATCCACTGTTTTCTTTGGCCAGAATGCAGTTAATGAGAATAAAATTTATTGAGCACAGATTTTATAGCCATCAACCATGCAAGTATTGGGAAACTGCTAGTATTTGGGGGTGTTTTATATCTCCCTCCCTGACCAATGTTTTCTGGTTTGCTGCTCACAGTCAACATAAAATCTGAAATAGTTTAGAAAGGTTTAGAGGCATGTATGAATTACCTTTGGGAAATAGAGGTAGATGTAGGCAAATTTAAGACTTGCTTATAAGGAAGAATTAAGATTAACACTGATGTACCCTTCAAGTGGTTTTCTTCCCTCCTGGTGTTCTGACCACCTGCCCACACCCCTGCTGATTGAGCTCTTCTTCACAGATAAGAGGTTACACTGATCTATTTACTCTGTAGGGTCCAGCCTCTGACAGAGGAAATCACAGAAAATTAAACAAATTGTAATCCTCTGCTTTTAAAAATTTTGCAACCTAAGCTGAATCTTAATTTCTGTGGCAAACTCTTTGACATTCTAGAAATCCAGTTATTAGCCGGGTATTAACTTGGAGATGTGTGTTTGTTTTCTGAGAACATTCTGGCCTGTGGCCTTCAATAGGAGGAACAGTACATAGTTGGTTAAAAAATTAAAAAAAAGTAATAAAAAACTAAAAAGACACTGGATGGAGAGATTGGTGGCCAGTGTCCCCCTCCTGGCTGAGGTTTACAGGTTTTCATTTATTGGCAATTCCCTTCATTGCTTTGGGCCTCAGTTTCTCCATCTTTGCAATTATGCACTTACCCTAAACACCTTCCAAAAGACTTTTAACTCATATTAATAGATTCAATAATAGACACAGGGGTGGAAGGCAGAGGCTGGGTGGGCCCATGACCACACTCTTTGGCATTGTACATTTTTTAAACCTTTAGATTGTTGCACTTCACTCATTTTGGTGTTAATTTCCCTGGGTTCAAACCTAATCTCATGTTCAAAAGGAGAAACAAATGGGAAATTTTCAACAACCTATAATGTCTATTCAGGATGCTGTGCCCATATATTCATAGCAACTTATACAGGGTCACCTATTTAAAATAAAGTCACCCACACCAAAGGAATCCATCGAGAGTAACAGTCAAAATAGATTGCCTAGCAGTTTCTGCCTGTGGTGGCAATATGGTGCCACCGAAGGAGGACCAGCTGGCAACCTTTGAGAGGTCGTATTTCCTCTAAGCATGTTTGCCCTCTCCAGCTCAGGGCATAGGTACTGATGGCGACAGGAAATATGTATTTTCTGAGCACTTACTATGTGCCAGGCCCTGTCCCTGCCATCCAACATGCAGGGTAGACAGCAGAGTGCTAAGAGAGTAGGGTGTGGAGTGAGACTCTCTGGGTTCAAGTCCTGTCTCTAGTGCTTACTGTGAGACCTCAGGCAATTTATTTAATTTCTCTAAGCATACATTTCTACATCTTAAATTCTTCTTTGCCTTTATTCTTACTTGTAAACTTACAGAATCTTGAGCAAGTTTCCTAATGTCTCTGAGCCTCAGATAACCCGTCTGTGAAAAGGAAGCAATAACAAAATCTACATCTCAGGGTTGCTGAGAGCATCAAATAAACATTATCCACATGAAACTACTTTGAAAACCATCAAATGGAGAGAGGAGATATGGTTATGTATAAATTTATAGCCCGTAGTTGAGACATAATTGAAAAAAGTCATGTTTCCCAAACAGGAGTATTTATATCAAAATGCTCCTTCAGCACGCAGCCATTAGCAGAATTGAAATTCAGGCCCCATTTTCAAAGTTCAGTTTAGTTGTATTCAAAGAAAGACTGGCTGATTGATAGGAGTAGGTTGTGATTTTCTCCATCTCAAGGGTCTGCCTTTCCCCACTGTCCCTAAGGGATTCATGATCAGACAATTAACAAAGGGTCAGGTTATAGCTGAAAATGAAATGACTTCTTTGCTCCTAGGCTGATGTGCTCCAAATAATCTGACATGCTTTCATGCCCATTAACAAAGAGAGAGGAACAATCATATTATCACGACGTAGGTTTTCTGTCCGGCTATGTCATGAATGAAACAGTAATGAATGGATGACTGTCATGCTTCTTAGGAATATCATTTCATATGCACACGGGAATGAGTGTTTCCAAATATTTACTTGCCCTCCTCCCACTCTACTCCCACGTACTCCCATGTCTGTCATGTCTTTCCATGAAGTTCCAGTAGAGGAGACAAGAGAGGTTAACAAAAATAAAACTTGAGGTATATTATTCTTGACCTCGTAGCCTGAATGGGGAGAGGAGGCCTCATCATTGCTTCCCCTCCCCCGGCCTTCCTCTTCTTCATATTCACTTCCATCGCACAGCACATCTTACAAGGTGCTCTCGTGTAGGTTGTAGTACTTAAGACTCTCAACTGCTCTGAGATGTGGGCAGAGCATGAATTATTAGCTTTCTTTTGAAGTCGGACAAACCAAAGCTCAGAAGGGATTTGGTCCAAGTCACAGAGCCAATCATTTTTGGAGCCTGGTCACTTCCCAACTCGGCCTTCTTCCTGGTGCAGGTGTTTCCTGCATCCTGCCACATGTGCCAAGCACATACTAGGGAGAAACAAATCTTAGAAAGGCAGCAACCTCCAATGAGTGCCACCAGGAAGCTGACCGGAAGTTCAGGAGAGTAAAAGGTACACAGCCTTGGCCTAGTGCTTACAGGGCACATAAGAGAAGATGTTTTGGCTTCTGTTATTTAGAGAACATTTACTATGATGGGGCAGCCCAGATGCGCACATATGCAACAACGAGCTGCTGAAACCTGGAGTTAAGCAGTCATTGTTACTGAAGCAGATTGATAGATTGATTAGTATTTGAACAGGAGGCAAGCACATTTCTAGTATATACAAATATTCATATAGATATATATATATATTTTTAATGTGGATTAGTTTGTGTCCTAGCAGTCTCTGTTTAGATTTCATCTAACAGGAGGAAAACTATAAATAAATCACATGCCATTAGATAATCTCAGAGTACATCCATTAATTTCCCTTCCTACTGAAAAGCAATGAAATTATGGTTTGGGCTGTGTTAAGAATGTTACATTAAAAATGAGGAGAGGGAATAAAGACAGATTAGAACATAATTATGGGGGCTGGAATTCAGCCAGCCCTTTCTAAGCCTTTCCAAGTTGGAGACAGCCTATTTCTATCCTCCAGGTGAACCTGGAGGATGAGTACTTCAAACTCAAAATGCCACTTCCTACATAGCAAGGCTGCTTACAGGTATAGTGAGGAAATATTGAATTATAAAAGACCACCAAGTATAAAGGGATAAATTAAGTGAAATGCTGAATGGAAGATGGAAAATATAATGCTGATCACTTTTATATTATAGAATAGAATGTTGGCTTTTTTCCCCAACTTTGGTCAGAGATGTTAACTTTACACAGATCTAGATTGAATCCTTGGTGAATTTCCAAACAGGGTGTGAATTTATCACTCAATATTGGGAGCATCTGGGATTTTTCATTTTATTAAAATGATTTTTTTTCCCACCACAGATGCTCCATGGAGCAAGGTCTGTACATTATAAGTAAAAAGTGATTCCCCAGAAGGAAATCTTTTATCACTGGCTGTAACTTCTAGTTGAGCACGTGCTTCATTTTGGAGGCTGCCTTGTGGAGAACACAGCCAAGAGTTGAGCCCAGAGACAGGTTGAAAAGTGTTCAAGCATCCAGCTTGCAGCTGAGCCTCTAGGATGGAAAGATAGAACACAGCCTATTTTAGCAGATGCATTGGAGGTTTGCTCATCTGTAAAAATGGGGAGAATAAAAGTAGTTACTCATTGGGTTATTGTGAAGAGAAGACAAGATAATGCATGGAAAGCATCATTACATCACCTGGCATATTGTAAGTCCTCAATAAATATTAACTAGTATGTCAGGCCTGATAATCAGGCTCAGAAATATGTCTGTAGAAAATACATTATAGCAGTATATTTTCTGTTCTAGCAGTACCACATGGCTCCATACTTTTACTTATTTCATTTGCTCTTGCTCAAATGCTTAGGAATTAATTTGCTTACCTGTCCATCTTTCCTGCTATATTATGATTGTCTCAAGAACTAAGTTTATTCTTTGTCTCTGTAGTTCTACTGCCTACAGAGCTCAGAATTCACTAGTTCTCAGTATACATAAGTTTTATGAACTTGAAAGCAATAATTCTTTGCTTCTCAGTGAAACCTGCTTTGGGAAATACAGTAAGGCTGGAATAAAACCATCTCATCTGATGTTGAGCTTGCAAGGGAATCAGACCAGATGGCACCCTTCCTCCACCTAAATTAAGCCCTTGTTCAAAGACCTAAGGTTAAGTGAAGGTTGAAGGAGGAAAACTAGGAGAAAGCAAAAAAAAAAAAAAAAAGACATTGTGGGGCAGTAAAAGATTGCTTCTCGAGAATGCGTTTTACCCAAGATGATTTCCCATTCATTTCTCCTCCTCTGACCCCATGGCCACCTGCCCCCTCCAAATACGGCATCTGGCTCAACTTGTGTAAAACAGGTGGCTTCATTTTCATCAAATTCAAGAACTCTTGGCTCTGGTCTTGAGATTCTTGAACCAAATAGACACAATAGTCTTAGCAACATGTTGTGCTGGAGTAGATTTGGAAGTCACAGTGAATGTTTCCTCACTAGTTTTCTTCATTGGCAGTCTAAGCAGATAACTAAAATTTCCTGTTGCTCTTTTTCATGTTTTTTCAATGTTCAAAAACAACAGTTTTAGCTCTGTGAAATAAACATATATAAAAATTCCTTCTATGCTAGGTGAAAAAAATGTAAATCCTTGCTAGGATATCTTATTCTAAAAGAGATGAAATAATGGCTGCTCTACTGTCTAAAATGTCATCTCTTAACCATTCTCACACCGGTTTGTGGTTGAGATGGGCTAAAATATCCCACAGTAACTAAAGTGGTAGCACACAAAACACCTTCAAAAATTTTTTTTTTCGCCGTGTGGCTGAACTCTTTGTAACTTAAGTCAGTTGAGTTTTTTTTTTTTTCTTCCACACTATTAATCATTTTTTTGTGGGTGGGGGAAGAAAGGATTGGACTAATAAATAAAATTGTGATCCTTGTCCTATGAGCAGTTCGCAGCGTGCATTCATTAGACCGGAGTATAGTTGTTAATTATTTGATATCAGACTGTTTCAGATTCTAATTCCTCTACTGAGGTGTGCAATTTAACCCCTGTAAGACTCAGTTTCTTCATCTACATAATGGAGATATGTATAACGCCTGCCTCAAATAGCTGTTTATGACAACTGTGTGATAAAGTAATTAAAATCCTTGGAATAGCACAGGACACAGGTGATTGTTTAATAAGTAACTATTCAGTTATCATTCATTCACCATTTTCTGAGTGCCATCTCTAAGCACAAGAGTCTTACCGTATGTGGTCTACTTTTCTCAGAGACAGTAAGCATTGTTTCTTTATATTTTTTATTTAAATATGTATGTTTGTGGGGGATGGGGGGTGGGTAAGTTGGTGTGGGCGTGTGTATTTACGGAGTATACAAAGTGAAATATCTCGTCCTTTCCACTAAGCCTGTATCTATCTGTCCCTCAACACATTTTTGCTAACAGCTTTATTGAGATATAATTTATATCCTATAAAATCTACTGTTTTAAAGGTAAACGTTAAAGATTTTTAGTAAGTTTACAGAGGATGCAAACATCACCACATTCAATTTTAGGGTATTCCCATCACCCCAGAAAGGTTCCTCATGCCCATCTGTAGTTAGCCTCTTCCAGGCAACTACTAATCTACTTTCTGTCTCTATAGACTAGAAAGCCATAAGGTTTTTTATTTTATTTTATTTTTAGTTGACATGCAATATTGTGCACATTTACAGGATACAGAGTGATATTCAGTACACGTATATAATGTATAATGATCAAATCAGGGTAATCAGCATGTCTGTCACCTCAAACATTGATCACTTCTTTGTGTTGGGAACATTCGAAACCCTCTCTTCTAGCTATTTTGAAAATACACAATAAATTGTCCTTAACTATAGTCACCCTACAGTGCTAGAGAACACTTGAACTTATTCCTCCCATCTAGCTGTAATTTTGTATCTATTAACCACCCTTTCCCTCACCCCCATCCACCCTTCTTCTCACCCCCATCCACCCTTCCCAGCCACTAATAGACACAATTCCACTCGACTTCTGCACCCTCAAGTTTTGTGTTCATAGCTCCCACAAATGATGAGTTGAGAACATGGGGTATTTATCTTTCTGTGCCTGGCTTTTTTTCACTTAACATAATATCCTTCTGGCTCAAACATGTTGTGGCAAATGACAGGATTTTATTCTTTTTTTATGGCCAGGTAGTATTCTATTGTGTATATAGAGCACACCACTTTTTCTTTATCCATTCATCCATTGATGGACACACAGGTTGAGTCTGTACCATGGCTATTGGGAATAGCCATGGTATAGAGTGCTGCAGTAAAAATGGGGGTGCAGAAATCTTTTCTGATTTCCTTTCCTTTAAATACCCAGTAGTGGGATTGCTGGATTTTATGGTAGTTCTATTTTTAAGCTTTCTGAGGAACTTCCACACTGCTTTCTGTAATGGCTGTACTTATTTACTTTCCCACCAACAATGTTTAAGAATTCTCTTTTCTCACATCTTTGCTAGCATTTGTGGGTCTTTTTTTTTCTTTCTTTTTGATAATGGCTATTCTAACTAGCTAGGGTGAGATGATATTTCATTGCGGTTTTGATTTGCTTTTTCCTGATGATTAGTGATGGGCGTTCCATATACTTATCACCCATTTGTGTATCTTCTCTTGAGAAATGTCTATTAAGATCCTTTACCCATTTTTTAACTGGATTATTTGTGGTTTTTTTGCTGTTGAGTTGTTTGAGTTCCTTATATTATACGGATATTAGCCCCTTGTTGGATGAATACTTTGCAAATATTTTATCCTGTTCTACAGGTTGTCTCTTCACTCGGTTGTTTCCTTTGCTGTGAAGAAGCTTTTTAGTTGAATATAGTTACAATTGTCTGTTTTTGTTGCCTGTGCTTTTGAAGTCTTACTTGTAAAATTTTTGCCCAGACCAAGGTCCTGAAGCATTTCCCCTATGTTTTTTTTCTTAGTAGTTTTATAGTTTTTGGTCTTTTATTTAAGTCTTTAATTGATTTTGAGTAGATTTTTTAATATGGTGAGAGAGTAGGGTCAAGTTTCATTCTTCTGCACATGGATATGTAGTTTTCCCAGAATCATTTATTGAAGAAGCTGTCCTTTCCCTGATTCATGTTCTTGGTGCCTTTGTTGAATATCAGTTTCCTTTAAATACATGGATTTATTTCTGGGTTCTCTATTCTATTTCATTGTTCTACATGTCTGGTCTTATACCAATACCATGATTTTTTGGTTACTATAGCTTTACAGTATATTTTGAAGTTAGGTAATGTGATGCCTCCAGCTTCGTTCTTTTTGCTTAAGATCACTTTGCCCATTCAGGGTCTTTTGTGGTTCCATACAAATTTTGAAATTTTTAAAAATTTTTGTGAGGAATGTCATTGGCATTTTGATAGGGATTACATTGAATCTTTAGACTGAAAAAGGCTTAAGTTTTAGCCAGTATAATAAGAATTCACCGGATACTCCTAAACTAGGACTTCCAGGATTATGAAGGTTTTGAAGAAACTGTCCAGACCAGAGGGACCTTATTTTTTTGTGTGGAAGAGAGCTCATATGGCACACAGAAGGATCTCTCTGTAATGTTTTTGTCTTTATGCTCACTCACTCCTTATGTCTAGAGCACTAAATCATTTCCCTTCTACTGATAAAAAAAAAAAAAATAAGGCAAGAAAGAAGAGGAAGTGGCAGGAAAGCAATGATAGTGGTGGAATTCAAGCCAGGAGGTCCCTGCTGTTCATCACTGCTTACTGCTCTGAGGCTGGCGTTGCTGAATATCACTGTACCTCCACAGAACATCACTGCATGGAGCAATGCAAGCAGATTATCCAGCAGCTGATATTTCTGTGGGTTATGGGCTGGGGTGGTTATTGCTTGAACAGATTCCCCACTATGGCATTTGAGAGTGAAATCAAAGAACAGCAGTGGCAGGTGTTTGGAAACTGCATTTGGAATTGGCCTCCTATAGAAAGAAGCTAGATACTGACTTCGTGGGTGACGAGAGAAGTCGGCAGCATTCTCAGAGGGAAGTTGCTTCTATGGCAGGTTTCCAAGCAAACAGATTTAGGTTTCTTTCACATTAAATCCCCTGAAGATATATATGGGGGGCGGTGAGGGGGGGAGCGACAGGAATGCCACCTTCATATGGTGAATATCTTCTCTTTTGGAGATAAAATTGTCAATGCCAAGCCAAAAGAGAGTATTTAGCATTCATCAACTCTGGGTGCGATTAAAGTATAAAAAAGCACCAGTTCTTCCAACATGCTGCGCACCCACAGTTCCCATTTTTCTATTTCCAAAAAGATTGGCTTCTGACTCATTCCCAAGTGACACTGTTCTGGGTTCCCTTTTCACGACTTTTCACCTGGCTCACCAAAGCTCTGCTTAGCCTTTTAAGATGGAGTCATCCCTGCCCACATTTTTACTAACTGGCTGGTTTCTCCCACATCTTATTCTCAGCCTTGGGAAGCTAAAAATCCGCTGTAAATATACTTAGATCTCCTCTGATTAGTCAGTCCCTCAAAATCACATGGTTAAAGACAAAGTGGCAGCACAGGTGACTTTTAATCGAAGCAATATAGCTCGAATGTCTTTTTGATGCAACTTTCTGTAAATCCCTGACAGTGCCCATGCTCTCTGGAGACCCTTGAATGAAAGAGGAGCGAAGATGAGCTCTGTTGTCTTCTATAAACACTTGAAGCATTCCTGACCCCTTGCCCACCTCGCGTGCACACACACACACACACACACACACACACACACACACATTTGCTGGAGTTCTGGAGGTCTTGTTCTTAGAGGCCAATACGTATTTTCATCTCAGTTCCAGGTGAAGGAGCCATTTGCTGCTCTGCAGGGTCATAAGTATTTTATTGCCTGAAACGTGGCAACTTCGTGAAGAGACTTTGCATTCAGCTAGTTAGGTAGGAACCTTATTTTATTCCAATCAATGAGTTAAACGCTGTTTCTTCCCATATCTCACCACATCGTACCACCTTAGTTATGAAAAATATCTTAGAGATCATTCCTTTATGAACTGGGACTCTTCGGGAGGAATAGCTTTGTCCCTCTTATATTGATAGCAGCTCTAACACCTACCAGTTCTAAAATTCTGGGCATGTTTTTTTTAATTGTTTTGAGCACCAACCCTCTCATACATAAATCACATAGAATGATTCTAAGAAACCAGTGCTATTGTGAGGATTAAATACTGTAGTATAGGATAGTACTTGACTAAAATAAAAGGCAACTGCTGGGAATGGAGAGCGTGCGTATATGTCTGTCCAATGTCTGTTTCCATTTTTCCCATGGAGTAGCTCAGTTTTTCGCTGGGGAGTCATTATGGTCTGGCTGGTGCTGATCCTGTCCCATGCTTTGTAGATCTAGCATGCCTGGCCAACCAAAGCTTTCTGTGACCCAGAGTAGCCCAGCGAGACTCAGACTTGGACCCTTCGTACACATATGGGTAAGGGGAAATTGTCTTTTACCTAGACTGAAAGCTGGGCAGGTGTAAACCTGGAGCTTCTAAGAACCGCTACACACATGGGCACTTCTTGAGAGTGAAGATCCAGCAGAGAAGAGCAGAACTGAAATAGGGGAAAGAGAAAGTCTCTTTACAAGGGTCGAGTATCTTAGAGCCATCCCTGAGTCTAGCACCATTCCATTCTTTTCCATCAAGAGGTGCCCTAAATTTTCCTAATTTGTTTAAGCTTATTTGAGTTGGGCTTTTGGCATCTGCAACTGGGAGTCTCAATTAACATATTGCTGTAATTATTAAGTGTAAAATCACCACCACATTACCCTCCTGTGCCAGTCTACCATGTAGTTCAAGGTTGATGCGCAATAATGGCTGAACACCTGAAAGCTCATAGTTAAGCAGCACAGAACCAAGGGCAAGGGCCACAGTATAAGAAAGGTGGACATTTGTAGCCATTTAATTATTCACGCCTCTAGTTCTTCAGGGCTTACTGGGTAAGAGTCTATGCTTTTTGTTTAAAAACACAAAGTTTGTTTTGGTTATAGCTTGATTTCTATAATTCACACTTTAAAAATATATTTCCACAAACCTGCTCATTCAGAATAAATTTATAAATTACTGTCATTAGCAAAATTAGGAAATGGAATTCTTGTACACACCAAAATACGGGGCTAAGACCACTTAAACTCACTCCCTTTCATTATTTTGTAACGTGCTCTGTGACAGAGTTATCTTAACAAAATGTGCGGAAAGCAGGTATTAATGGGCCCAACCTACTCAGCAGATGGATATTAGCTAACCAAACACATGACGGAAAAAAATGATAGGGTAAAGTTGAAAACATCCTCTTTTGCCCCAGATACTTCAACTGTAGTCTTTCATATTCAGAGTAAGTTAATATTATTCATGGGAAAACATACATCTTAAAGTGAGTTTTAATTGTTCCTGAAACTACGTGTCCATTAGACTGTCCCTGTCTGGCTACATAAACACAGCTTCATGGAAGATGTCGTCATGGAAACTACTTCCTTGCACTTGCCTGCTGAGTTATGTGGGGAGAAGTAGCACCTTCTCATGAGATAATGATCATGGAATCCTTTGGGGAGGATTATTGACAACACATCAATAAGAGCTCATAAAACATGTGCTGGAATTAATGTGGCCTTGACAGGGATCTCAAAGATGAATTAGCTGTTCTAATCAAAATTAGATTGTGCTCACCAAACAATAAAACATTGAATAATGTCACAAGCAAATGTTAACTTTCTAAGACAGGATACATAATTATCTTAATCTGTATGGGCTACTATAACAAAATAACATAAACCGGGTGGCTTATAAACAACAGAAATGTATTTCTTACAGTTTTGGAGACTGGGAAATCCATGATCAAGGCATTGGCAGATTCACTGTCTGATGAGTTCCCACTTTCTAGTTCAGAGATGGCACCTTCTTACTGTGACTTCACACAGTAGAAGGGACAAAGCAGCTGTCTGGGGCCTCCTTCATAAGAGCACTAGTGCCAGTTAGGACCCCACCCTCATGATCTAATCACCTCCCAAAGGCTCCACTTCTTAATATTATCACCTTGGAAGTTAGGTTTTCAACATACGAATCTGGTGGGAACACAGACACTCAGACCACAGCAATAACTTAGACTTCTGATCCTCGAGTAGATAATAGTCCCTCAGTTGCCTTGTTTTAAATGCTACTCACACATCAGGTGCAGATGGATAACTAGGCACGTATGTATGAATTTATGTTTTCATGAGTGTCACTCATAACATCCAGGGGTGTGATGCATCTTAGAGGCAGATTATCTGAAAATAATCAACATATAAATGGTTTCTGAAATTTTTTTAGGTATACAATTTTTGCTTTAAAACTTTGCTGACTTTTGTTCAATTACAAATATATTCCTTAATTATTATAAAAAAATAAAAGTACGGCTAAAGATGTTGAATTAGTCAGGGTCCAATCAGAAAAGAAACCCCACATATTTATTGAAACAGGAAGTTAAATATAAAGAATTATGAACTATAACAGGAGATTGGAGTATCAACGGATTGCCTGCTGAGAATTAAAGAGAACCTTACATAATATTAGAATCAGAATCACAGACATAAGGAGCAGCCCTACCTCTAGGGCCGAGATAGGGCACCCTAGGAAGGACCTTCCTCCCTCAAGCTAAGATCCAGATCTTGTTGGATTTCATGGACCTTCTTGATTTTAATAGTTAATTTTCCTTATTGGTTACATGCACTGAATAAAGAAATAAAGGGTTTTCTCTGAAGAGGAATTAGCAACGTGATGCCAGATCTGAGGTCTGGTGGAAGTAGTCTACTGCCAATTAACAGGTTTCCTTCAGGTGAATCATGCAGGAAGGAAGCTTTAATTTTGCATGCATAGAACACTATGTGACCTGTTAATTCAACTAATTTTTGAAACTTTTATTTTTCTGATGATGACAGTTTGATAGGGGGTTAAATGAGACTGTTTAATCAAAAGCTGGCAGAAAGTGACTAAATACCAAAGGAAAAAGTGAAATTGTTTTGTTAATCCTTTCCTTTGTCAAATTGATGGCTGATGATTAAATATTTTGTAATATCTTAACAGAAACATGTATATTTCAGACAATTTTAATAGGAAACTTATTTTTTTGACTAGTTCTCTGTTCTTCATAGCCCCAATCAATACATACTTAATTTTATAAGAGAAAATTTATGCTGAATGAAAATTTTATCTTATCAGTGAGTATTTAAATGCATAGTTTAAGCTTAGTTTGTTTTAGATCAATATTTAAGTTTGAAACATGGAAGTTAATGATCTGTGGAGTTCTTTGGGGGTAAAAATTTTAAAATGTATCTCACTTTTTTCTTGTTTATGGATTTATTTAGGCTAATTTCTAAAGTTTTCCCATATGGAAATACTTTAGCTGAATATTGCCTTTTGCATATTAAATTTTTACTGGAGAGTGATTTTGTGAGGCACAGATTTGAATCACGGTAGAGATATATGTTTATACTTTTTGGACCAAAATTAACTTCTATGAATACCTCAATCAAATAGACCACAAAGAATCTTCTTAGTATTTTCTCTTTCTCCCTTTTACCTGACTTTTCATTTGTCAAGAATTTAGTACTAGGAAATGTAACAAGAAAGATAATAAGAACCAAAAAGTATTGCAGCAATGATTTGAGTTGAGGTAAGAAAATTTAGCAGTAAGTTATTAGAACTCAGGGGTGCTGAATCTAAATTCAGACACTTATTCACAATTAAGGTGCCTTGCCTGAGTTTCTATTTCTGCTTTAGTTGTGTTGAACTTCCAATTTATGGTAAAACAGATACCATTCTTTCTTCCCTAATGCTTGGTAAAAGGATACTTTTTTTCCAATCTTTTCCCTTTTACCCAAGAGAGGTAGCTAAAATTCTGTGTGAACTACGCTCTCTACCCTGACCCAGCCCCAGACAAAAACAGCAACCAGGATGATATTAGTAGCATTTGAGGATGGGTCCATGCCTATTGGATGGCTCTCAAGTCACACATAGATGCTTTCAAGTAGTGCTTAGTTTAACTTCTAATCTCTCAAAGGCTTAGTTGCCAAAACAATTAGCAGGTTTAGTCAGGGGAAGGAAGCAGTCCATCTGCTTCTTTTGTGCCATGTAGAGCAAAACAGCCAACCGATTGCCTGAATCCCTCAGACAATTAGTCAGAACCATTTGCAGCCCCCATGTCCCTGTAGCAACCTCATTGACACATTTATAGATGAGAAGACAGATGGTTTCATTGGAAAGGAACTTGCCTTTTAAATATATAATAGCACCTTATAAATAAATAGTGTTTTACCACTAAAAGGCTCTTTACGCATTCTGAAATCCTATGCTCACGGCAGTTCTTTTGTAAAATGGGTGATTTTACAAATGAGGCAACAGAGTATGACCGAGGTGAAGTTTTTATATGAGCCCAAGTTTGTATGTGAGCTGGGATTAGAACCTCCAGTCTTTCGACTTCCAGTCCAGTCTTCTCTCTACTACACTTTTAGAAATCATGAAGGGAATGGGATGCTCTTGGATATTTTATGCCAAAGGATCTAGGAATACTTGTATTTTCCCAACTATCCCACCCTTCTCTATGCTGTCCCCTTGGGAGATGGGTGAACAAGGGAAGTTGTTTAAGAAAGCACAATAGCCCTGCATGTGTTTGGGTAAGCATGTGCAAAATAGCAAGCCATAACACTTGCAAATTAGAGGCAAAGAGTATCCTCTAGTAAATGAGACACTTTTCCACCTCTCTTGAACACGAAGGCAAATCTCAAGCTATTGTCATTGGACAACTACACAGGAGCACAAGCCAGGGAAGAAAAGAGAGTAGAACATAGCGTAACACTTCCCCTTTCTTATCATTCCAGCTGTGCAGAGAAAAAGGAGCACCATGCTCATATTTATGCACACTTATATGACCTTGGACTATACAGTGACCCTGCCCACTAGTAAACAGGGACCATTCCGCGACACAGAATGCCCAAGAATCTGAGCCGTTAAATCTGTATCGCTCGCCTTTGAAAAGGAAGAAGGTGGACAGGGAGGAAAGAGAGAAAAATTCTTGCTTCCCTCCTCTCCTTTGGGGGTCAACATGCCTTCTGAAGCTGCTAGAGATCTTACAAAGACCCCTTTCCAAAGACCTCATGTATATTCCTTTATTGATTTGTACTGCCAGGGGGAAAAATCAGATGTTACGTCCATTTATCAGTCTAGGCTTCTCTGCGTGGAGACAGGAAGCAACATAGCCATGGATACAGAATGGTAAGAAGCGTTGAGTAATTCTGAGTTTTACCCATACTTATTTCTGCCAAAGAAGGCTTTGAGGCTATAAAACCAACTCTGGTGTGGATATGCTCATATTTTTCTTTGATTAAGAGGGGAAGAAAAACACCTCCACAGATATAAACCATCACAAAATATTTTGGGCTTGCCGACTGAAAACTAAAGTAAGAAGTTTTTATGTCTTCACAGTGGTTAGGTCAGTTATCTGATGGTGTAAGAAAAAAGTTGGGGTTGCAAAATAATGCTTATATTTTTCATAAAATTATGAACAATAATTATTTCATACAAAAAGTTTTGGTATATGGTCCTATTGGAAAAAGTACAAAATAAGTGAAGTCTGCCTCAATTGCAGATTTAAATAGAAGAGAAAGAATGCAGCAGTTGCTTGTAATGTTCTGCATGCCTTGAGATAAGCACGGTTACCTTGTGGGGATGCTTGTGGACTAACAGCACTATTTCCACGGGAGACTCAACACATAATGGGAGAAATTGTTGAGAAGTTCAACTCTTCATAACTTTTAAAGAATTTTGTTTTCTGCTTATATATGAATTAGTATGGAGAGAAATAGCACTTTAGAGTGAAATACAGAACAAAACCCTGAACTCCAAGTAAGTGTGCTTTTACCAGGATATATTAAGTTGCTTCCCGTGGTGCCTTGGGTATGACATTGTTGCCTCTTAATTTCCTGCAAACCGATCATTATTCTTTATGATTCTTTTTAGACCAGTGATCCAACTTTTCCTCCTCTTTGCAAGGCAATGGCTAGGTGACTCTGTGAATGGAAGGAGAAAAGGGTGTGGCAGGCACACCAGCATCCCACTTAATTTAAGGCTTGATGCAAAGGTTTTATTTTTCATCCCCAGCAGAACCAAAAACCTAAAAAGTCCACTTAATTTTGGAGCCAAAGCCAAGAGCAGGACCAACCGGGAAGCACAGGGTGCAAGAAAGATTAAATAGATAAGTAAGTAAGTAATTGGAAAATCCTGCAGCTTTGCAGGATTTTTATCTAAATTATCTAAATAATGCCACATAAAAATTTGACTCCAGAGATTTTGTTTTGCCCTTTTGTCATGTTAATTTTGTTTTTTAAACCTATAAACCCTGGGCTTTGGCCTCAACCAATCCCGTGCCCTGCCTGAGTCTGCAGTAATACAGCGTAAAATCAGGTTGATATACTACAAAGTTGTCAATACTTTTCATGGTTTTAGATGGGAGCTGGTAAAGGCTTCTTTTAAAATGAATGAGTTTAGGGGAATCTTCTGTTAAGGTTTAGTTTCTGCTTCCGCACTGCTTGTGGTATTATCCTAAGTTCTCCTATGACTCAATGGATAGATAAAAATGGCTTCTAATGAACCCTTCCATTTTTGCACATACACAAGAACCTCTAAAGTACTCACTGATACACTAAAAAGTTGGCTGGACATGGTGGCTCACACCTGTTATCCCAGTAGTTCAAGACCAGCTTGGGCAACATAGCGAGACACCACCACCCTCTAAACCCTCCCCCCAAACCCCAATCTCTACCAAAAAAAAAATATTAACTGGGAATGGTGGCACGTGTCTGTAGTCCCAGCTACTCAGAAGGCTGAGGTGGGAGGATTCCTTGAGCCCAGGAGTTCCAGGCTGAAGCAATGGTCATACCACCATACTCCAGCTTAGGCGACAAAGTGAGTCCCTGTCTCTGGAAATAAAAAAAGTTTGCTCTGTTTAAATAATATTCTTCTTAGACTCTTCTTCGCACAATTTGTTTAGATAGTAAATCCTTCTTTTTTTAAACATTAAAACAAGTGATTTATAAGACATCCATCGTAAGTGGTTGTAAGTTCCAAATTAGCGGTGTCTAAATTAATGAGGTTTTACAGTACGTTAAAGTATAATACATCTCTGGCACTTGTGCCTGATGAATTTTTGCTCCATAATTAGGTGTTATTTAATTATAGTTAGAATCTTTAATGTCACCTCGTTTAATTGCCATATTAAAAAGTATTTTGAGAGTTGAAGTGATTTGCCCAACATCACAAATTTAGGTTTGGAACTGAAAATGTCGTTTTTATTTTTTCCTACTTAAGTGTTATTGGTGAGAATTAAGTGCAGGCATATATTGTTATATAAACTGTCATTTTGATGTAGACTACATAGCATATCTCTCACTGTATGTGTTATATGTAACACTTAGCATATGGTGACTCTTAAGTAATGATGTGAGACATGCGTGTGTGTGCATTAGCAGGAATGTGATGAAATATACTACATTTTCTGTCTCCTATTTCCTAGGAAGCATTTTAAGTTGATATTTATTCTCCTGAAAAGAGAGCAGAGAAAAGATCAACTTATCCCTGACGGAGTATACGATTTTGTGATTATTAGTTTTCTCTGGATTTTGGCTGTAAACTAGATCTGTGGGTAGTGGTTGGTGCTGGATCATATACCTTAATTACAGCAGTGAGCTTCGACTTTCTTTAATGATTTCTTTAACTTTTTATTTTTGAAACATTACACATTCATAGGAAGTTGCAAAGACATGTACCAGGATGTTCCATGTACCCTTCACACAGCCTCACCAATGTTCATATCATGCATAATTAAAATATAATATCAAGGAATACCAGGAAATTGACATTGGTGTGATCTACAGAGTTTATTCAGATTTCACCAGTTACACTTACGCTCATTTGTGTGTGTGCATGTATGCGTGTGTGTAGATCTGTGCTCACAAGTGTAGCTTCATTAACCAACCACTCACCGCAATGAAGACACTTAATATACCGGTGCCACAAGGCTTCCCTATGCTGCCCCTTTGTGGCCACACCCACATCCCCCCCCCCAGCCCCTCACAGCCACTAGTGTCTTAGTTCTAACTCTATAATTATGTTATTCCAAAAACATTATGTAAATGAAATCATATAGTATGGAACCTTTTGAAATTGGCTTCTTTCATGCAGCATAATTTCCCTGAGGTTCATCTAACTTGTGTGTATTGATAGTTCATTCCTTTTTATTGCTGAGTAATATTCCATAATTGTTTAGACCACAATTTGTTTAGCCATTCACCCATGAAGGGACATTTGGGTAGTTTCCAGTTATTGGCTATTGTAATATCATATCTATGAATAAAGATACCATGAACATTCTGAGGAAAATAAGTTTTAATTTCTCTGGGAGAAATACCCAAGTGTATAATTTCTAGGTAGTATGGTAAGTCCATTTTTAGTTTATTAAGGGAGCTGCCAAACTATGTTCCAGAGTGGCTGTACTATGTTATAATCCATTCCCAGCAGTTATGTATGATTGATTCAGGTTTTCTGAATCCTTGTTAGCATTTGGTGTGATCACTATTTTTCAGTTTGGTCATTCTGATAGATGTGTAGTGAATTCTCATTGTGGTTTTAATTTTAACTTTCCTAACGTCTAGTGATATTAAACGTATTTTCATGTGCTTATTTGCCATAGGTATATCCTCTTCGGTGAAATGTCTATTCATGTCTTTTGCCTATTTTATAATTAAGTTGTTTGTTTTACAGTGTTGAGTTTTGAGAGATCTTTATTCTAGATACAAGTTCATTGTAACATATGTGATTCGCAAATATTTTCTTCCAATCTCTAGCTTGCCTTTTCATGCTCCTCAGGGGGTTTGTTACAGAACAAAAGGTTTTAATTTTGATGAGGTCTAATTTATCAGTTTTTTCTTTCATTAATTGTTCTGTCAGTGTCAAGTATAAGCATTCTTTGCCTCGTCAGGTTTAGGACTATGTCTCAGAAGATTTTCTCCTAAGTTTTTCTTAGAGATTTTAGTGTTTTACATTTTAGATTTAAGTCTATGATTCATTTTTAGTTAATTTATGTATAACATGTGAGATTTATGTTTAGGCTTATTTCTCTTGCCTGTGGATGTCCAATTCCTCCAGCACAATTTGTTGAAAAGATCATTCCTCCTCCACTGAATGACAGCATGGTTTTTAAAAGATACATAGTCCTTAAATAGATCATGTGCCCTACATAATAATAACTAGAAATATTTGAGCACCTACTCTGTGCTAGACATATTTCTAAGCAATTTCCCTGCTTTATTAACCATTTACTATTAGCAGAAAAAATTCCTGTGGGACAGTATTATTATTCTTATTTTAGAAACATGGAAATTAATTTTGGAAAAGTTAAGTGATTTGCCCAAGATCATAAAGATAGTGTGATACAAAGATGGAATTAGAATCCATGTCCGTCTGACTTGAAAGCCCATGGCATGCTTAATACTGAAGTGTTTTCTTACCCAAGGGAGTTTGGAATCAAGGCTTTTCATCCATCCATTATGTTGTATAGTCAGGGCTGATGACCTTTTTGGCAGACTGTTAAAAATATGTCTCTCTATCTCAAGAACTCAGCTGCAAGTTGGGAGACTGGCTATAAAATTTGACCACGCGTTTGCCATGTCATCTCTGCCCACTTTAGAAAATGAAATGGTAGTCTTCATCCAGAATCAGTTTGGACAATACCCTTTGCCGTGCCAATAGTTACAGCCAGAGCATCTAGCACATTTTTGCTTCTTTTTGCTCGGTTTGTATTGAACAAAACTTCTTCCAGAGCTATGTTGATTTTTAACAAAGGTCATTCAGCTAAGGATAACTTTCCTTATTTATTGAGTCTCTAATTCCTTTTAAACATCTTGATAGGCTATTTTCCCGGACATTAACCTGTAGTAATGATTTCTTTGTGATTTACATGTTACACCCTCAATTTACATATATTTGTAGTGTGTTACTTTTCCTTTTTCATGGAGGCTTGCTTAGAAATTGCATATTAAAGCAAACCGAACAAGAGGGTCACCCGGTACCATATGTTGCTTAGAAAGGGATTGATAGTGGAGTTTTACCATAGTTCTACTTTTTTTCATAAACATTTGATACTTGGTCACCTTTTGCAAATAGAAAATCTCACGGATGGAGCAAAAATCAGAAGATGGATTGCTTTGCTTCCTCTACTGATTACCTGCTGACTGACCTTGAGCAGCCTCCAATTCTATACCTGCCCATCTTACAAGTGCAGATCACAAACAAAATAAATGCTTTGTTCTTAAGGGTTAGCTTTTATTGTTTTCTTGTTTTGTGAAATGTATGAGCTGGTCTTTTGGAAGCAAGAGGAAGTATGTTGGTCTTTTACAAGAGCCAAATGGAAGGACCTGTCTAGGGCAGCCAGCAAAACATAGGCATGGGTAATAGTGAAGTGACACAAAACGGTCTCTGATAATGTAAGCTCCCTGAGGACAACAACTGTGTGTAGTACTCTCCTCTGTCTGCTATTTCAACAGCCTGTTTCCACACCTCCCCATGGAGCTTGTAAAGTAGTAGAATCGGACAAGTGAGCCTTGGACCCTCACATCCACCCTAGGGCAGCACCCCCGCACCCCAGGCATTTGTTGCCTTCACTGTTGCCTGACGAACCTTCCCAGTGGCTCTACCCATCCTGGGGAAACATGATTGAACCAAAAGTATAGAATTTTAGATTATCTTAGTCAATCTGTTTGCCCTTCTTTGGTCTCAATGTTCTTTCTATAAATTGAGGGAATAACTGCAGACCTCACTGGTCTATTGTTAATACAAAATGAGATGATACAGTGAAAGGACTCTCCCAATGACAAAGCTCTATCCCCAGTCGAAGAAGTGTTGTTTCCATTGCATAATAGTGAAGTGGTACCAGAGCTCTGTGTCTGACTGGTTCAAATCTGGGCTAAAATGCTGGGATTCAAGTGCTTTGAAAATGGGCAAAGTCTCTTTTTTGCCATATGTAGAATAGGGTAAGATTGGGGAAATCTGAGGATTCAGAAGGATGATAGAGGTTAGAACATGGAATTAAGCTTCCTGGGCTCATACTCCTATACGTAGCTCATGCTACTTACAGAGCTTCTTGATGCCTCAGTTTCTCTGTCACTTAAGTGCCATTATCATGATGACTCTGAACTCATGGGATTGATGTGAGAAAGAAATGAAATTACATGAAATGATCATCAATATGCCTGGCACATATTAAATGTCAATAAATGTGAGTTAATGTATTACCAATATTCATACTCCCACTTACCCTATATATTGATCCACCTTCCTCCCTTCTCCCTTATCTTGATCTTGAAAGATGATCATGATTAGAAACACAGAAAATTTTGATGTGTTGAAGAAAGTCACCTGGAATATTCTCTCAGATACTAAGTAAATCTCTTTCTTTGGTATGAATTCTTTGGAAGAAATTCTTTCTTTTTGCTAGGAATTTTCTAATTTCTTCTCCTCTTGCATTAAGAAAAAAAAAAAACATGCAAGAATTATTTTTTTCTTGTCCCAAAATGTCACCAGACCTAACACCTGTCCTAGTTCCAGCTCTCGTGAATTCCAGCAGACCTCGTGGAATGGACAGCATTAGGAACCTTGTCAGTTTCACAGTGCTTTTGGCCTGAAGCCACCTCGGCTACCTCATGCTACAGGTCAGCTGAGGGACCTGGAGGTGACAGGCTATTTCGCATCCATGCACACGGGGGCCCCGGGGGTAGCAGGGCTGTAAGAGTGGTCATGTTTCGTTCCCTCTCCTGCCCCCCTCTCCACATCATTTTCATTTTTACTTTCTAGATTCTTTCCATTTTTGAAAGTTCCTTTTAGCCACAATCTGAATGCAGTGCAGCCCTGTATCAGAAAAAGGAATATCATGTGTGATATTTTTTTAAACAGCAACACAACTCACGACACTCAGTGGGATGATTAGATCAAGTTCTAGTAGGCGTCTTGGGCTCTGAGCTCTCCTGAAGTGTTCAGCACAGTTGGCCTGATCACCCTTTCTCTTTATTTGTGTGGAAATGAGTATAAATTCTGTCTTTGTTAATAATGTAGCGTAACTTTTGAAAGGTGACTTAAATTTCTATGCCATAGTCTATATTCCTCACAAAATAAAGACAATTTAAATATCAAACCACTGTTACCTAGAGGGCAGAATTAGGGATGTCCCCATCTGGAGTACTTACTTGCAGAACTGTTGGGGGAAAAAACATCTCATTTTAAGATCCTTCTAAGGCTTGGACTTTGAGAGTAGGGTGAATATGAGCCTTCAGTACATAGCTAACTTTCAGTACATGGTCATTAAAAACAAAGAAGTGAAAATGATTGTTAAACACTAAAAATATTCATCATGTTAATTTCTCATGACCCTTATGCTGTGGCAATTTTGCATAAAGGTTTATTCGTAAAGTGTGAGGTGGGAGCTATTTATTTTATAAATCTAAGAAATTCCCAGTTTGGTTAATACAAAACCATAATAAGAACTACTTAGTAAAAACAGTGGATCAAACTATGTAATCACAGATCATTAGTGGAAGACTTCAATTTGCCTTAGGCTTGACATTTCCAGAAATGAAATTATTGAGAAAAGATTAAGGATGAGATAAATCGTTTGGAGAGAAAAAAGTTCATAAAATGATTAAACCAAAACCTCAAAGTTAAAATCTTATTCCAACCAGGCATGCCTAGTTGGAAGCTACATGACTTCAGAAACCCAATTTGAATTATCTTAAGCACCAAAAGAAATGGATTAGCTCAAGGAACTAAAATAATCCCCAAAATAACCAGGCTTAGAAACTCAGACAAAATAACCAGGCATAGAAATGAGAAATCAGGTCTTGATTTCTCATTACCTTCCTCATGCAGGTCTCACTCCAGGCTGCCCCTTCCTACCACGTCAAGTTAGCTTTGGGAATTCCAGGCTTCAACCTCACTAGCTTGGTAATTCCACTTAGGAGAAAATGTCTTTCCCAGACATTTCAGCCACAGTTCTGAGGCTCAGTCTCATTCCCTGGTTTGGGTCATAAGGCCACCGCTGAGAAAATCATAGTTGTCAGGGCTTGAGATTTGTCCTTTGTATCAAATGGCATAAGAATAGAAGAGGGGTGTTTCTCCAAAGGAAATTGAGATTCTGTTACCAGAAACTGGGGAGTGGCTGCTCCGGAGACAAGAACAACTTGGGTGTCCTCCACCATCCATCTACCGAGCCTGGATTTGAATGGCATAGGATAGGAGAAAGACAGAACTCTGAGCAAGTAGGGTCGAAACAACAAGAAAACTGAAGATAGAAAACGAGAAAGCCCCCCTGAGGTCCATTTTGCCCACTCAGACATAAAAGAGCAAGTTACATTAAGGTTGCTAAAAGTGGAGAAGGCACGCAATTGACCCAACGTGAAGCCCTGATAAGGAGATTCGTTGAGTATTCCATGAGTACCCTCCAGAGCCAAGTGTGGAGCACCTGCTCTTGGGTAGACCTCTTTAGTAGGATGCATGTGTTTGTATCACAAGGCCTCCAAAAGCCACATGTCTGGAATAACACCAAACAAAGAAAAAATGGCTCTCAAAACATTTATTGTTTTTTCAGCTTTCTCTATCTCCTAAATGTATATTGAGACCATTTTATTAATGTTAAATCACATAATAAATTCATTCTGGGAAAAAAGTATTTCCAGTGAATAACTGTACCTTCTCATAATCTATAGCTACGTCCCACCTTATTGTCCAGGGTAATGATTTTAATCCAAACTTCTCTACATACTAAGTGTGGAACCCTCGGCAAAACTGGCTCACAGCTTGCTTGTCTGTCCAAAGGGGCTAATGAGAACGCCCCTGCAGAGGTTCATTTTCAGGGTACCCGACAAGGGTAAGCACATGGCAACCGTTATTGTTCGGGCATTTTGGCTTCATTTGGAAATGGTGTCAGAACTAATCTTATAGTAGAAAATTATAGTATAATCTTATCACATAAAACACCTACTTATAGTATTCCAGAAAGATGTAATACACAAATGCTCAATATTAGGAGCTTAGAAACTAAACTCAGAATGATATTACTCCTGGCTCCTTGAATTACCCTGCTCCATATTTTGTCCCTAGGGTTTCTCCACTTTGTCTAGACTTCCTAGGAATAACCCATGATACTTTCCATTGCCAAGAGACTAGCTCTGTGCCCAAAATGTTGATGTAATCAGTCAGCCTTAAGTTATCTTGCATGCTTTAAAATTCCCACCTATTATTTTTCAGGTGACCAGCCCCTAAAGCAAAATAAAAATTGCTTGAGTTGGTATTTAAGCAGAGATTCACAGAAGAAAAAAAAAATTGTTCTAGACAAATTGGGCAAGCCTAAGTGATCCTTTAGTCATGTTTCTAGTAATTTCCTTCTTCCCTGGAGCCTGACCCTGCAGGACAAAGATCTATTTTCTAGTCAATTACTACTTATAAAGGGCATAATTACATACAAAAATCAGAAAAGGAACCCTATTTCTCTTATTATGGTAATGGAATGGTAATTTTTGAAATAACTACAATACATACGATAGAAATGGCATTTGCTTTCCTTTGACTTCTCATTGCTTTTAGTTTCATACCATACCATTCCCAAATCTTTCATTTATTAGCAAAGCAGCAATAAATGCAGCTTGTAGATTACCTTTACGCAAGGAAACAAAAGAAATTATTAGTCTATAACACGCTATTGTAGCTAATCAACTTCTCACCGAATAACATTCAAAATTTTCCCCAAGAACCAATACAATGGACCCTCGAGAGTTTGGATGGTGACAGTGGGTACAGACTGAGCTGCCTGGAAGCCTGTTCACTGTCTCAGACTCTAAGATCCAGGGCTCACCTTCAGTTCCTTGCCCAATTTTGACATTTTCTATCTTTTTAAACTGCATTTTTTAAAAAAAATATCTGCTATGGCTATGTGTTCAGTGCTAAGACATGTTTTCTCATTTAATCTAACCTACTTCTTTATTAGGAGTTCTATTATTCCCTTCGTTTGTCATTTTTATTTCACTCATTCATCCAGTGCTCACTCTAAGTCAGGCAATATCCTAGATGCTATGAACATAGTGGTGAGGAAGACAAAGGCTGGCATTTTAGTGCAGGAGAAAGTCAGTAAGTGAAAGGAGAAGGTAGAGGAGGAGGAGAGGAGATCAGGGAGATGATATTTCAGCAGAAAACTAAATGAAGGGATGCCATGAGCTCAGGGGAAAAACGTTTCAGACAGAGGAACCAGCATGCGCAAAGGTCCTGAGGTAGGAACAGTGCTTGTGAAGAACAGAGCACAGTCTCTGTGAATGGAATGTGCTGAGAGGGGGCCAAGGCCTTGCAGGTAAAGTAAACAATCTGGATTTTTTTTTTCAGAGGCTAAGAGGAGCCACATATGGGTGACAGCAGAAGAGTAATGTGATTCCCATGTGAGAAAACTAAAGCTAAAAGGATGTTAAGTGACTTGTTGATGTCATGCATGTGGGAAGCCCCATAACCCGGGACTCTCACTGAGGCCTATGCAGTTCTAGAGCCTTAATCATTTATAATCCCCGTATAGCTTCTCAGTCACACAATAGATATTGCCTTGTGTATGTACTCTGTTATTCTCTTTATAAATAAGCTCAATCCTCAAAACTGACTTGTTTCTCTGGAGATCCCCTCACTCAAAAATCTCAGCTGGCTTATTTCTCATCTTCTTCTTTGATGTGCTTGTCCACAAATCTCCCCCTCTAGTCACAGATCCAATCAATTATCTCTGATAAAATTTACCAGATATGTCCTTTCTTTTCCATTGCTCCATGGCTCCTGCTACTATTCCAGCTTCAAGCCTTGTCTCCTACCTCATCCCAGGATTTCCGAACACGTGACAATCTAGTAGCAGCCCTCCTTGCCAATCTCATCCCTCCTTATTCTCTGATGTCTCAGATTAGTCACTTACAGGCTATATTTTTACCATATGCTCTTTTTCACAAAAAGATTTTACATAACTTTAGATTTCTGGCATCTCTTTAAAAATCTTAGATCTGACAGCGCTAGGCCCCTTTTCTCACAAGGCCGAAGCTGGGAAGTGGCTGCTTGTTTTGGATGGGGCATGAACTCTCCGGTTCTCCACAGTCTCCCTACAGTCAGACACCCACAGGTATCACACACAACCTGTTGCAGGCATGTACTCAGTTAAGCATAGTGACCATAAGTACACTCTGGAGCCAAACTGCCTGGGTTCAAATTCTGGTTCTACTACTTACGAATCTTATGTTATTGACCGGTTACTTAAAATCTCTATGACTGCCCTGTAAAATGTGGTAATAATGATAACTATCTCATGTCTCTGCAATGATTAAATGAACTAATATATGCAAAAGCATTTAGAACAATGGTTGGACATAGAAAGCACTCAATGAAAGTTACCTTTTGAGGTTGCTGTTCATAATTTCTACCGTATACTAGGCAAGTTGGTGTACTTGTCAAATTGAATATGCCTTTTAAAATCCCATTACCCTGACCCTAACAAATGGCTTGTCCAGTCTTCCATGATCATGGAATCCAATCCATCTCTTAAGTAAGGCCTCCTTCAAATCTCACCCATTTGTGAAACCATCCTTGGCCACCATGTTTAGATATCATGTTTCACTCCTCTGCATTCATCTGGCTCTGATTTTGTGCAATTCTTAAAGCACACTCATCTACTCCCCTGCATTGCTGTTTAACAGTCTTGTGCTATGTTTCCTCTTTCCAACCAGATTGAAGAATCCTAATGACGATGTGTGTCAGCTAATGATTGGGTTATGTTTCAACTTTCAGGCAGATAGTTGGCACCAATGCTATACAGTACAATACTTATTTTCTGAAATCTTATGGGGATAAATTTATCATGGCAGTTTTCTTGGCCAACAATACTAAATTAGGTCAGGTGTCTATCTAATCAGTAGAATAGTGAAACAGATAGTTATCAACAACAAGGTTCTGGAGTGGAAACAGTTTTTTGGTGTTTTTTTGTTTTCTGCCCCACCCCCACTCCTTTTTAACACAGGTAGATGGAGATTGAAGGTCATTATTGTGTGACATTAGTTTCAGATTGACGGTCGTTATCATGGGGCAACTGTGTTTGATTTAGTTCTTTCCTACCTCATAGAAGCTGCAAACCTAATTGGCAAATCTGTAAAAAGGACCAGAAAATCAGTTTCGTCTGGGGTTTGAAAAGTTATGCATGAACTTTTTTTTTTTATTGAGAAATGAGTATAGTTTATCCTTGGCATTGGTCTTCAACATGGATAAAAGACAAAACATGAGAATTCAATGTATATTCGATTATGGGATGGAGACAATGAAAATAGTTGCTGGGAAAGTGTGAAAATCATTACATCAAGACTGAGCCACCTAAGATGATTGTTAGTGGAGGTGGAATAATCAAATATTCTTGTTCATTAATGTCTGCTAATGCCTGCCTAAAATTCAGTAAAATTTCAGAAGATTTTCTTGAACCTAGGAAAATACTTATGCTACCATTTGCATAAATCTCTGAAAGAAAACACTTTTCCATAAGCCTTCATGGTGGGGTGGCGGCTGTAATTACTGAAGCCATTTTCTAAGTAATATGGCTGGAACCCATCCATAAGGGAACCAAAGAGAGCCTGTGATAGATAGTTATTACCTCTGTGGAGGAAAGCTAACAATATATAGTGAGTATTACAAATAACCCTAGGTTTTAGCAGTAGGTCTACCGCAATTAAGTCCTAGTTTTCTGAAAGTGACCTTCTAGGATGTTCATGTCTAACTCTACTCTACCAAGGGCTGTGCTGTCATGCAGGCAGAAGAGAGTAATGAGATTGTTTGATTGATCAGAGAATGCCAAATTAATCCTGCCGGCTGTAAGCCAAACCCACAGTGCCAGCCTACACAGTGCAATAAATAAAAAAGGTAATTTGATGCTCTGGCTAAAACGATCCCTGGAAATGGCAGCCATTTGGCCTCATTTAAAAGGTGGGGAGGAAATGAATTTTGTAATGAATTACTTGTCACTCAAAAGATATCTGGTTTACAACGGGAAATAAAAACCACTCCAAAGAGTAGCCATTTTGCCAAAAAGAAAGCAATAAATCAAATAAGTGCTAGCAAAACAGATGAGTATTTATTCATCATTAGGTCATCTATAGCCCCAAACAATTAGATTAAAGTGGAATGATCCAATCTGAGGTATGTGAATGGATAGAGAAGGAATAATGAGTACCCTTTAGTTCTCAAATGACCTTCTATTAAACATTATTTTTTTTCTTTTATGAGATTTGGCTTATAAACCTATATTTTGTAAATCTGGTTTGTGTCCAATTTAGAAAAACATAATCCATTTACATTTATTGGTTTGGTTCTAATTGCAGCACTCATTAAATTTGGATAATGAAAAACATTCACCAAAACTCTTCAGTGTACCAAGGAAGTAGTGAGAATTGAGAACTTTTTTAAGGTCTTGATGTACAATGAGTAATCACCACTATTTTTTCTTAAATGTGACATTTATTGGGAAGGGACCTATATGTCCCACTTTATTTCTGGTATTTGGACCTAGATATTGTCTCTATGGCTGTTCAGGGGATACTAGGGTCAATGGCCACAGCACAGGGACTCACTAAGAGAAAACTAAAGCCCATTCTCTAGACTTTTACAGTTTTTTTGTTTGCTTGCCTGTTTGTTTTGCAAGGGATAATGATTTATTTTTTTTAAGGGACACTGAGCTTCTTGGGATTTGCTCTGTCCTTAAAGATATTGACTAAAGTGTCAGAAGAGGGGATAGTTGGGGATGGGCTGATGAAAAGTGAAAGAGTAGTCTATTTTCTCTGGCTGATAGGCACTTAAATCTGTAATCAACTGAGATTTCAGTTTTAACAAACATATATTTTAAATTAACATAAGAGAGGCTAATGAACCCATTTGCTGATAATTTACAAATGAATTAATTTGTTAATGAATCTATTTACTAATAACTGTTCCCTTTCAGAATACTGACTCTAACTGCTGCGGTACATACTATTTATCAAAGCCAGAAAAATTACATTAAAACATTTTCCAAATGTTAGATTCTAACATCAGAGCTGATGACTACTTCAGGTGCCTTTAAATCGAGGCATTATAACAATCTTTTCAGGTATGAGTGGAACAAAGGAATTTTTATTGTCATGTGGTCTTGGATCACTCTAACAGGAGTTCCTAGAGTGGCTGAAGAGTTTCCACATTTTTCTAAATATGCCTCCTCGCTTCAAAAAGTCATCTTTTAGCCACAGGGGAAGTACTGCTTCCTCATTGTCCAAGGTTCTCTCAAAGCAAAACTCCCTTATCTCTGTGGTATAACGTAATGGATAGAGCAAATATACTAGCTGAGAGACCAAGACCTTGATTAAACTAACATGTTTGTGCCTCAGTTACCACATCTGTAATGTGGGGGTGATAATACTACGTGTCTCTCCTTGTATTGTAGTAGATGTCACATTTTAACAATGCTTTATCTATGGTGTTACCTGCCAGTACTGTCTTTTTGAAAGAATAATTCCTCAAATAATCAGTATCACTCTTTGTTAAAAGTCTCAGGTGTCTATCTTAAGAGATGAAGGTGTCGTTAAAAGTATTCTATTTGTAAAATTATTTTTTAATTATCTTAAGGTATTCACACATATCCTTGTGTATAGTTTAACATATATGACCTTAGCATTGTGTAGAATGTTATTTGGACACTGTGGAACAGGAGAACAACACATCTGATTCTAGGGTTATAAGACTGGTGGGTTAATTATGATGTAAATAGGCTAGGTAGTATAGGAGAAGATTGGAGGAAGTTTAACATATGTTTATATGTTTACCAAATGAATACGTCTACTTTTCTGTCCCCAAAACCTTTGCAGTAGCCACAATAGTCAGATGCCTTGAATATCTCTGTGCCCCCTCCAGTCTGTTTTCCACACAGCAGCCAATGTGACTTCGTAACGATTTTCCACTACCTCATGTCACTCCTGTGCTTAGCTTTACTCTGTGCTCGACCTTGGATGATAGAAAGCAGCAAGCTCCTGCCTCCCTCTCCATCTTCGTCTCACATCCCTCCTCACTCATAAAGCTCTGCTTATGCCAGCCTTCTCCCTGGCACTGGAATACATGGAGTTCTTCCCAGCCTCAGGACATTTGAACATGCTGTTCTTCTATGTGCGACATCTTCCATTCACATTTTCTGTCACTCCTGTTCATCTTTAAGATCTCAGCTAAACGTAACTGCTTACACAACGCTCCTTTAAAGCTCAACACTTCACCCCAGAATTTATATTAGCTTTCCCCTAACACTAATCTAATTTCAACATGGCATACTGACCTTTTTCTTCATATAACTTATTACAGTTATGTTTTCTATGTGTTTGTTTAACCTCTGTCTTTCCCAGTAGACAGTTAACTCCATAAAGGCAGGGACTATGTATGGTATGATTTTTTTAACACTGTACCCTTACCCCTAGTATAAAACCTCAGACATGGTTGGTGCTCAGTGAATAATTGTTGAATCAATGAATATGTCAACAAATGAGCACTCACTATGTGACAAGCACAGGGCTAAATGCATAATACTCATGACTTCATTTAATCCTCTCCATAACCTCTTGAGTTAATTACCATTAGAGTCACCATTTTACAAATGAGGAAATAATCTTTCTTTGTGGAGCGGGCTGTTCTATCCCTACAAAAAGCGGTTAACGTTCACCTAGAGTATGAGCTGTAGTTAGTGACTTGCTTCCAAAGAACAGAGTATGGAAGTAGAGAAAATGGTCAAAATGGTAACTTTACAGTGGATAAACTTGGAAGATACCACCTTAAGCAAGTGATCAAGGTTAATATAACCAAGGATAAGTTGTTGATATCATGTACCCCTGATATGATGTGATAACAAAAGCATTTCACTTATGTGGTTATATTCCCCAAAATGCGTAACCCAGCCTAATCATGAGGAAACATCAGAAAAACCCAATTTCAAGGACATTTAATAAAATACCTCTTCTAAACTCTCAAGATCATGAAACACAAAGAAAGACGGAGAAACTCCCACAGATCGGAGGAGACTAAGAGGCCTGGTTGCTAAATGCAATGTATGATCCTGGAATAGAAAAAGGACAAAAGTGAAAAAAACTGATAAAATCCAAATAAAGTTTAGTTAATAGTAATGTACCAACATTAATTTCTTAGTTCTGACAAATGTATTATTGTTATATAGGGTGTTCATATTAGGGGGTGCTGCATAAAAGGTATACAAGAACTCTCTGTAGTATCTTTGTACTTTCTGTAAATCTAAAATAATCCAAAATAAAAAGTTATGCATTTTTTTAAGTGGCTAAATGGGTTTGGAAACCAGGGCTGACCTTTAGTTAGCGTATACTTGTTGTTTATGGCTGACATGATCCAAGTTGACGTAATACGTTCGCTCCAATTGGTCAGGACTCAAACATGGCATGTTGGTGAATATTTTGAGAATTACCTCTATGCTTTATTTCAAAAAAAATTATAGTCAAATTTCTATTCACTCTAAAGTATTCTTTTCATAATTCTTTTTTTGGAAGAAAAGGAGACTGTGTTATGACTGTAGTCATTCTATTTAACTGAGTTGTTGCCATGGCGAATCTAAGTGTTCAGAGACTAGTTCCAAATCAAAACTTCAGAAAATGCTAACGCCACAGCACAAGAAAAGACCAGCTGCCAATGATGTGGCTTCTCAGAGTAACATAACAAATACATCAACGTATGCACAATATTGGAAGCCTTCTAGTGCAACCTCACCTGGAATATGTTGGAGTATCAGTAAGAGGTTGAATATGTTTTTCCAGACTTTTCCAGGCTTACTTTCTTTCCTTGGGCAATCACAGAACTGAACTCTATCAGAAATATGCTGGGGCATGTTTCATTGTCTTTGCATCTCCTGGTAGGAGAAGCCAACAAATGCCATTTTCAAGTCACTGCAGATACCATCTCTGTACCATTGGAAATCTCAGGCTCTCGTAGATTCTGTTCAAGAGTACCCACGCAATAACTTTGAATCTGACCAGGGTGGCAGGACTCACGTCCAGCTCTTCCCAAAAGCATGCTGGGGCAGGGATCCTCAAATCACATGAGGCTGTTGATAGACTGCAGATGCTGACTCAGTGAGTGTGGGGTGGGGCCTGAGGCTTTTAATTTCTACAAAGCTCCCAGGTGCTGCTGCAGGTCTCTGGTGCATTTTGAATGGAAAGGTGCTAGGATATCTTTGATGATATCCTAAGCAAAACCATACCATTAGGAATTTAACTGCGTATTCCAGAGTTTTATTTTCCTTTTCAACTTAATCTCTTCAGTTCAGTGACTTTTACATTTGTGGTACTCCCCAAGATGGGATGCAAAATTTAAAAAAAGCGTTTAGTTTTAGTTGAGAGATCCCTTCACAAAAAATTGATAGAGAAAAAAAGAATTTTTATCACCTACCTGCTCAAAGTCTGACTTCTACAGGATGACTTGTTTCTTTGTAAAGAATCATTTGTGATCTATGTTGACTGAATCTGAGAAACTCTCTCTGTTCAATCTCCAAGTGAACTAAGGGCTTTGTCAATTTGACCAAAACACAATCTAATTGAGGGACTGTGTTCCTTTTGCTAGTTAATTCTCTCAGCATTTGTATTCTTGCTTTTTCCTCCCATCATGACTCGCTAACCAGTGACTACCCAAACCCTAAGTCCTGGGTTCAGGTATTTAACCAACACATTTAGGAATGCAATCAGGCCAGATGTTACAATTCAGAGACTGCTGTACGCATTTTAAATCTTCAACCCCCATGAAGTTTTAATAACTTCTGCAGTTTTATTGAACACGTTTACTTTGCTTATTTGAATTGCAGCTTCTTATAATAAATTCATCCAGAAAGACAGTCACCTGATAGAACACAGCATTTCCTGTTAGTGTAATACGTGAGTTTCAATTTATGGTGTTGGAAGTTTGATTTTGGTCAGAGATTCTAATGTCCCTCACACAGAGTTTTGACCCTTGAAAATTGGTAAAGATATATTTCTATGGTATAAACCAGCATATCACACCATGGAATTTCACTGTAACTTGCTAATACCTGACACAAGATGCTATTTAATCTCTTGGATGTTACCATTCTTATATTCTGTCATATTTTTTCATGGACTATATACAAAAATTATGTCATTTAAAATTTGACTGTAATTCTGCTTAGTAGGTAGAACAGATGCTTTAAATAATAATAATAATAAAAACCCTAACCACAACAACCCATTTTCTATGCGGACACTAAGACCAGGGACTTGTTCATAGTATTAATAATAAAGTTACTGGCAATTGGCTCTGGAAGGGATAATAGAGATTTAGTCCCATGACCTTGTTTTACAGAACAAAAGACTGAAGCTGAGAGAGTTGGGTCACTTGGTCAAAGTGTCACAACAAGTGATGGGGGGATTGGGACCCCAAGTCACCTGTCCTGCCTCTCAGTCCACTACACTGTCCCATGTCATGCTCTGTCCCAGGCCAAGCACTAGGCAATGAGCCTCCTCATTCCATGTCTGGTTCCAGGTCTTTTTACCACACTGTAGACCTGTGTTTTATGAAGTGAAATGCACAAGGTGATTGTAGGAATACCATATGTAAACAAACATTTATTCTGAAATTATTCATGTATTTCAATGTATATTAATATCTGCATATCTTCTACTTACAAATGAGAATGACTTCCCAAATAATATAGCTTTTTAAATCTTTTTTCTTTTTTCTTTTTTTGAGACAGAGTCTCATTCTGTTGCCTGGGCTAGAGTGCTGTGGCATCAGCCTAGCTCACAGCAACCCGAAACTCCTGAGCTCAAGTGATCCTTCTGCCTCAGCCTCCCGAGTAGATGGGACTACATGCATACGCCACCATGCCCGGCTACATTTTCGTATATATTTTTAGTTGTCCAGCTAATTTCTTTCTATTTTTAGTAGAGACACGGTCTTGCTCTTGCTCAGGCTGGTCTCGAACTCCTGAGCTCAAACGATCCTCCTGCTTCGGCCTCCCAGAGTGCTAGGATTACAGGCGTGAGCCACCACGCCCAGCCCTTTTTTCTCTTTTGAGACAGGATCTTGCTCTGTCACCCAGGCTGTAGTGCAGTGGCATGATCATAGCTCACTGCAGCCTTGAACTCCTGGCTCAAACGATTCTTCTGCCTCAGCCTCCCAAGTAGCTAGGACTACAGGCACGTGCCACCACATCCAGCTCGTTTTTTTACTTTTTGTAGAGATGAGGTCTCGCTATGTTGCCCTGGATGGTCTCAAACTCCTGGTCTCAGCAATCTTTCTGTCTCAGCCTTACAAAGTGCTGGGATTATAGGTGTGAGCCATCACACCTTGCCTTAAACCTTTCTTTTAATAAAGTTAATTATTTAGGGCAAAATAAAGTAGATTTTAAAAAATAAGCAATAGTCCAGGTCCTTTGTGGACGTGACAAATATCATGCACACAGATTTTTGAAGTTTGGAAACTGCCAGTATACATCCCTAATATATTCTACCTTTCCATCACCCGTTTTTATGTGTCCCCAAGATTCACATGGGTATGGTTTCATTCAGTCACTCCAGCCAAAGAAATGGAAGCAACCGTGTGAAAACTGCACCAGTTAACTTATAACAGATAGGTAGTGACTGCTAGGACATAATACATTCTTAAAAACTTTTCAGTGTGATCCTTTTGAAATAAATCTTAGAATTCCTATTAGCATAGCAGTAAACTAGCATAACCTATATTGAGCTTAATGCAGTCCGTAAAAGTGTTTGTAGACATTGTATCACAGAGAAAAACTTTTGACAAAATCTGCTTGAATTGTTTAAAACCTGTTTTAACGATAGACAATGAATTATATGTTGTTATTTCAAGACCTTCACAATTTGATCAATAGAGTGTTGCATCTGAGAAGACAAAGATGGCCAGTTTTCATAACAAAATATATGCATAAATAAGACATGTTAAGATTTTACTGATAGCAGGTTTGCTATAAGAACATATGTCTCTCCATATAGAATTGGCATATTTATATGAAAATGTATGCAAAATTGGGATATTTTTGTATAATATTGAATTTAGAAACTCATATACTGCTTTGCTGGCAAAGCAAGATACGCGTTCAATTTAGTATAATTCCCATAATCCCAATTTTTATTTTCACCTCATCATGATTCTATTAAACTTGGAATCTCTTTTTAAAAGAGCTTCATCAAAAACCCTTTCTGAGGCTCTGATTACTTAGATCTTGATTTCCTACTTAATTTTCCTCAGCCATTATTAACACGTGTTGATTTCATTTTCTTTGTCTTAATCATTTCTTGCTAGGGAGTCTAACCACGGCATTCTCACCGTATATTCCAAAGGGGCCCTGGCACTGCTACTTTCCATATCAGCCTAATTTGAGAGGTCCTTTCATGTGAAAATAACTCCCAGTCATCAAGGGCAACTCGTTCATTAATTAAAGATGATTTAGCTCACTCATCCAGCACCCTACCAAGACCAGCTTTTTGACTCTTGGCAAGGTTTGGTTACGTCACCCTTGATGCTCCCAGTGGAAATTTCTATGCATTCTGAAGACTCAGAAAGATATTTTGATCTGCCCCAATAGGTGGTGGAATTTTTGGGGGGCACAGATGTACTATGAAGCCTGAACTAACTGGGTTCATTCATCTTCAGGACTGAGAAAGATGACATTTACCAGAAACGCACGGCCTTGCAGCTAGCATCTCTCTCTCAGGCTCATTACAGAACCTGGCCCAAGACACTCCACTCCCTTTCTTCCCATGGTCTGTGAACTGTCGGGTACTGCAGAAGCTAAGTCAGCCCTCTGCATCTGGGCTGCAGAAGTAGCCCAGACATGGCTAATTAAAATGCCAGCCCTTAGTGGTATTGGGCTGTTTCTCCGGGATACTTGACAGCTCTTGCGTGTCATCTTACAGGGTTTATACCTGGAAGTAAAAGTTCTGAATATTAAGAAGAAAAAAATTATATAGTCAGTGGAATGCTAACGTCTTGAGTTTCTAAATTGAACAGTGCTGTTAGATTAGGCTTTGCCGACACAGTCAGCAGGTTCTTACTTTCCTTGCTGGTGCCTGGCTGCACGTTAGGACATAAAACGTTTCCTTCATAGGCAGAAGAAAGCACCCGTGATATGATAAGGATGCCATTAAAGAAAAGTGGTCAGCGTTGAGGCTGGATTGAGACAAGAGTGGAATGTCATCTTTTTCATATAGTGCAATTTAATTTACAGCCGCGATGGTCACTTAAGCTTTTATGCACTGTTAATAAAGGTGTCCCGGACAGCAGTTGATAGAGAGTGAAGTTTGATCTTTGGCTTCAAAGAGTGACAATGAGATATAAAATATCCCTAATTGAAGAGATCTGTATCACGTGTTGTGAAGTTGAAGGTTTTATAAGAAACATTAACGCCTCTCTTTATCCAAAAGAGTAGATATAAACAGGATGGCCCTAATAACTCTCTGACACCCCCCCAATATCATACCTAATGACACTGATATTTGTGTTTTTTTTTATTGTTTCTAAGAGTTTTCACAAACAGAAATTTGTTTGATCTTTATTCCTCTCTGGGGTACACGGTATTGTTTTTCTCCCTTTACTGAGACTTGGTGCAGATTTGAAATTCCACAGTTCTAGAACAGAGGACTCCAAACTATTTGATGTGCATTGGGAGCATGGGGCATTCCAGGAGACACGTAGCAAAGGGTCCGTGGCAAGAGCAGAAAGAGGCACGGTTCCCAGATGCCTGCGGATCCAGAGAGGGTGGGGAAAGGAATGCTGACGAGTCTCACTGCTACCCTGGCCCAGCAGTTAACCTGTTTTCTGTGATCCACCTCTCTTGGGGATGCTGACCAACTCTCAGGAGTAAGCGTGTGCTTTTAATTGGCTTGTTACCATAATTTGAAGCTACGTGTCCTGCCTGACTGGTCTTTAATGAGGCACATCCACTCTTGGGCTCAGTCAAGCAAAAGAGGTTTCTGTGGATTAATAGACTCCACTTTCTCCTATGAATATTGCCAAAAGTACAGGGGGCTTCGGGTGCCAATAAAAACAGATCTCCCATTGATTGTCTTCCTCCATGCAAATGATCCTCCTCCCAGGGGAAACATTAATGAGAGAAAGCTGAGTTTCTCTTCAGCAGCAGCCAAGTTTATCCCCACTCATTTGTGTACACTGGGCCATAGGAACACACAGATAAGACTTGTTGTGTTAATTAGCCTGTCAACCTATATCAAAACATCCCATCGTACCCCATAAATATATACAATTATTATTTGTCCCTTTTAAAGCATTGCTTTTAAAAACTCACTGTAATGTATAAAAAATCGAGTGTGAAGCCAAAATTTGGGTTGCAGCTGTGGGATCCCAGGCCTGTGTACCTAGTGGTCCCAAAAGGTATCCCACCGTATAGATGGAAAATCTTTCTATTAGTGTCCTGACTTAAGTGAATTTGTGTAGGGAATTTGGGGGCGGGGAGAGGACTTCATGAAAAGATTGTTGATTATGTTAAGATTTCTCTGTCGACTTTTGGAAATTTTGTTCTCTCCTGCGCAGGTTGTTTGAAGGATTTCTTTTTTTAATATTTAAGGGGAAGAAAAGATACAAACCTTACATGATTCTTCGTATATATAGAAATTTTTCAATTCTCCCTTTTCTTTTCCTCTGAGTGCATTTTCTGTGACTCCTCTTACTTCTTCAAATAAGTAGTCCTCAGTGGCCCTCATTTGTATAGTGGTGAAAGGAAAAAAAGAAGAGTATAAATAGTCCCCAGTGGGAAGACTACTCTAGCACATGATAAATCTCTGCTAGACAATTTTCAGATAATATTAAGGCTGCTAGATGCTACTATAAATATGTACTGGCAAAGATAACTTAGTTCTGGAGTTTTCCTTAGTCATGAACTCGTTAGAAGAGCTGTAGTCTTTTGTCATGGGCAGCCAAGAGAATGCATTTTACTTGTCCTTTGCGTTGAAAATTTCTGACTCTGTTTCAAAGAGGTATTAAGAGGCGAGGCATGTTTTCAGAATCATATTGTCACTCACTTTTATAACACCAGCTCTAAAAATAAAGTTCTAAGGTATTTGACTTCCATCATGGGTCCTCCTTATTCTGAGAAGATGACCGAAATTTTGGCAATGAGAGATAATATTCTAAAAAAGGACAGCCACTTCAGGATATAAGAAAATAAGAGGGGAGAGGGCTCCTGTTCAGTTTAAAGGAAGAAAGACATATTTTAAGATGTTGCCTAAACTTTGACATTTTGCGGTTTAGCAGATCCGAACCAGAGACCAAAAATGCCTGGCCCCCGTGACTCAACTCATTGTGGGTGTGGAGCAGCGGAGCGGGGTGGGCAGGCAGTTCAATTGTCAGCTAAATATTAGAGTCCTTGAGATATTTTCTTCCTGTGATATTTGACCTCTCTTTGATGGGTATTATCATCATTTTTCCCCCCACAGAGAAAAAATATGGTGAAGGAAATGAAAGGTGAAAGGAATAGAAAGGAAAAGAATGGATGAATAGTAGGAAGAGGCCAGATACCCTGACACTGGGGAGAAGAGGGTCAAACAAAGCTCTTTGGTTTCCTTCCAGGAACCTAAAAATATCCACCTCTTGCCTGATTGACATTTCCACTCTACTTTCCTTGTACATGTACTGTAGGGGCTGCTAATGTTGCTTAACTCACATACTTTCCGGCTGCCAGAAAGAAACCAGTCAGTTGGGTAATCACGATAATTAAAAAAGATGTAAACTTCCAGAGTGGCTGACACTAACTCGTTACACTAAGCTGTCTTGCCTGACTGAACTAACATTAATTCCAATACCCCGTTATATCTGGCATGTAAGAATTTCCAGTAATGTCGATATTTCTTCCCTTCCTTTCTTTACCCAACTCTTCTCCCCTCCTTCCTTTCTTCTTTTCCTCCTTCCTTCCTTTCTTCCTTCCACATCTCTAACATACTCCCATGGATGCCGATGCTGCCTTTCCAAAGAACACACGTTTATAGCACTGTTTCAGACTAGTCTGTCCCAAATTTTAATGTGCATATAAATCACTCAGGAGTCTTATTAAAGATACAAATTCTGACTCAGTAGGTCTAGGATGGGACCTGAGATTTTGCCTTTCTACCAGTGTTCCAGGGGATGATGACAATGATGTTGACCTCGGGATAACACTTTGTAAATTTCAAGGTAATGGTCCACGTATTTTTAGTGCTATTAACACAGCCAAAGACTGTGCTGGAACCTGTTGCTCAGAATTGCATTGGGTGAAATAATTCCCATGCCTGCCTTGGAAAGTCCATTCCCCTTGTCCTGCACTAAAAGGTAGGGTGCAGAAAACCACATCCAAATGCATTCTTCTCTTTCCCTGTGCCACAGAGTAGGGTGACTTAGGTCTCTAAATTCAGGTGGAAGTGAACTGCAATCTCTGCTCCATCACTTTCTTAGGGGAGTTACTTAACCTCTCTAAGCCCCTGTTTAGAATGAGGATGAAAGTAGCAGTTACCCAGTGGGATTGTGGAGGAGCCTCAATGGCAGGGTTAGCATGTGTCAGAACACAGGGTTTCATAAATGCTAGCAGCTAATATTTTGAGATGACTCCTGCACACTTGGTGTGTATGTGTCCAGTAAGAAGGTGAAAAAACATTCCAAAACCTCTCCCACTGCCTCTTGAAGTTAGAAAATATTTAGTTGAATATAGACCAAAAGCCCAACCATTCTCAGTGCATGTAAGTCTCTTGATGTGTTTGTGCAGCACTGATTCCCCTGTCTGTGCAATCAGCTGGAATTCACTTACTGTAAATGTACAGGATTTATCAAGAGGACTATGTTATCTGTGGACCAAGTATGAAAGTATAACCTGGCACTAGCAAAAGGCTTTTCCAGCCACAAGTATCCTTCCTCTTGACCTTGAGCTTCCATCATCAGAGCTGATCCTTTGGATGAAGGGTCAAGAGAGAAATTGAAAAGTAATTTCATTTCCTAGGAGTGTGGAAGACTAACCTGCCAGCAGCTATGGGATGTGTTATGGATTAAACAGTAGGGAAAAATCAACTCTCGATTTAAAATTTATTAGGAAAGCACCTGGGGGCCATTTGGCATTTACGAACTTTTTTAGAAAGTTATTTCACAAAGTGATGAAGAGATAACTGAATTTATTGTTTCTATTGAAAACTTCTTAAAAACATTGATTTTTCAATCTATATTAATCAAGAGTCTTTGTCAAAAATGATAGAAACCCAAACAAAACTGTTTAAGCCATAAATAAATAAATAAAAAGGTGGAATTTGTTGGGTTAACTAACTGAAGTTTGCAAGGTTGTATTAGGTTATTAAATATGGAATTTCCAATTTCGAATCAAAAGTTTAGTTTGTTGTATCTCAAACAAGAAGCAGTGCAATTAATCAAAGTATGCACCTTAACTATCGACACAGTTTTGCCATCTAAACAGCTTGTTTATGCCAGCAGCGAAGAAGCCTGGAGAGCGAGTGGGGATGAAATTGCAAAAGGTGTTTTCCACAGCTTGTTGGAAATTGAGTATTTCTTCTTGCAAGAAGTGGTCCAAAGCCGAGAAGAAGTGGTAGTCAGTTGGTGCAAGATCTGGTGAACACAATGGATGACAGAGAGTCTCCAAGTCCAACTTCTGTAGTTTGAGCAGCATTGTTTGTGTGACATGTGGTTGAGCGTTGTCTTACAAGAGGATTGGCCTGTCTCTAGTGACCAATCTCAGCTGCCTAATTGCAAGCATCCTCATCATTTCATCCAATTGGGTGCAGTAGACATCTGCTGTAATCAGGTGACCAGGCTTCATGAAGCTGTGGCAGATAATACCAGCGTTGGACCACGAAACCGACACCATTAGCTTTTTTCAATGAATATTTGGTTTCATACTGTGTTTTGGCACTTCATCTTTATCCAACCATTGTGCCAAATGCTTGCGATTGTCAAAAAGAATCTATTTTTCATCACACGCAACAATATGGTGTAGAAATGCTCACCTTTATGTCATGACAGCAAAGGAAGGCAAGCTTCTAGATGATTTCTCTTCTGATGCTCATTTAATTCATGGAGTACCCATCTATCCAGCTTCTTTACCTTGCTGATTTGTTGGAATAGGAATATTGCAGGAATAGTAACGTCAAACCTTGCTGCTAATTCATGCGTGGGTTGAGATGGATTTGCTTCCACTACTGCTTTCAGCTCATCATTATCCACCTTGGTCTCAGGTCACCCACATGGCTCATTTTCAAGGTTAAAATCACCAGAACAGAAGATACCGTGTGTTCATTAGCCACATCTTCCCAAACACTTCGCTGACATTTTCAGCTGGCTGCGCTGCATCGGTTCCACGACGGAACTCATATTCGAAAATAACACAAATTTTTGACTTATCCATGGTTTTGCAAAAATTGATCTAAAAAAAAAAAGAGAAAGATAATCACAAGCCAAAATGGGCATTTGAAAGACTGAGGATATACCTTCACAATAAAAATAAAACAAGAAGTGTTAAAGTGAACTGTCAGAGATATCAGTTGTCAAACTTAGTGCTTAAGGAAATTGGACATTTCCTGCTTAATAACCTAACAGTTTGTTTGGGACATGGCAGGACACAAGGGATCGAACAGTCTCAAAGCCCACCCAACCCACACCCCTTCATCTCTGGGTGCTGCTTTCTTCTGGATTGGTTTTCATTTCAGAAACAAAAAAAAAAATCTCTCCTTGAGGGCTAGTATAATCACTGGCCACTACTCTGGGTCAATTTTCCACCACGTCATAAATTCCAACAAAACACAGAACTCCTGCTTCCCAGCTGAACCCACAGAAGTCCTGGGATCACTTTCCATGAGCCTGGCTTTGTCATACTCACAGCCAGTAACCCATTATGTGGTCCAGGGACAGAATTGCCTACTTCTTACTGGCCAGGCCTGGGCCACATCGACCCCACCCAACCCACATAACTAAGGAGGCAACGAGGATGATTTCCCTAGTAAAACTGGGTATTATTCTAGGAAGAAGAAAGGATGAATGCTGAGTGGGGAAAAAAAACAATCAATTTCTGAGAACTGGAGAAATATATCACAAAGTTATGTTGAGCACCATTGCCTGATGTCTTTCACAAACAAGGTGTTTTTGCCAAATACCTTACAGTTTCCAAAGAGTTAATAGTTCAGAGGATGGGGGTGGGGAGACATTTGGATAACAGCTAGCTACCCGAACTTTGTCTGCCATTTTCCATATTAGATTTCTCTCTCTCTCTCCCCCCACCCGCCCCCACGAACGCACACATTTAAATATATACAATAAGCTTATTCACCTCAGAAACAGGGATGTGATGCCAGCCAGAGGGTTTCACTAACATGATTGAAATGTGGTTAAGTGATTTTCAAGTACACAGCGATTCGCACTGTGTAACTATAAATAGATGCTCAGGGGAAATCTCTTTCCCCAGTCCTATTGACTTACGGAGATGTATGTGGAGATCCAAGCTCTGAGCAGAGTGAAATATGACTTTGTATTGCAGTTGCTTTTTACCAAAGATAAAAATCACTTTACATAAAAAGAGCCTGTTCCCGCCGGTGAAAAGCTGCTCTTTTGTAATAAAACACAATACTCAGGAAAACCACGTTAGCTTCTGTGCCCCACAGGAGCTCGGTTTAGAGAGGCAGGGTGGTAGCGAGCTTAAAACCTGGGCACTTAGCTGCCCCCAGTTGTTCTCCTGCTTGGCCTTTTCTTAGCTGGGTGACCATACCTGCTTAGCTTGCGAAAAATTAGTTTCCTCATCTCTTCGGTGACTACGATAAAGTTAACTGAAGCATAGGGAGTTATGAGGACGAAATAAGATAAAACTGACAAAATGTGTAACATGAGGCCCCAACAAATAATTGGTGATGGGTAAGTATGTGGTTATTGAGTATATGGGAATGCAGTAAACAATATAATGATTCAGTATAAGTTAAGCAAAATATTTTTTTAAATTTCAGAATATTACAGGGGTACAAACATTTTGATTACATGATTTGCTTTTGTGCAGTTTGAGTCAAAGTTGTATGTGTGCCCATCACCAAGATAGCACGCATCGTACCCGTTAGGTATGAATTTACCCCCCTCCCACCTATTTGGTTTCCGTTCAGTTTTACTACTGTATGTGCACATGGATGTTGATCAAGTACTGCAGTACTGGTACAAAAACAGAGACATAGACCTATGGATCAGAACAGAGAACCCAGATATAAAACCATCCTTATATTGCCATCTGATCTTTGATAAGCAGACAAAAACATACACTAAGGGAGAGGATCTCTAGTCAATAAATGCTGCTGGGAAAATTGGATAGCCACATGTAGACGACTGAAACAGGATCCGCGACTCTCACACTTTAATTCACGATGGATAATAGACTTAAACCTAAGACATGAAACTATAAGAATTCTAGAAGAAAATCTTGAAAAAACTCTTCTAGATATAGGCCGACACAAAGAATTTATGAAGAAGACCCCACAGGCAATCAGAGCAACAACAAAAAGTAACAAATGGAAATTGATTAAATTAAAAAGCTTGTGTACAGCCAATGAAACAATCAATAGAATGAATAGGCAACCTACAGAATGGGAGAAAATATTTGCATGGTATACATCCAGTGAAGGGCTGGTAACCAGAATCTACAAACAGCTCAAACAAATCAGCAAGAAAAAATCAAACCACCCCACAAAAATGTGGGCAAAAGACATGAACTTTTCAAAAGGCGATAAACTAATAGACAAAAACCATGAAAAAATGTTCAACATCTCTAATCATCAGGGAAATGCAAACCACAATGAGGTATCACCTAACTTCAGTGAGAATTGCTTTTATCAAAAAGTCCCAAAACACAGATGCTGGTGTGGATGTGGAGAGAAGGAAACACTCATACACTGCTGGTAGGACTGCAGACTAGTACAACCTCTATAGAAAATAGTATGGAGATACCTCAAAGAACTAAAAGTAAACCTATTTGATCCAGAATTCCACTATTGGGTATTTACCCAAAGGAAAAAAAATCATTTTATCAAAAAGACGTGTACTCGAATGTTTACTGCAGCACAATTCACAATCGAAAAGATGTGGAATCAACCCAAGTGCCCATCAATACATGACTGGATTAATAAAAGATGGTGTATGTATACCATGGAGTACTACTCAGCCATAAAAAAGATGAACTAATACCATTTGTAAAATAATATTTTTACTGTATTTTTGAGAAACTGGATTTAAAAAAAAAAGAGGTTAAGAGTGCAAGGCCTGGGCTATAGTTTCCTCATCTATGAAATAAAAGGTTCAAATAGGATCTAGGATTCCCACTAAAACATTTCAGTGGATTTAGTTTTTGTGCATTATAAGGTCATGCCGAATGTTTCCAAGCCAAACCTAACCTTGCAGTCAGGCCAAGCAATGATGTGGTAATGGCTTACATTACTAAAATATTAAAATTGTGTTTCTTTTAATACCTTCATCTTCATATGGTTGGATATGCATTGGGTTGGACAGTCATACCCAATGCATAGCCCATTCATTCTTTTATTCTATAAGGAAGAACCAAGGGTCTGGCCTGCTCTGTCCCTAGCTTGGTGCTAGGCATAAGGGTTACATTTTAATTGGTGGAGGCAAATAAAAATATGTAACAGAAAAATAAATAATTACAAATTATGCTACATGCTATGGATGAGAGAAAGAAAGGGAAACAAATATTACTAGTGGAGCAGCCTCACTTTCACATAGAATGGCATCTAAAAAGAAGTGATAAGCTAGGTTATAGAGCAAAAAGCATCCAGTTATACAAAGGGGAAAAAGAAAAGCATCCCAGGTAGACGGGAAAGTAAGTACAAAGGCCCTGGGGTAAGATCTGTATATATTTGAAGAACTGAATGACAAGGATGGCTGAAGTGTGGTGAGTGAGGGAAAGAAAGTGATATGGGATGTGGTTGCAGAAAGGAAGGGGCCAGATCATACATGGCCTTTAAAGTGCTTGCATGGTATTCTTCGTGCATTGAGATACTACCGCAAGGGACTACAGTGATACAAATTACGATTTAAAACCATTCTTGCTGCTGTAGAGAAACAAATTGGAGAGTATAAGAATGAAAGCAGGGCCAGACACAGTGGTTCATACGTGTAATCCCAGCACTTTGGGAGGTCAAGGCAGGAGAATTGTTTGAGGTTGGGAGTTTGAGGCCAGCCTGGGCAACACAGCAAGACCACTTCTCAAAAAAATAAAAATAAAAAACAAAACTAGCCAGGTATGGTGGCTCGAGCCTGTAGTCCCAGCTACTTGAGAGCCTGAGGCAGGAAGATCATCTTGAGCCCAGGAGTTGGAGGTTGCATTGAGCTTTGATGATACCACTGCACTCCAGCCTGGGTGACAGAATGAGACCCTGCCTCTAAAAAAAAAAAAGGAAAAGAAAAGAAAAAAGCATGAAAGCAGGGAAAACAGGAAGCAGTTAGAGAAATCCAGGGAAGAGTCAATGCGAGCTAAACTAGGAAGAAATATTTCAGCCTGACTGTGCAACTTGCTCAAATTTCTTTTAAAATCCCTGGGACTCAGTTTCACTGTCTATAACATGAGCAAGTAGAGCACAGTGTCTAAGGACTCCGCTATATCAGTATTTTATTCTAGTTCATAAATATCCCTAAGCTAAACCAACTTTTTCTTCAAGTTCATATGGCTTTGGTGGGATGCACTCATTTGCTCTGACCAGCTTTCTAGCCAGACCCTAAGGTACAGATGTAAGAAGATTACCTGCCAAGAAATAAGAAATTAGTGCAAGTCTTACCGAGAACGGTGGGAGTTGGCTGGTCTTGAAATGGCATTATCTTCTCTATTTTACACTTGGGGTGTCTTCAAAACAGTCCATTCTGTTGGATACACAGATGCATTTCCAGTTCCACACTACACGTTTTATAAATCCAGACTACGAATATTAAGTTTCACTTTGTAGTGTTTAGGATGATGGCTTTCATGAAGAAGTACAAAAGATTAAAAGGAGCAATAACGAAAGTCATAGTAAATGAAGGATTAGAAAGAGAAAACTCTCCAAACCTCCTCCAACACTTTTCTTTCCGGTGTTCAGAGAAAAGTGGTAAATTAATAGAAGATCTACACAGTGTGGAATGCCAATACATTCAAGAAAAAGCCAAAGTTCATTTCTGTCTGCAGATTCAAATGCCTCTGGCAGATCAATGTGAGCTTCGCAGTGTGGTTTGCAAAAATCGTTCTGTAGCTAACATCCTCAAGGACAAGACAAGACACAGCCTGCTTTGGCTACTCTGAATTTGCCTGAATTGCTGTGGGAAGCGATATTTTCCACTGGGAGGACTTGGGGAGCCTGTATAGTTTCAGCACCCATAAATCAAATCATCAAGATCTCACAAAAGTAGTGAGGGTTTTTGGTGTTCGCATTTTTTTCATATATGACTATGTGTGTGTGTTTGTGTGTGTGTGTGTGCTGGGGGTGTATGTGTGTATCACTAGCCTTAGAAGTTCTATCTGTACTTCTGTTTTAAGTTAATGAGATTATGACTTCTCCCTCTCTTTTTCTATTTCTCTCCTGGTTAGCTGTTTTCTCTAGAAATGATTCCATTAGCAAAGGACCTTGTTTTCATCATTTATTGCTGCTGTCACAAAATTAACATGTAATTTGCAGAAGCAGAAGCATAGTCTGGGTGGGTCTATAGAGTTAGTATTTCTTGAGGAAAGCAGGCAAAAATAAATGATATACGTATTAAATGTTTATTAAATTTTATTTTTAAAAAAATAAATTTCAAGTCAGCAGGATGGAGTAAGTTAATTAACACATGTTTGTTGAGCACTTACAAGGAAGAAATTGTGGCAGGCACCGGGGCGATAGCAGTGAACTGGAAGACAAGGGTCCTGCCTCTACAGGGCTTAGGACCAAAAGCAGCAAAGAATTAAAACGTAATAAGTAACACTGGGGAGAAACGTGGAGGGCCATCTTCATGGCTAGTGGAAGAAGTCATATTTAAAGATAACTGTTGAAAGATCGGAATTGAGGAGAGATGTCCAAAGGCTCAGAGACGGTGTGTTCTGTTGAAGGAGCAGAGCAAAATCAGTGTGGCTGGAAACAAAAAAGAAGGAAGAACGGCTTCGAGCAAGACCATCCGCGTCCTCGGAAGGCAGATCCTCGGAGGCCTTGTAAGATTAGGGGACTTTTTTGCAAAAGTCGTAAAAAAAGCACAGTTATGGAGACACACACTAAACAAGTAAGCAAGATAATTCCACATAGAGAATGTGAAACAGAACAATGGGACAGACAGTTTAAAGGAGATAATAGCCAGGATGGTCACGAATGTCCTCTCTGAGGAGGTGACATTTGAGCAGAGACCTGAATGGTACAAAAGAGCCAGCAAAGAAGAAATTTTAAAAAAGAGCACTTCTTTTTAAATTTTTTTTGTAGATTTAGCAGGTACATGTGCAGATTTGGCACATGGATATATTGCGTAATGGTAAAGTCTGGGCTTTTTGCATAACCCTCACCCAGTTAGTGTACACAGTCCCCATTAGGTAATTTCTCATCCCACAGCTCTCCCTCCCATCCCCGCCTTCCAAGTCTCCTATACCTACTAAAGAAAGAGCATTTCAAGCAGAAGAGTAAGTAGTGCAAAGCCCAGGAAGCAGGACTGTGCTGTTTGTTTAATAAACACAAAGAAGGGAATAGTTAACTGGAATTTGGTCCTGGGCCTTGGGTCCAAATTCAGAGTTCATTTCTCTGCCCCTACATGCAACCAGCTAACTGGACATGCTGCTTGCTGAGGATTGGGGGCTTTTTTTGTTTCACTGTGGCAAATACCAGAGCACAGGGACCATGTCTTCCTGCTCATTTCTGTAAACTCAGTGCCTCAGGCACTGTCTAGAACCTGTCCAAGGGTCCCCAACCTGTGGTGAGTTGTATAATTATTTCATTATATATTACAATGTAATAACAATAGAAATAAAGTACACAATAAATATAATATGCTTGAATCATCCCCAAACCATTTTCCCCTCTTCCCCTCGTCCCCAGTCTGTGGAAAAAAAAAAAATTGTCTTCCATGGAACTGGTCCCTGGTGCCAAAATGGTTGGGGATCACTGTTAGACTCTCAGTAAAAGAATGACGGCATCTCTCAGATAAAGTAACCATATAGCTACTGTTAAAATTCTAAGACTAGAAAAAAAAACAATTTAAATGTTGACATTCAATCAGCCAATTAGTAACTTAATAACCCAATACGAAACCCAGAAGTTAAAGCAGTCAAACCATTTGAAAAGGTAGCTACAGCCTAAATAACAAGATAGGGGAAAAATAGTATAAAGCAAGGTTTCTCAGTAGTATTAACATTTGGGGCTGAAGAACTCTTGGTCATGGGAGCTGTCCTTGAAAATGTTTGGCAGCATCCCTAGCCCCTACCCACTAGTTACTGGTGGCATCGCCCCCAGTTCTGACAACACAAAATGTCTCCAGACATTGCCAAATGGCCCAATTGAGATCCCTGGTATAAAAGTATTAATGCCATGCCACTTTTTAAAATGTTGCAGAGGTTGTTGTTGTTACACCCAGAGGGTTTTCAGTTGATTTGTGTGCAAAGTTTTCCTGAGAGGTATGATAAATATGTCCCCTGAATTGAAATACTGTATATCATCCATGCATTCTTAGCAGAAAACAAAGATGCTTAATTTTTTATTATTTCTTATGGTTTGTGTTCCAACATCCATCAATGTGAAAGAAACGAGTTTCCAAGTTTTCTTTATAAATATGTAATATAATTATAGAGTAAACCTCCTTTATCATCCTGATGGGGGGTCAGACTAATACCATCTTGTATATTGAGTTTTGTCAGGATTTTATTCTGTTTTTTAAATAGTTTGGAGAGGGAGGGGAAAGGGGAAAAAAAGGTTTGATTTGCAATATGTTGAAATCTATGGAATAACACAGCTCCACTTCATCAAGCTGCACCACGCTGCTTTCCTATACACTTTTAATAATTTTAAAAATAGCTTTATTTTTTTTCTCATGGTAAATATTCAGAGAATATAAGCAAGTATAAAAAAGGAAGTTAAAATCATCTATAATCTCACAATTTAGAGATAACTGTAAACATTACTCTTTCATAGATTCATATACTTCTCCATGAAACTATGTGCCAGGCACTGTGCTAAGGCTGGGAATACATGAGAACAAGATGTACACGGCCCTCTTTAGGTGACACCTATTTGCATACATATTAGTGTGTAGGCCCTACTTCTACTCATACTCTACTGACACCTAGACACTTAAGTATTAAATAATGGTTTAGCTGGCAATTGTTTGACGGTGAGTGACAGAAACCTGAAAAACACTAACTTAAACATTAAAGGCATTATCTCATTTGTATAATAAATTTGAAAGAGAATTGCCCAGGGCTGATGCAGTGAGTTTATCCTTCCATGGGAAACCCAAGCTCCTCCTGGCTTCGCATTGTGCCATTTCAAAGCATGGAACTGTTGGCTCTAAGCTTGCAAAACAGCTTCTCCTTCTTCAGCTATTTATCTAGGTTCTAGATTGGAAAAGTGGAAAAGAGAAAAAAAAAAAAAGGCAGGAACACCTGAATCTGAGCCATAAACGAGCTTTCCCAGAACTTAAAAGAATTTTCCCAGCAACATCCATTTATATCTCATTGGCTAGAACTGTGCACATGGACCCCAAGATGCAAAAGGCAGAAAGAACAGTACACACTTGTATGCAGTGGAAACTGATGGACAGCCTCCCCAAAGTAGACATATTCCTCCCCTTCTCTAATGCAACCACTAACTGTTTAGTATTAGACTTCATGATTCCTGTCTATGTACTTACATAGAGATACACACCTAAGCATTATGGTCATTTTTTTCTTCTCATTAAAAGGGGATGATAGACATTTTCCCCTTCTCAACAGTGTATCATTGACAGCTTTTTCAGATCAATACATTTAGCTATAAGTCATTTAGAAATAATTATACAACAGCCCATAATATGAGCAAATCGCTATTTCCAAACTGTCCCATCTTAGTAGATACACAGATTCTTTCCAAATCGTTGTTATTACAAATAAAGCCACAGTCTACATATTTGTACTGTATCCTTACACAAATGAGTGACTTTTTCTATAAGTAAACTTTCTAGAAATAGAATTGCTGGGTCAATATGTGTGAAACATTTTTAAATGGTCTAATAACTACCATCAAATTGCCATCTAAAAATGTCATAACCATTTACACCCCCACCAATAGTATATGAAAGTTTCCTTTTCTCCTCACTCTCAACAACAGCGGATATGATCAATCTTTTAGTGTTTCCTAACTTCTCAGGCAATAATGTGTCTCTGGATGGATTTATTTTTAAACTGTTTACACAAAGAATTTCACATAAGTAGAAGGAATAGAATAATGAATCCCATTACCCACCACCCAGCTTCAGTAATGACCAATATATTGCCACACTTGTTTTACCTGCTTGGGATTTAATCCTTTTCTTATTTTTGCTACCATCCCCTTTTTCAAGTTGTTCATCTTTACTTTTCGTTCTAGTACTAATTTTGATTTCTTCAAAAGTTCTATGTATTTGGTCTTAGCCATGACTCCAGTTTTCTGTCTAGAGCAGAAATACTAAATACTCATCCTGAGGGCCATCACTTCTCCTTTCTGCCCTGGGAAGGAAGGATTACTTGAGCAATGCAACTTTTTGCAGTAAGCCCAGGTGTACCCTTGCAACTGGTCTGAGCACAGGTGATACAGATGTTGCCTGTCCACGCGTCATACTTTGTTAGCATTGTTCTAGACCAGTGCTTCCAAATTTTCAAGTGCATGTGAGTCACTGGAGATTGTGTTCAAATGCAGATTTTGATTCATAGGCCTGCTGCTTGTCCTGAGATTTACCTTTTCAAATGAGCTTCCAGGTGACACCGCTAGTTCATAAACCAAATTTGAGTATTTGCTGTCGTTAAAATTCCAAAAGAAGCACTTGAGAAAACAATGACGTAATGAAGAAGAAAAAGAGCTGTAATCAAGCATAAAGGGACTTTTAAAAGGGAGAACTGAGACATCTTTCAGCAGTGACCTTAATAACACTGATATTGGACTAGGGCTATAATTGTCCATCACTCTTTTCGATGGTCAATACTTCACTCACCACAACTCATTCTTTCAATACCATTGATCCCTTTAACAACCCTGGCTGGCAATCACTCTTTGTAAGTTACAAAGTTAGTGGCATTCCTTCTGCCCTGCTTTGTGGTTCATTGTTAGGCAGTCTCAAGTGTTCTATGTCTTGATGAATGCAGCCTGGCAAGTGAATTAGGAAAACTTTCGGGTGGTAAAGAGTGGTTTTTAAGGCAGATTAGCATAATGGTTCAAGAGAAACATGGTATAAACCAGCAGCCTCACATCATTACAAAACAATCCTACCTCCACTTTTAAAGGAGTTGACCATGCGTTGAGTGGACCCTTGATTTTTTTCCCCTTCCACAGAGTGACACTGTTAGAAATATTTTGATGTCAAAGAGAACCCAAATTATATCACCCTCATGGATCTAAAATCTGGGTCACAGGACTTCAGGGATTGGAGGGAATTACAAAAACGGAGACGCAGTTTGTTTAAGTTGTGTCAGAAATAGGCGTAAAATGACAATAATATAACTGTATTCACTCTTAGGATGATACCCACTTTCCTTCAGATAAGTTCAGATCTTGTCTCTTATCAGTTTTGTGTTCTCGGGCAATTAGCTTATTCTCTCTGACCCCCAATCTCCTTTCTACTTAATTGTTATAACAACAGTATCTATTTTATAATGTGATCTGGAGAATTAAATGAGATAATATTTGATAAATAGTAATTATGATGTTGATCAATAGGATGATAGCGTGCAACTTATTTTTTATTCTTATAAAATATTTTATGGAATAAGAAACTCAAACCATTTCTAATAAAGTTTTTTATAAGATGTTAGCATTTAAAATTTTTGTGTACATTGTCTCCTTCGATTCTTATGACAGCCCTATATGATAGCCATGATAAATATATTAATTGAGGTTTTATAGATAAGTAAATTGAGGCTCAGGGACAGGATGGATATACACTTGCAGCTTTATACATCACAAAACACCTTGCAATTGCACAAAAAGAGATTATGGTATAGGACTAGAATTCTCATTTTCTGATTCAATGCTTTTTCCTCTATACCATGTTGCCCTTGAGATTATCTTTATACCAAGGTAAGAATTTATTTTTAGTCTTTTCAAAATCAGGAATGCCAAAAACATGCTGTGACATGAAGTTCTAGCATCAGTTATTTAAGGTATTTTTATTTTGCTGGGCACCGATTTCCACATTAACTGTTCTAATGAAGCATATAGCTACTGTTGTGAAAGGAGGGCCAGGAGAATGCAATTATGATATTTAATTCTATTTATTTATAGCACCATGGTCATACAGGTGAATTGCAATCCACTTAGAGTTCATATTCAGATTCTTCAGTGGTCTGGGCCATTGTCCACACAGAATCTGTCAACAGTTTTAGAATTCAGTAGAGTCACAGGGACCTTTTAGTTGATGTGATGGCTCCGTTGGAGTAGATGAATTTGTATGTTATCTTTCATGGGAAGTTTTCATATCGTTTGGGATACTCAAAAGAGTGAGCACATTCGTGGTGCCACTATCCCACTTCTTTTATTTACCTTAGAATAAAGGATCGATATTATTTCTGATCCACAGAAGAGAGTGGAACGACTGTGCTCTCTGTCCCAGTAATCGCGGACAACAGGTATTGAGCACTTGCTGTGGATCAGGCACTGTTCTGAGTACTTTGTGCATCTTTGACCACAATCCTGCCATCTACTGTGTGGAGTATTTAGTTAGTATTCCTGTTGTACAGATGAGGAAACTAAGAATTAGGAGTGGATCCGTGACTTGTCCAAGGTTACCCAGCAGATAAATGGTAGAAGCTGAGTTCACACCCTAGTTCCCCAGCTCTAGCACCTGATCTCTAGAGACAAGGTCACGTTGCCTCTCCTGACATGAGGAAAGCTGTGGGCATCTCCCAGTGCTGGTATCTCTTCTGACCCTGGTATCCCGTGAGACCTTATGTTACAGTTTAGATATTTGACCCTCCAAACCTCAGGTTGAAACTTGATCCCAGTGTTGGAGGTGGGGCATGGTAGGAGGTGTTTGGGTCACAGGGTTGGCTCCCTCGTGAATAGATTAATGTTCTCTCTGGGTTGGGGAGGTGAGTGGGTTCTCACTCTGCTAGTTCCTGAGAGAGCCAATCATTACAAAGAGCCCGGTACCTCCCTCCCCTCTCCCTCTTGCTTCCCACCATGTGATCTCTGCGCACATTTGTTCCCCTTTGCCTTCCACCATGAGCGGAAGCAGCCTGAGGCCCTCACCAGGTGCAGACCCCAGCACCATGCTTCTGCACGGCTTGCAGAATCATGAGCCAAATCAACCTCTTTTGTTTACAAATGATCCAACCCCAGGTATTTCTTTATAGCAACACAAAATGGACTGAGACACCTATATTACTTGATTTTCTTCTCATCCAAATTATTCTAACCATCCTGTTGTGCATCAGGATAATGAAAACTATCTCAGGAGCCTTTCAATGCATAGGCTGCCTCCGTCGTGCTGAAGGTAGCTGTTTCTTAATGACATAAGATGGCAGCTTTTGCCATCTCTCTTCCTTATTTCCCTGTTTTTGCCCATCCTCCTTTTTCTTACTCAGCACCTTTAACACTTACTGTGTGCTACGCATTCTGAGCATGTTCCGTATGTTTTATTCAGTCTTCACCACAGCCTTAAGAAATAGGCACGACTGTCATCCTCATTTTATAGGTGAGGAGACTGAGGCTTAGAAAGTTTAAGTAAGTTGACTGAGAGCTAACAGGTAGTCCAACACAGAGCTAGGATGTGAACATAAGAAGCCGGACTTTTATTCTCTCCTCTTTAGCTTATCCTCAAAGGATTCATACTTGCCCATTTAAAGTAGACGTGGGGGTATCATTGTCAAAGCAACAGGTGCCACAACTGATAAAGCTAGAGGTTCTCAGTGTCCAAGAAGTTTTGATGTGTCACAAAAAAATAGTCTCTAATAAAAGTTAAAGGGCAGCCATTTGTGGATGACTTACTTCTTCATACAAAATTAAGAAATTTCAAGGTTCCCCAGGTAATGTCACTTAAACGACCTTGTGTTCTGATGTGTTCTCTTGAGCGTAAGAGAAGGAGACAGAGCAAACTCATGGAATCCACAACCTGGGCACTCTGAGTGTGCTCTGCTCCCTGGAAAGCACCGTCCGTTGCGATTATCACAGCCGAATCGAGGCTGGGGATGCCTGAGGCATCGTCTGTGAAGAGGAGAATTGTTGGCTTTCCTTTTCTAGTAAGTCAACCATTTGCCTGCTGTACATAATGATTTTTATGGATAAGCTCCCCTACCTTTTATTTCAATAAGTCAATCCGAAATACGTCAAATTCCAGGTTAATTGATTCTAGATCTACTCTGACTAAGCCATTGATCAGCTGATTCCAGAAAAGGACCTCTGACTTTGAGCTTGCAGTTAGATGAACTGGGTTCACTTTCTTGTCCTGGCATATACAAGGATTTGGGGCCCATATCTTAAATCTCCCTGAAACTCAGTTTTATTCATAATACAATGGGAATCCAAAGGAATCTTATTGTATACATATTTTACTTTATGGCTGAGTTTGGAAGATAACCTTCATTGAAGTTGTGATTCTACTATATTGTGAAATTCTCAGAACAGTAAAGAGACGTAACGTGTTTTATGATAATAAAGGATTAATGCTTAAATGAGTAAACCCTATACACAAGGAGAAGTGCTTGAGACTTTTCTGCTATACTTGTTCATCCTAGATATTTGATAAGTATATTGAAACATGAAGAGGGAAAGACCCCTGAATCTGCATGGATTTTTTTTATTCTTTCTTATAGTCTAACTTAGTGATTCTCAATCTTCAATATGCATATGTACAACCCTTTAGGATTATATACACCAAGCCAGTTATATCTTACTTTGTGGGCAATTAAAAGGATTTTTAGAGTAATTTATGCATAATTTTCATATTGTCTCTAAATCTAATATATTCCTCATCCTTCTTGTAAGATTCCATGGCATTACTGCATTCCTGGGTGCATCCTAGCACCGGCCACTTTCAGTGAAAGCTCCTAAATCCTCTGAGCATCAGTGTCCTTCTCAGTAAAATGGAAGTAATAAAACCACCATGAAGTATTTTAGCAAGGACCTAATTAGATTCAACATTATATCTGCACAAAAGGTCTTAGCATAATGCCTGACATATTGTAAGTACTTAGCAAATGTTACTTCCCTTCCCAGCTCATCTTCCCCATGCCCATCCCACAGCACGAAAGAGGAATGGGCCATCACTCCTGGCTTTAAGAGCATGTGGCTGTTTCTTTCAGCCCTCAACTTCCTTTTATACATTGCATGGGCTGCATAACTTGCAAAATACTCATTGATTTGTTGAATCCTCCTGGATAAATGGTTGTGTAGTTTAGCACATCCTGTCAAGTTAGGTAAATGCTGTAAGTAAAAGGATACATCAACTTTAACCAGAAGCCAAGATCTGAAATTTCCTGCTAGGGAGAATACCTGTTGCTCCATGTGATATTATCTGTAGCTGACCAGCTTGTCATTAGCCTTTTGATAATATATCTGCACAGATGCCCACTACAGCCAAAGCATTTTGAAAGAGGGGAGAATTAGATGAGATTTGAGTTTTTCTCTTTCTGTGTTTAGAACAACCTCACCATCCTTAATTGAACTTTTATTGATATCAGAAGATAATCACTTTAAAGAGTTGGTTTCTACTAAAGTCTCAACACTTCTGAAAGCCATTGGATTATTCTTAATTTTTTCCCACAGATTTGGGAATTAAAAATAAATGCTAGCACTACAAATCGATCAGAATGGTCCAAGATTAAAAGAATGATAATATTAAGTGAGATAATGTTGGTGACAATGTGGAACAACTGGCACTCACACATTTTGCTGGCAAGAATGTCAAAGGCTACAACTTTAGAAAACTGGCAATTTCTAATAAATTTCTAATAAAATATATGTCTCTCCCGTGACCCAGAAATTCGACTACTAAGCATACGTCTTCAAAAAGATTATACAAGCCCATTTTTTGCAGCTTTATTCACAGTAGCCAAAATCGGCAACTACCTAAGTGTTCATCCACAGGAGAATGGGTAAAAATGAATTGTGATATGTTCATACAATCGAAAGCTACACAGCAATAAAAAAGAACACACTACAAATGCATTCAACAACATGGATGAAACTCAAAACATGATGTAGAATGGAAGAAGCAAGGTACAAAAGAGTTATACAATTCCATTAACATAAATTATAAGAATAGACAAAGCCAATCTATACTCATGGAAGTCAGAGTGCTATTTACCTCTGAGAGTAGCTAATGAATGGTAGGGGAACAAAGAAATTTTCTGGAGGGATGAAAATGTTCGAAATATTGATCTAGATCATGCTTATCTATTCATATGTAAAAATTCATGAAGATGTGCTTTTAAGATTTTTTTAGATTTTATCATATGTACATTGTAGCTAAAAAAATTTCTAATCTATATGTTGCACTAAATGAGATTTAGTAATATGAAATAAGATGTATCACAGGAAATTAATGACTTTATATAAAAAAACCTCTGCATATTCAGCTTCAATAAATATGTGGCATGAAAAATGGGGTGAGAATAACTCTTATAGCTTAAAAATGATTTACGAGATGTATCAATAAAATGCAATTTAGGTGGATTTGTTTAGGTCCTGATTTAAAAAAAAAAACCACAAAAAGATATTTTTTAGTGTGATAATGGTATTGTGACTCTGGGTGAAGTGTTAGAGTGTCTGAGATTTGAATTAAATATTTCAACCAACAAAGAGCAAAGAGATGAAACAACAATGGCCAAATGTTGAATCTTGGGAATAAAGCCCAGATTTATATGCCAGCTGACTGAAATATGTAGGACAAAAAAGATAGACCAATATTAGGTAGGATGAGGGGTGAGTTAATGAGTCTATTTTGGGAAACAGAGCTTGAGATCCAATGGGCCATCCAAAAGGAAATTGTTGGCTGTGTGAGCCAGGAAGGAGCTCCTCGCTGAGATCTGGATTGGAAAGAAAGATGTGAAGCTCCCCAGTTTCTGAAGCTGCAACTCTGAGCTTGGAAAAGATTAGATGAGGCAAATATTTGGAGTGAGCAAAATAACTAACAGAAGCTGAAGTCCTTCAACACTTAGAGAGTAGACAACAGAAATAGATACCTTAAAGGATGCTAAGAAAGATTAATGAGGAAAAAGTGGGAGAGAAAAAAAACACCCAAGAAAGTTAGGAATTGCAAAAAGCGTCTTTTGAATTTCATTCAGCAAGTGTTTTCCAAGCACCTACTATCTTGGCATTAGAATTGGGCTATTGAGAAGTCATTGCTGACACCTTCCTGGGGCTGTCCCGGTGGAATGTTGGTACACAAGCACAAGGTTGCAGAAATATAGAGTTATCAAGATGCTAAGTATTAACTCTAACTAGAAGGGTAAGAGAGAAAACCTGTAAGGGAAATTTGAGGGAAGAGCTCTGTCCTGTGTGCTGGTGTAATACAGGAGACCACCTCACCTGGGGAGCAGGGCTCCTTGGCATCGGGCTTTTCGCGGGGCCACCATGGATGCTGTACGTCTGCAATACAGGCTCATTGCATTTCAAGCAGGGGGACTCAGCAGTTGCAGGGCCCTGCAGTCAACCACAGTGCAAAGAAAAATGCCAGAGAACAGTCAGTTCTCAGGGCTAGAATTAAGTGACCCGCTTTCATATTTCCTTGGGCTCTGCATGCCCAAGTGTAGACCCTATTTGCCAAGTCTCAGCCCACAGTTAATTTACTTTCCTTTTATTTTTCCTCACTCCTGAGTTGAATTATCACCTTCCTGAGAAGCTGTGTGTATAATGGAAAACCTGACACAAGCCAAAGTGGAATATAGCAGCCCAAATGAGGCTCCTATTATCGCCCTATTACGCGAGGAACAGGCTGCTCTTTGCCCTTCATTCATTTCCTGCTAACTATGAAAACCTGATGGAGCTGCTTTGTTTTAATGGCACCTGTTCTGCCCTGACCTCCTCTGCTCCCCCACCCTGCTCCTTGAGAGAACAGATGAGTTCCATTTGGTGTTGAAGTTTATGTGCATGAAAATCACAATAAGGGGCAACAAGATTTTTTCTTTGCCATCACAGGACAGGGAGTATTAAGCACTGTTCTCCCTGTCCCTTGAAGTCTAGGACAGTGGATCTGGCCAACTGGGCACCTTGTGGGAACCATCTTACCATATTCTTCAGTCCTGTGGCCCTCAGTTTTGCATAAACCCTCCTCCCCATGGCTTTAAAGGTACCTCCTGATGTTTGCATATGTATCATAAAGTGTTTCCAAATTATATTCAAGGAAATTATTTTAATAGTGGGTGTTTCCTGGCCTGCATTGCACATTATATAAATTTCCAATTAGGACTATTTTTCTGTTCCTCCACTGTGCCCTGAAGCAAGGCCCATTTGTGAAATCTAATTATACCTGCTTATTTTCCTAGAATGATAAACAATTTTAGATCTTTTTTTTATTATTTCAAAGTATTATAGGGGTAATAACATTTTTGGTTACATAGATCACTTTGGTAATGCTTGACTCAGGGTTATAAGTGTGCCCATCACCCAGATAGTGTTCATTGTACCCATTAGGTAGGTTTTCACCCATCCCCTCTTCTCCCCTCCCCCCTGCTTGATTTCTGTTAAGTTTTACTTCCCTCTGTGTGCATGTGTGCTCATCAATTAGTTCCAATTTAATGGTGAGCATATGTGGTGTTTGTTTTTCCATTCTTTAGATATTTCACTTAGGATAATGGTCTCCAGTTCCATCCAAATTGTAAAAGGCATTAAGTCATCCTTTTCCATGGCTTATAGTATTCCATAGTATACATATACCACATTTTGTTAATCCACTCATGATTGGAATCACTGGGGTTGATTCTACATCTTTGCAATTGTGAATCGTACTGCAATAAACATTCAAGTGCAGGTGTCTTTTTGATAAAATGACTTATTTTTCTTTGGGTAAATACCTGGTAGTGGGATTGCTGGATGGAATGGTAGATCTACTTTTAGTTCTTTGAGTTATCTGCTACTGTTTTCTACGGAGGTAGTAGTCTGCACCAACAGTGTAGAAGCGTTCCTTTCTCTCTACACCCACACCAGCATCTATTATTTTTGGACTTTTTAATAAAAGCCATTCTAACAGGGGTAATTTGATACCTCATTGTGGTTTTAATTTGCATTCCCCTGATGATTGGTGATATTGAGCAGTTTTTCATGTGTTTTTTGGCCATTTGTCTATCTTCTTTTGAGAAGCTTCCGCTTATGACTTTTGGCCACTTTTTGATGGGGCTGTTTGAATTTTTCTTGCTGATTTGCTTGAGTACCTTTTAGATTCTGGTTATTAGCCCTTTATCGGATGTATAGCATGCAAATATTTTCTCTCATTCTGTAGGTTGTCAAATTGCTCTGTGGATTATTTCCTCGGCTGTGCAGAAGCTTTTTAATTTAACAGGCCTACTTCTTGTGTCTGGAGGAGGATTTTAGTTATAGTGGTAGTTTTGTTTTTGTTTAGGGGGTATTTTTTATTTTTCTGAGCACCCTAAAATGATTGGAACCCTTTTTTAAATTTATTTATTTATTTTTATATACTGATTTTCACAGGCCACTGTTCAGAAGCCAATGAAGATTCCGAGATTCCTGTTCGTGAAGTCCTTTCCTTGGGTTCTGAAGCCTCCTTTGCTCTCAATTCCCATTACTTTGCTCTCTGGTCATGGATGATCTCCCCTCTTTTGCACAGCTGAGAGTTCACGGCTGTTTCTAATCCAGCATTAGCAGAAATAGAAAAATCCGCTTCTGTGATAATAACTCTCTCGCTTATGCTGCTGCTAACTCCACAGCGCAAAATGAAACATGGTTCTAGGCCCACATGTATCCTGAGACATTGCCATAGGCATAAAAAGAATATTTATTTTTTAAGCAGCTTTGCTGAGGTAAAGCTGTCTTTGGGCTCGTATTTGTGTTGAATCCAAAGGAGTCAGTGAAAGCAGAAATGAGGCAAATAAAATGCAGATTGACTCTGGGAAACTTCCATTTCATTGGCTCAGCTTACTGGAGAATTGGCCCATGGAAGATTATGTCACCATTTGCACCAAGTTAGTGCGGCTGTTTGTCAAGCAAGACTAGAATTCCTTTTATTTGTATTCTCACCTAGCCCACATTTTGAATGATGTCTATTCTCCATTTCTCATCCAGACATTTTTGCCTATCTGTTTTCAAAGCTAATGTCTCCCTGTCCTGTTTTCAAATTAAATATCATACTTAAAATATTAATACTCCTTGCTCTTTGATTCTTTGTTTATTCATCTTATGCAAAACACAACAGTGAGACCTCCATCTGCAATAAATGTTACCGTATGGGCAGAGTCCATGACTTATTAATGACTGTTTCACGATATGGGAGAGCTAGGGCTTTATATAATCATGTAATTCTTATTCAAAAATGCTCTGCTAGTACTGCCCTATTGGGAAAAAATGAAATGTGCCTATCTTTTCAAAGAAAAAATGACTAGCTTTGTGAAGATCATTGTAGAAATAACGAAATATTGAAACTAGGCCACATTTCTTTAGTCTCCAAGGAGGTTAGCTCATGTCTTGAAGTACTTGGGTATGTATGTAAATTTTTGTAACATTTATTGAAATGGAAACTACTTACCATAAATGTGCAGATCAATGAATTATCACAAAGGTGTTACCATTTCCGTGGTGAAGAAATAGTATATTTTTAAGGTGCCTATCCAAGTCTCCAACCCATATTCTATTGGATTGTTTCTGCTTTTTCTTTTATTGATGGATAGATATTGGTTACATACATTCTTTATATGTGCTGTATATGAATTTTCTGTTCATTGTTTGTGTTAATAAAATCTACCGCATAGGTTGCATTTTCACGCTTTTTATGATGTCTTGAATAGAAGTTCTTCATTTTAATGTGGTCCAAGTTATGAATCTTTCTTCCATGGTTAGTGGGTTTTTTGTGCGTCCTATTTTAAAACTCTCTTTCTACCCTGAGGTCACGAAGATGATAGTCTCCATTATGACTTTATAGAAACTTTACTGCAAGTCTTTCACAATTAGATCTGCATTCACCAACAAACTTACTTTGGTGTTAGCGTGACAGTCACAAGAAGCCAATGGAATATTCTTAGGAGAGGTTTGGGGTGGGTTAATTTCTTTTTTAATGAAGACCTCTCTGGATATTCTGTGGACAAGAGTTGAAGCAGGAGAACACTTAAAATGTTCTGCCGCAGTAGTTCAGGTGAGTAATGAATGATAAGGCTAGGAGCTGTGTGGTAGAAGTGAAATGGAGAGCAATGGTTGGGTTTGAGATACGTTTCAGAATTTGAGCCTTCATATTTTACAGATGGATAGAATGTGGTGGATGAGGGAAGAAGAGAAATTAAGGGTGTCTCCTTGGTTCTTGATTTGAGCAACTAGGTGAGTGTGATAATGATATCATTTGTGATAATGGTATTATCACACACAATGGTACTATTAATTAAAATTGAGCAAAGAAGAGATTTATGGAGCAAACTGAAAAATTCTGCTTTGCTCAGTTTAAGTTTGAAATGAATCCTCTAAGTGGAAATGAATAAATAAATGAATGAGGAACCAATGGACTTGTCCGTGATAAATAAGCAAGTAGGTGGTAGAACTAGAGAACCCAGGTGTCTTGACTGTAAGCTCAGGATTTTTATTCATTATACCAATGTAACCAAGAGAATATTCCCTTGAACGTTAGTTTCAAAATATTATGGAAAAGCAAAATAAAGATCCTCCAGTCAAATAATTTGGCATATTTCATAAAATGCTTTTGTATTATGTCTCTGAAAAATTCTCCAGGAAAAAATACTTCTTTAGGTTTTATCCAACCCAATACTTCTCAAATTAACAATGTTCATAGAGGAAGACCTATTAACATCCCACAACACTAGTATTAGTGTTCTGTGGAATAATCTTTAGGTAAAGCTGTTCTTCAATCTGCTACCATGTTACCATGTAACTATACACATATATGTATATATTGTGCACTGCAGACTGTATGTACTGTCTTACTAAAACACTAAAAATACACAACAGTAAGCATTATCTCTATTCAACTCTATTTCTATAATTTTATATGAGTAGTAAATGTCTTTTAACTACCCTTTCTTAAGGGCAGTTCCCCTGCGTCATAATAATTGGAAATTAAGAAGTTACAGAATCATAACTAAATTGTCCCCTTTGAACTTTTGTTGACTGAAGCTGCATATTATGCACATCCCATTCAGACCACGAGTAGCAAGAAATATTCTGAACGCCAACTGCTACAAGATAACATAACAAGTTTTGACAGCTTCCTAATTACCTGACTATTGAGCAGTTAAAAACCCTTTAATATGGTAGCAATTCTATTCTTTGCACATAAGTCAAAAGATATATCTAATTTGCTATTTAATTGATCTCTATATTGCTGCTTTAAAAAGAATGCATTCTCCCAGTATGTTTAACTATTAATTTGTAACCTTTGATCTGAATGTGGGAAATAATTTTAAAAAGAAATGATTCATGTTATCAACCACAAATAGATAAATCTGAAAATTGCAACATGAAATGGATTTGAACCTTTTCAAAAAAAAAAAAAAACAAAACAGACTCACTTTTTTCCTCAAGACCTAACTCACTTTCCATTTAATAGCTATAAATTCTTGCATGTTTTATTTCACCCTGCTAAGCTTTTTTTTTGTTTGTTTGTTTCTCATCTAGAATGGAAATGGAATGGAAAAAATAACTGCCATTGTGAACATCAAACAAAAATCACAGATGTAAAAGGATTAGAACAGGATCTGGCCCATAGAAATCTTCTTTAAATGTTAGTTCTATCCACCTCTGTTACGAAGATTTTTGGATCTGGCAGCAATATGGGCTCAATATATAGATGTTGAATTGAAATAACTTTAGGTCGCTTGAAGTTTCCCCTATTGCATTAGTAGAGTAAGAGAGATTTAGAACTAGAGTCATGGGTCATAAGTTGTTGTCTAGCTTTAGACACAACTGGCAATATAACCATGAACAACTGGTGGGTCTAAGAAGGCACCTTTAAAAATAACACTATAGCTTCCATGTATAGAGTACTGTTTACATGTACCTCGTGCTTTGCTAAGCACTGTTCAAGCATGATCTCAGTTAATCCCCACAACACCACTATGACGTGGGCAGTATTGCCAATCCCATTTTATAACAGCAACAAATTAGGCCTAGAGACTTGCCCAAGATCAAAGACCTAGTAAGCGGTGGAGGTAGATTTTGACCTGAGCGTGTCTGTCTCCAGAACTCATACTCTTAGCTACTCTAAATACTACTGTTGAAAGAATCTTGTGAAAGAGGGAGGAGAGGCAGAGAAGCATATACATATTAAGGCAGTACAGAATCAGTATAAAACAGAATGTCCATTTCCCACCAAAAGAATCTGGATCTTGTTAAAAGAATTTTTAAAATATTGTGAACCAAAATGATGTTTATTTCCCTAAAACACAAATCCCACTAGACTGAATATTTCCTTCCAAATAAATACATGTTTGTTTAGAGAATCCTGGATCAGCTACCATTCAAGGAATAACAGAAATAAAATGAATTATACTTTTAGCAAGCTAATAGCTTAGTGTGGAGATAATACAGTGCCAGGCGTATAATATTTTGTCCATGAAGTTATAGGAGCTGGCTGCATGAATGAGATAACTTTAGACCAATGCAGGAGAAAAATATAATCACAGGATAAAATATGAGCTACCAAAAACCATTCTTGGGGGAGGTGAAGAAGGAAGAATTTGGGCATTTGTAGGTATTTTAGAACACTTTCTTCATCTGGATGGGATTAGAATAGACAAGCTGGCTGGACAGTTCAGCTACATTTGTATGCAACACGATGAGTATGGTATGTCCGAGAGAATTCAAGGAAGTCAGCCTGCCTGGAGGTAGATCCAGCAGGAAAATGGGAGAAAAAGTGAGGTCCCCACACTAGGGAATTAATTGGAAAAAACTCTTCAAGATTCTTAAAGAAGTTATATGATCTTCTTTCCTTGTAACTCTGTAAGGATTCTAACAATGATTTCAGCAATTTCACAGTTTACCCTTTCAGATCTTTAGAACATTATTTCTGTATTCATGCAAACATGGTTTCAATTTTCATTCATGTCATGTACTCTCTCGTCACCATCTTCTCTCCCTGCCCAAATCAACCCGTTATGTTTTTCCCTTCACAATTGCATCAAATGTTATATACTCTAAATATCCAATTAAGCATATTAGACCACATTTAGTTTACCTATGTGTATATGTATATACATATATATTACATATGTACATATATATTACATATACATGTAATATAATACATAATTCTCAGTAGCTATGTTTCTTACCTACCTGGAAACTTAAAGAAGGACTGGACACCTGTCCTCATTTCCCAAACATCTTCTCTATGGCTTCTCCTCTCAAGTCTCCTTTTGCTCATTTGCCATATATCTTCCCAGAAATGTTTCTAAACATTTGAGATTCTCCTGTATACGTGCTTTAGGTTTCATGTAAGTGTTTTCATAATCTTTTGCCTCCCTTCTTTTTGATCTTGTGAAAGCTACTAGGAAAAAAACAATCCCTCCCTCATTCTTACCTGCAGGTTAGATTAAGAGGTGTTTCATTGATTGCTTCCCTTCTATTCTCTCATGAATTCCCAAAAGCCACATATTCAATCTTGTACCTTCTTTAAACTGTTAGTATAAAAGAATGACTTTCTGTTTTTAAAATGCCTTAGGTTTGTACTAACAGCTACAACCTGATAGCTAAGAAAGTTCTCTGGCAGATTACCTTCTCCATAAACCAAAGGCGCTTAATCCTTCATAGTTGATGAGGTGCTTTAATAATGTAATGAAAGTTACAGATCCTCTCCCCAGGGAAAAATAATCATATGCTGACAGCATGTTGCAGTAACGTCAGCATCTTCATATAATTTCTGACATTCATCCAAGGACCTCAGATTAAGAACCCCTGTTGTAGATCAACCCTCTCAGTTGTCTTGGGGACTGATTGGAGTGTAACAGTTATTAATAATTAAGAGTGTGTACTCAGGATCAGACAGATAAGGGCTCAAACCCATGCATACTTCTTCCTAAGATAATGTGTTCACAGGCAAATTGTCTAATTCCGACCAGTCCCGTGATGGATACTAGCATCTGCATCCTTGGGTCTCTGTAAGGATTAAATGAGATATTTGCATAGATTAGGATTCAGCACGGTGCCTGGCACACATGCTTAACCAACATGAACTCTTGTTCTCTTCAGAAAGCATTTGTATTTAATATCTTAGGCATTTCAGCAGGAAGAGAAGTCAGGGCAAAGAAGCTGGTCTTTGGAGACCTTCGGGGAAAACTGAGGAGCAATTTTCAGGTCGAGAATGGTGGTGGGAAAGGCCCTTTTCAATTCATTTTGACCCAAGAGACTGCTCCTTCCAACCCTCTTACGAACGAGGTCAGGGAGAAAAGCGAACCTTGTCAAAAAATACAAAGAAGCAGAACTTGATCAAAGCACAGAGAATCTCCCTGCAAAGCTATCGATTAAGATTTAGGATTTTTGTTCATTTGCAGTGAAATGCACTCAGAGGAGCATTATTAAAACATACCCTCAGCAGTTAAGAAAATTGCCTCTGATTCGATGCTTTTTTGGGTACACCTTTATTTTAGGAAATACTTTATTCTAATTGTCAAATTATTCCATAAACAACAAAAATTCAAATTTTAATATTATATGCACAATTATCTCAGTAGTCAAGAAATTGATAGGACAGTATAATTAAGAGCAACATTGCCCAATGTAAGTAAAATGTAAGCCACATATATAATTGCAAATTTTCATGTAGCCACATTTTAAGAGGTAAAAAAAGTAAAATTACTTGTAATAAATTTTATTTAACCCAGTAGATCCCTAATATCATTTCCACAGGTAATTGTTGTAAAAATTTATTAAAGGGATATTTTGCATTCTTATTTTTATACCAACTCTTCACAATCCAGTGTGTTTATGACATTTTCAAAGTGTCTATATTCTGACACTAAATTTTCAACGGCAAAGTAAAATGCAGTTCTGCCAAAACAATTAAGTTCACATTTAGAGAAAAAATATTTTATACTATTTCCATTTTTCAATTTACACTTAAATAAGGTTTAAAATTCAGTTCCCAAGTCACACAACCACATTTCATTTGTACCATAGCCACATATGACTAGTGGTTATTGTATTAGACAGCACAGGTTTACAGGAAAGAATCTGAATTTACAGTGAGAAACTCTAAGTTTGAACTTGTGTCTCCCATTTACTCACTGTGTGTCTTTGCACAACTCACTCACCTTCTCTGAACTTCAATCTTGTCTCCTTTACCCAGCCCCCTAAAGCCCATACATTTGCTGTGATGGTTGAATGAGATAACGTAAAGTGAAAGCACCCAGTGAACTGTAAAATAAAATGTAAACATAAGGTATTTTAAATTTAGTAATATGGAGAGAGTTAATTATTTACGGATTTTGAATTAGATTCCACGACATTTGTGGAAGCAGAGGGAAATCATCTTCTTTAACCGTTGGCAATGATGATTATAATCCTAAAGTTAGGATGCAGGGGGTTGGTAGCTTTTTAAAGCAATTCTTTTTCATCCCTCCTGTTAGGAAAATCTGCTTTTATCTTGACTATAAGTTGTAAGATGTATTTCTTAAATTAAAAGAAAGACTTTTTAAAATTTCTATTTTGATAGATTTAGGGGTACGAGTGGGCTTTGGTTACATGGATGAAATGCGTAGTGGTGATGTCTGGTTTTTTAGTGTACCCATCACCGAATAGTGTACATTGCACCCAACAGGTAGTTTTTCTTCCCTCACCCTGCTCCTGCCCTCCCCCCTTCTGAGTCTCCAATGTCAACTGTACCACTCTGTGTGCCCCTGTGTCCCTGTAGCTTAGCTCCTACTTATAATGAGAACATGCAGTATTTGGTCTTTCATTCCTGAATTACTTCATTTAGGATAATGGCCTACGGTCCTATCTAAGTTGCTACAAAAGACAATTTTTCATTCTAAAAAAGAGTTTTAAGTCTTTTTAAAAAGTTTAGGTGACAACACAGTCATAGTGATGTGTGTGTGTGTGTGTGTGTGTGTGTGTGTGTGTGTGTGTATGTGTGTGTTTGGAAAAGATACACATAAAATTGTCAAGACTGTTTAACCCCAGAGAGAGGGATGAAAAGGAGAAAGACTTCATAAACTTCTCCAGTGTTTCAATTTAAACAGAGAATACATGTATTATTTTTCAGTAAAAATTAGTATAGATGAAAAAAATCATCTCATACAAGGTAAAGGACGTGTTTTCATACTAAGCAGCCACAGAAAGATAGAATCAACTTAATGTATTCTACATCAATGAAAGATCACATTAATTCTTCCTGGCTGAATGAGCCCATTATTGCTCATGGGAATTAATATGGATAAATCAATAAATCAATAAACTTCTCATCAGGGAACCAAGCTCTAGAGAGTCACTTGTGTGAGCTGCAACTGGACCAGCATCTGGGTCACCTACCCTCATGACTTTTTTAAGTTCATATTTGACATCATGTTTGTTGTTCCTATCTACAGTTACGTGACATGTCTCTCCACATGTGTATCCTGTTGAATTACAGTTTTAGCCTCTCTGGAGAATTACTGTCTATTTTCTATTTGGTTAACTTGTTTCCAAGAGCCCCTAAATGAATTTCTGTCACATATGCCTTGAAATCTCTATTTAGACCCACATAATCCCAAACATACCCTTAGAATATGATAAAAATTCATCTACATTGTTTTCATTCTAAGCAGCCACAGGAAGATAGGATCAACTTAATGAATTCAGATTATCTTTAAAAAGAATACAAGGTATCAGGTGATTTTTAAGGGCTCAGAAAGACATTTAATCAAAAATATCTCGTGCATTGTGTTTAAACCAACTGGCTTTTGGGTCTCTGTTGAACTGACTTGTCTAGATGGATGCACTTCCTATTTCAACATGCAAGGTGTCCACCTGTGTGCCTTTATATTGACATACCTAATAATTATTGAATGCTTACCTTGTGCATACACTGTGCTAGGTACTTGGAATGTGGTGGTGAACAGACAAGACATGGCTGTTGCCCTTTGGGAGCTTGTCATCACTGGAGAAGCCTGTGCATCCCATAACTCAATGGGAAAACTTAACGGTAGTAAGTAGCACATAAAGGTGGGGAAAGCAGTGCTATTGTATGGTTTAGGGAGGAAATGACCTGATTGAAGTAGTCACGAAGACTTCTGTGATTGCACTGGACCCAAAATACAAAAAAAACTGTTAACCAGTCCATAGGCGAGAAGGAGGGTAGACCTTCCAGGTACAGGAAACAGCATGTGCTGGAGCTCTGAGGTGGAAGGTAGCATAGGACGTTCAAGGAGGTCAAAGCGAGCCCACGTTGCTGGAGCTTAGAGAGTAAGCAAAAGCACAACACAGGGAGAGAAGGTGTCATAAGGGCCAGACCCCGCAGGACCTGGTAGACTGTCATCCATGGTGATCTTTATTCCAGGTGAAAACAAAGTAAATCACCTGTTCCAACAGGGTATTCTTCTTCATTGACTAAGGTTGTTGGGACTATTTAAATGGCCACTAGCCTATCTTTAATCTTGTAAGCAAGCCAGAAATTACCAGTGAGCCTTCTTCTTAAGTCTCCAGAACCATCATTCTCAATTCTAGATCTTCATCCTGAGCCTCTGGGAAGATTTACAACAAATTCGATGATAGAGACACCTCCTCCCATCAAGGGTGGGTCATAGCCATCTTTATCTTTTAAATATTCTATTAGTGATTCTAATGGACAATAAAGTCTGGGAACTATTTCATTAGAAATTCAGTTTTGTATATTTCCCTTTTATTTATAGGTATTATCAACCTTGATGAAGTAGATAATCTTACCAGTCACTTTTGGAAATTATCTAATGAGGAGGAATGTTTACAGCAAGATCTTTCTCTCCTGATGTGAATGGGACTTCTGATATTCTGTTCTTTGAAGATTTTGGGATCTTCTATATGAAGAATATTTCTATATATTCATATCCCTTCTTTTTATTTTCTCCTTGTGAAATTTCAATTCTTTATAAGTTGGTTTTTCTGTCTATTTTGGAACTTAATTAGATCAATTATTACAACAAGCTCAGTAGGACTGGCATTTTCAAACAGTACTATTTTTATCTTATTTTTTGTTCAAGAAGAACTTTGTATGATTCTACTGCTTTCTTGCAATCAGAATAATTTCCACTTTCTGAGCACTTCAGAAGAAAGACACAAATGTTTCTCTCTCAGGCTAAATGATTTCATTGGACTTAGAGATGTTCTCCTTTTCTGCTAGTCCTTTTCCATCTGTTAGGCAGACAGAGGAGGTATCTCTTCTTCCTTTAGTCTTCCCCAGAGAACGTGTACCCTCAGTCTCTGAAGAATGCTAGAGGAACCAATGACGCTCTCAACTTTGCAGCAGCCAGAAGTGAACACCACTTCTAGTGGAGCCACTTAGATATTTCTTGCAGGAATTTGAACTAGGGATCCAACACATCAAATTAGTTGATTCAGACTACCAGAAGTGAGAGGCCACGTAGGGGCTAGAGAGGCTATAAATAATCGTGAATGAGAGGATGTGTGTATTATATGCTGAGAAGCTGCTGGGGAAGTCAAGGGGACGGAATGGAATGGAAGGGATGGAGAAAGGAGGACTCGAAGGGGATTGTAGCAGTGATAGAAACATTGTGTCGCTGAGGGAGTGGAATGAATAGAAAGAAGGAAAAAAAACAAAGAGAAGGAAACAAAGAAAAAAGGGAGATGTAAAGAAAAAAGGAAAGAGGGAGAAAGAGACAATGGGTAGAGAGTCACAGGGAGGGAGAAATAATGGTACAAAGAGAGAAGAAGGAAAGAGATAGGGAGATAGCCAGAAACGTTTAGTCTAGAAAGGGGTTAGAGAGAGACAACAGATGCTTTTACTCTGAAGAGCTTTAGCCCATGTGAAACCTGTTTAGCTTTCTTTCCTGCCCCTGAATTCTGTATTGGACTGATAGATTCTCCTTTTCCTTCTAAATATTATTTTTTAATCATTTTTCCTTATCAGTTTCATTAGAAGTTACCTGTTTGATTTCTCTTTTCAATAATGCCGATTCCTTAAAATTCTAGGCTGAGTCTATAACATCTGGCTTTTTAATTTTTAATTTTAAAATAATTTTAGACTCACAGAGAAATTGCCAGAATAGTACAGAGAGGTCCTATCTACCCTTTCCCCTGCTTTCCCCAATGATAATATCTTACAGAACCATAGCACAATTCTCAAAACCAGGAAATTGACATTGGTATGATACTAACAACCAAACTACAGACCTTATTCAGATGTCACCAGTTTTTTGTTTGTTGGTTTTGGTGTATAGGTCTGTGGAATTGTGTCGTATGTATAGAATCATGTAATCACCAACAAAATCTATAGCATCTTTTTTAAAGGTAATATATTCACGTGGTTAAAAAAAACAAAATAATATTAAAAGATATTCAATGAAACATTTCAATCCTCACACTATCCCCATTCATCCTGTTCCCTGTCCCATAGTCACTTTTACTGTTTTCTTATGTTTCTCTTCCATTCATTCTTCTTGAAAACATAAGCAGAATTAAGACGTATTTTTATTTTCATCCTCCTTACATAAAAGTTATCTTGTGATATAAATTGTTTGGTACCCTACTGTCTTCACTTATCTTGTTGGAGCTCATTTCATATCCTTAAACAAGAGCTTCTTCATTCTTTCATAGGTGCATGGTATCCTGTTGTATAAACCATGCATGTTTAATTTACTTGAGCAATCCATATGCGGTTCTCTATATGACATAGCTGAGATGGAATATAGCTCACAAAACAAGAGTCTTAGTAAAGCTCAAGAGAAGGTATCCAAACGTGAACAGTAAACTCCGACAAGTTTACAAGATGGTGAGGAGCAAAAGTAGCCCCCTGGCTGGAACTTGGAAAAGTAAAGCCTAGTTAAAAGCAGGGAATACATCTCTGCACTGAAAAGATAGATTTTTTTTTTTTTAAATCAAAGAGAACATCATCTGAACTATTTAAGATGATCGGGTCATACCTGAGTTAAAAACTAGAATTGAAGACTCAGCCGACACTCAGAAAATCTGTCAGATGACTGACAGTTGGTGCTCACTAGAGAACACAAGAAAGAACATCACCTAACTGTCTAGACCAAGTGGAAAGATTATGTTTCAGAATGATAGCATTGATTAAATGTACACATTTGAGACAGAAACTGTTTTTGCTAAGTTTATTCAGTTTTATGTTCTTAGTTTATTTATATTTGCATTCTCAGTTCATTGGCAGGTTTATTCGGCTTAGTAGGCTTTGTTCATTTTATCCTAGTTCATTTTTTTGTTAATTACTCATTTTTATTTCATTGTATTTTATCTTTTGTGATAAACAAGATGTGTTCAAAATTTATTTCACAATTTCTCTTGAACTTACATACATGGTTAACATAAACTTACACCTATTTAAGATATAGGCAATGATCGCTACCAAAGATCAGATGTTTTCTTTTACCCTAATTTAAGGGAAGAGAGAAATATTTGTAATTGGAATTTGAAAGACTAAAGTAATAATTACGTTAAATCTAAATTCATTAATAAAAGTACTGGAGATAGAGAAATGTTTATTTCCAGGTCAGTTCAGTAATCTCTGTTTTAGATTCCAAGGGTTCCCTAGAAAGTTAGTTAAATTCATTGACTATTCACCAAGCATCTCTTATGTATCAAACACTACACATACATCCAAGATGGCACTTCCCACTCAAAGAATCCCCTGGTCTCTCCTGTCAAAATTTACCATGACCTCTTTGTACGGAGCATTTCCAGATGACAATTAACTACACTGAAAAATGAACAGAGTTGATGTGCTAATGGCTGATAATGGCAGTGAGCTCTCTCACCTACTTATGCAACAATCTTTTTAATTTTCTTTTTAGCCTTTCTTTTCTTTTTTGTAAATTCTTGTTCTCTTATTCATTTGTTTACTTAGGATTTTCCCTCATGCATGAAAATGAAAGTTCTAGGAGGACAGAATCCTTGTTTGTCTTTTTCGTTGTTGCATCCCCAGCATCTAGGACGATGTCTGGAGTGTAGGAGGTGCACAATCAATACTTTTGAAGAATGGGACAGAGGAATCAGTCTACCCGACAGGAAAGACTGCCTGACCAGAAGCCTGGGAGACCAGAATTCTCATGCCCACTGGGACATTTACTAACTATGTAAACTAGCCAGCAAAATAATCTTCTCTAAGCCTTAGTTTCTGTATTTGTAAAAGGAGACTGATGATACTGGCTCAAATAAGTGTTCTAGAGCCAGAACCCCTAAGTTCTATCCCAGTTCTGCTACTTATTGGCTGTGTGTTATCTTGGCCACGCTGCTTAAACCTCTATACCTCAGTTTTCTCATTTTTAAAATGGGGAAATATGAGTAATCTACCACACAGGATTGTTGTGATGACTACATATTCCCTTCAAAGTAGTATATGGCTAGGTGCTTGACATATAGAAAATGCTCAATAAATATTAGCCACTTCTATCACCAGCATTATTGTGAGAACCCAATGAGATATAGTGAACGAAAGTACTTTCACTGTATAAAGAGCTACACAGATAGATATTTCCAGATTACCCTGTTACCTGTCAAGGAAAAACATTTGTCTTCTAGCAGGAGACTTCTAGAACCATATTCCCTTTAATCAAATTCATAGAGATAATAAAGATCATTCCAAATGATGGCATACTGATGAAGAGAGATTTTGGTAAGGGGAGCTTTTGATTGGCCCCAACATGACAGTTCAAAATTAGCCTTTTACTTTGTCTAAAGAGGGGACAAAGAAAATATTTTTTGGTCCAATTCTCCTTGTTATGAGAATTCTTAAAAATTCTAAATATGTCACAAGGAGATAAAGTTCTTATAGGAAGCCACTGGTTTTCTGACATGTATTTGAAAAGCAGTTAGAAAACCACAACCCTTTCCCTTCTCGAAAAATTTTTTGAGAGAAAAGGAAAAGCTTTTTATGTCCTTGTGTTACACTGGAAATATACTCACTAGAATATCAAATATTAGGACTGCACCCACAATATAGTGCCTGCTTAGCAAAGGTAGACATTACATTAGTGGAAAATTGAAGTGTAAGGTAATAGTTTTACCCACAAAGAGTAAGGCAGAGCTATTTCAAAATGACAGAAATCTGAAATTGGATATTTACATATGGCAAAATGAAGGCGTCTAAAATCATGTGGAAGCATTCTAACCATATTTTCATCCTGTTACACATTAAAGTAGAAAATATTCAATAACTGTGTAATTTAAGTGATATATGCCTGATATAAGCATATATAAAGAAGGTTGCATTTATAATAAACCATCCAAAATTCAAATGCTGTAGGGGTTTATTTGTCAAAGCCCAAGTCAATACAAGCAAATTTCAAACCACAGTGAGAAACCCTCTTCTAGAAGTTTTCTTTGTTTTTGAACTGAGCCAAAAGGTCTTTACAACTATCATTTTATCTTTCTACTATGGTTAATTTTTCAGTATGTAAGTTTTTTTAAAATAATCTGAATGAGGGATGTGATCTTGATCTGTAGTATGTCCTATACTCCTCTGAGATATTGAGATGTCCATAAAGTTTGCAGATGTCTTATTCCTAGGATTTGTAATAATAATGGAATGATAGCGATAACTATGGTACCTTAGAAGTAAGATAAACCCTTTATAACGTTGTTCCAGATTATTATTTTCAAACAGACACTGTTTTAAAATATAATTTTAAAAATACATTATTACTTAGAGTAGTTAAAGAGATACTCGGCAAAGTCAGAGTTTTAAAATGGAGAAATAAGCAAATAAAATTCTTTTTTTTTTTGCTTGTGAATTACTTGGTTAGTTGGTAAGAGGAAGCAAAAGTGAAGTTACCAGGGGATATGTTAGCTAAGGAAGGTTTATTGGGTCACGTGTTTGAGTGTTTTCATTCGTTTTGTGCGGTTTGGCTGGAAAGGCAAAAAGTCATTTGAGTAGACTACATAGCAGCTATTCCTATCATGATTTCTCCATTTTACCTCTTCCCATGCAAGCTGCAGTAAGAATAGAATATGAAAGACTATATTAGTTCCCTAGGATGGCCAAAAGAAAGTAACATAATTTGGTTGGCTTAACACAACAGAAATTTATTCTCCTCAAGTTCTAGAGGATAGAAGTCTGAAATCAATGTGTCCGCAGTGCCATGTTCCCTCTGAGACTCTGGGTAGATTCTTCCCTTGTCTCTTTCTAGCTTCTGGTGGTGGCTATGAATCCTCACTCTTCCTTGGTGTACAGCTGCATGGGTCCATTCTCTGACTCTATATCACATGGCATTTTTCCTGCATGTCTGTTTTTTTCTGGCATTTCTTCTCCTTATAAGGATACCAGTCATATTGGATTAGCACCCACCCTAATGACCTCATCTTAATTTGATTACAACTTCAAAGACCTTATTTCCAAGTAAACTCATATTTATAGGTGCCAGGAATTAGGACTTCAGCATATCTTTCAGAAGGACACAATTCAAGCTATAACAAAGACTTAGGGAAAAGGAAAGTTCCTTGAAAAAATAATTTTCTAGAAGCAAGGAGTAGGCACATTAGGTCCCTGGGAATTGTAAGAATACAATAATAAATTTCCTAGATAGAGAAAATAATCACAGTAATTCTCGAGTCAGAGTAGGGGTGAGGGGATGGAAAGAAGGTGCCTTAGCTCTAATGAGTTTATAAGTATCACCAAGAGAAGAGCATATGGAATATGAGTATTGAGAAGCATCAGTGAAGTAATTAAGGACACAAACTCAAGACCTCAAAAGCTGATTCACACCTTGGTCTACCACTTACTAGCTGTATGAACTGGGGCACATTATGTGGTGGCTCTATATCTCAGTTTGTTCATGTAAAATGAGAAATAATAATAGTACAAGGCAGTTGTTAAGTATTTACTGAGTAAATGCAACACCTCAGATAATACTTTGTGTGGTGAGGCATGATGTAAAATGTTTGAAAACAATGAATTGGGGTAAATTCCTAATTAAAGTGATTTGATAATTGAAAAAGAGGAGGAAAGAAAAAAAAGTGTGATTTCATATAAGGGCTACATATTTTAAAATTGTTCTTGTAGATAATATGCAAACTGGGGATCTTCAGATTCCAGAAGGAGCTCCAGCTGTTGGGATAACACCAGAGTTAGTTAAATGCTACCTGTAATTTCTAGTGAGAGACCTTCATATTCTCTACCTAAGTAATTTAAAGTTTTATTACATTATAGTTTTGTACCTCCTCATAAGTGGGTGAGTTTTTTTTTTTCCCAGTGGGTTTAGTGTCTAAGGGGAAATAACAAGTCTCTCTTTGGGTTAGACCTTGCAAAAATTTAATTAAATGACAGAAATTAACAGGCTGCTATTAACTTTGAAATATCCAAGGCTTATATGTCACCCCAGAGAGTTTGCCTGAGTTTAGTTTTCACACATACGGAAACACTCTTTTTTTTTTTTTTAACTCAAACATCTAGTTGTGTTTGTGTGTATGTGTATATGCATGTGTATATGTTTAAGTTTACATGCTGCCAAAAATATATTTTGACCGAACAGTTTAAATTTGGTCTTACAAAAATTCATTGAGTCCCCCTACTGAATGGAACCAGATATCAGAGGAGTTAAAGCTGGTCTCTGGAACTATATTATGTGTAAGCCTATCCTAACCACAGTCATTTGTTTCCGGGTCTTTGGACCAGCTGTAGTCTCCTGTGGAACAGGCTGGCCGCCTGGGTTGCTATCCTTGGTGCTGAATCTTCACTACACAGGGGCAGGGGTCGGGGTAAAAAGGATCTTTCTCTAGAATGTCCACATCGCAGTATCAGCCTCAACCCATGCTTCCCCTGACCCCAATTATGGCTTAATTCTCCCATTTTTAACTATTTTCTGCCAAATATTCACATTTCTTTTTCTGTAAACTTTTCATGGCATTTCAAGACATGGTGATATGAACAACATCTTTGGATCCAGCAAGGACTGGTCAAATACTGTTACATAGGTTCACCATATGACTTTGGAAAGCCACCTATCTGCTATGGGAATCTGTTTCTTCATTTGTAAAATGTTAATAACAATAGTGTAATTGGGATAATGTATATTAGTTAAGAGTTTAATGCATTGTCCAGCACATAGCAATGTGTCTAATCAATATCATTGACTTTAGCTATTATTTCTCATTCCATATTTGTGAAGACCAAAGTCAGTTTTCTAATACAATGATGAAAAAAATGTCACAATATTTATTTGTACCTCATTATTTGAAAGTTAGGAATTATCTGGGTTAGCTTTAATACAAAACACTTGTCTAGTCTTGGAATTCAAAATAAGAAAGAAGATAGACAGTTTGAATATATTTTTTCTAGTATCTCATTGCCAATTTAGAGCACTCTTGTAGGCATGGTAATCTCCAAGTATACAGATACAGGTTAGCTACAAATTCTACAGTTCTAGCAATTGATATTTGGATCAGTAACATCTACTATATTCAGCAGTAACATTCAGCTACACATATAAATAATGTGACATGTTAGTTTCCTCAAAATTACTGGATGTATTGCTTTGTCAAGTTCTTATTTGTGGTTTTTATTAGAAATTTGCCTCTACTTTCCCCTGAAACAATATTTGTATTTATCTCTATTGTGTGATTGTTACTTTTTTTTTTTTTAGCTGCACAGGGCAAAGCACTTGAAAAGACTAGAGACTTGAAGCATCCCAGATTCCTTTCTTGATTTAGCATATTAGTTTTATATGGAGAGTTTAAGCATTCAAGAGATGGTGGCTTCCAAGAACTAGAAAGACATAATGAGGGGTGAACCCCATGTGAGAAGGTGAGCCTAAGGTCAGGGTTGATAATATGTAAAGATGCATAAGAAATGGCTAATCAGTGTGCCAGAGACTCATAATTACCCTTGTCACTTCATTGGTTTCTAATATGACTATCTTGGCCTTCTTAAATGTTCCAAAATAATTACACAGTTTAAAGAACAACTACTCAGTTTTACTATTGCCGAGTGTTGAATCAATATGTGTAATCATTCCCCAAAATACCAAGCAGAATATTAAATCAGGTGATATCAATGGAAATTTTACTTCCTAATTTGAAAATGAGCCTCAGAATGATGGCAAAACATCTATGTACTGAAACCCTATGATTTATAAACCAATAATATTGTGTGAATTCAGAGGCCTCAGGAAGGCTTCATATCCAAGGTAATTGTCTCACATATACCTCTTGACCTCCAAAGTTCCACTTTATCTGGTGCATTCTGACTTCATTAAAATGCTACCACCCCCAGAGTGGTCATACTCTAAGTTATTGCTCTTTTATTTTAGTTTTAAAAAAAGAGGTACTTATATTCATTTTGTAATAAATTAGAAATGCTTTTTCTACTATTATTGTTTCCCTATATTCCCTCCTACCTTTCCCAGTGAATTTGTTGTCTCCTGTGCAGACCTATTACCCAGAATGATAGCATAGTAAGTGAATGCCTTTCTAACAAACAATCCAGAAAGAAAAAATTTCTCATTTGCCAGTTTATTCACGTAAAACTACATGATACACTTTACATTCAACAGTAGTGGAGTTGTTTCCATCTTCTCCACCTGCCCACATTGGCATGAGAAATTTGTCATTCTCATCAAATGAGTTTATCAAGAAGATAATGCTCATTTATTTTGAGCATATGCTTGTCAATGACACAGAATAAAAGTGCTATTAAAAAGTAGTAAGTAGGCCGGGCGCGGTGGCTCACGCCTGTAATCCTAGCACTCTGGGAGGCCAAGGCGTGTGGATCGTCCTGAGCTCAGGAGTTCGAGACCAGCCTGAGCAAGAGCGTAGACCCCATCTCTACCAAAAATAGAAAGAAATTAATTGGACAGCTAAAAAATATATATATAGAAAAAATTAGCCGGGCATGGTGGCACATGCCTGTAGTCCCAGCTACTCGGGAGGCTGAGACAGTAGGATCGCTCGAGCCCAGGAGTTTGAGGTTGCTGTGAGCTAGGCTGACGCCACGGCACTCGCCCCAGGCAAGAGAGTGAGACTCTGCCTCAAAAAAAAAAAAAAAAAAAAAAAGTAGTAAGTAGCTTGTCCCATTTCATACACACACACACACACACACACACACACACACACACACACAGCCCTGAATGTAGCAGGTGGTTGGAAAGCATTGGTTGTACCAGAATAATATCCTAATTTAACACTCTAGCCCACATGGCTTTAATGATCTTCTTCCTGCCTACTGCTACAGTCTATATCACCTTGCTTCCATATCAGTCTCTTCTTGTCCCTAGAATTCCAAACCAGTTCCTGCTTCAGAGCCCTTAATCTTGATCTGGAATGCTCTCATCACAGATCTGCATATAACTAATTCTTTCTTATCGCTTATGTCTAAGCACAAAAGCCTTCCCAATTTTTCCCCTTACCCCTGGCACTCTGAATCCCACAACCTTGTTCTATAGTCTTCATAGGGCTTATCAATGTTTGAAGGCTTATTGTTCATTTGTTATTCATTTTTACACATTCTAAGGTAAGCTCTGTGAAAATAAAGAACTTGCCTGTCCTATTCACCACTGGATCCTCAGTCTAGAACATACAAAGCATATAGTTGGTATTCAAAGAATATTTGTTGAATGTAATAATTAATATAAAATTCAAAAGTGACATAAATATTCAATCATAGTATTCCTAAGGATGTCTATTACCTTGAAGGGGAAAGGAAGAAATATGCTATAATAATCATTATCATTTACTGGGCATCTACTAAAACCAAAGTATTATGCCTCAATTATCTCATTTAATTCTCACATGGACTCTGCACCATAGCACTAATAAATGGCCCAGGGGAAATCAAGCCCATGTCCATCCTATAACAAAAGGACCATGTCATTAACCATTATGCACAAATGTGGAAAGAATCCCAGAATATTTACAATGGGAGACTCAAAGGCAGATTTACCTACCTAATACTTTCCCTCTGACCACTGGAAATGGTTATTTGTGAGTGAATACTTTCTTAGGATTTGTATCATTTAAACATTCTTTTGTTGGCAGCGCCAGAAATTGCCACCTAAACTTGCTCGAGCAAAAGTATAAAATAAGTAAATGTATTGGCCCACAAAATTGAACAGATTGGAGGGATGGCTTCAAGAGAGACTCAATCTGGTCTTCGAATCATGTCGCCAGGACCCAGTTTTTCTGTGGATTTTCATACTGCTCTTCCTTGGTATTAACATGGGAGGGTGGCAGTTCTAGAAGCTCCAGGTATTACATGTTCTCTTTTATGTCAGTGGGAAGGAGGCAATTTGCTTCCCCAGTAGTCAAGGCTGCTGCCAGCCCATAGGGCACATGTGTACAAATTAGAAAAAGGTACCTCTTTCTCAAGGATATTTCCAGAGTTAGTATATGATTAATTTATCAATAGTAACTATTGAAGCATACATAAGGCACTCTACAAAATTACACAAATCATATTACTGAAAATAATACAGTAGAATGTGCAAATTTTTAATCACAAAAATTAAGGATTCAAAGACACTGCTGTGTATTAGTTATTATGTAACAACTTTTATGTAAACCTTTTTTTCAGAAAAACATAATACTTTCAAAGCTTACTCATACCAACAATCGAAATGTAGACTTCACCATATTTCTAATGAGAGTAGTAAACTATCTTCTGAAGTAGTTTTCGTTTTAATTTTGAGAAGCCAAGGTCTTGACTAGTGACCAGTATGGACTAAGTTAAATTAATCTAAGTATTTTAAAATAAAGTATTTGGAAATTTTTTTGTAGTGAATTATTATCTTGAATATTTCAGTACTTCAACGAGAGACATTCTAAATGTTAAAAAAACTTTGTATGTCTTAGTTCCTCATGTACTGATCATGTCCCCTAATTATCACATTTTACTATGTTCCTTGGTAAATTTCAACTTATAATTTATATCATTCAAATAGTGCATGCTCATTGCAATTTTTCAGATTACATTTAATATACACAGTATCGTAAACTATCATAAACTTGCATCTTAAATGTTATATATTAATGTAAAATATAGTGAAGGAAGAAATGCATTTTAAAATTTAGTTCTGGAACATAGAAGGTGTGATCATCATATTTGTATTTGAAATGAGTGATATTTTTATTCTGAAGGAGTCAATATTTTGCTACAAGATTCTGAAATTTAGTTCCAATTGCATATTTTTTAAAACATCACTTCATTTTTCTTCAAAAAATTTCTTTAAGTGCTTTCAAATACATTAGATATGCTGAATTTTGGTTGCTTATAATATTGCTCATAACATTAATGTTCCTTAAAACATTATACGAAATTAGTACTAAACAAGTACATTTGAAAGAAAATAGTTTGGAAAGTATAGTATTGTCTTGCATTCCAGAATCTATCTACTTATTAAGCTCCTTGCTTAGATTCACACATTATTTTTTATTATGCTAGATAGGTGCAGTCTCTTTGATTCTTAAACTTGTCTATCCTTCATAAGTCCGAGCACAATGATCTACATGCACCTCCTAAAACAACAGTCTTTACTTTTATCCGTTGGAAAATTTTCCTAATATGCTGATTTTCTTAGAAAATCTGCCCCCCAAATTTTCAAATAAATATAAAGTTACCTATGCTGGTATTAGCAAGGTTATGATAAAATAAGAAAATAATGTCAAAAATAATGAAGATGTGTCAATATGAATGGTACCCCCTCAGATATAATGTCCTTCTACAGTGCACAACCTGGACAACTGGATGCAACTCTCCTGAAAAGAGTTCGCCCAAAAGCTTTAATCTTCACTCTATTTGACACAAGTCCCCTAACTGGATGGACTTGGGTCATTTACCTAAATCGATCACTATGACTGGACCATGGATTTTCCAGATGGGCTTTGCCTCTACCCTCAGGCCCTGGGGATAAGATCAGTTTCCATGGAAGCCCATGGGCTAGAAGTGGACAAATGGTTTCATTTAAGAAGAGGGTATGAATATTAGCCTGCAGAAATAGCAAATTTTCCTTACATGTTTGATTACAAAAAATAAATAGAACAGTAAGGAGGAATCTTTTATTTCAACATTAAGCCAAACCACAATTTTCACTCCATTATCCTGCCTGAAGGTAAACGTGTGAGCACCCTTGCATTGGATTAAGATGGCTTCCATCCTTCTTGTTTATGTGCCTAGGCTTTAGGATTATGTGCAGTTTGGTGTTTGTTGTATTCCTATGATAGCCTATGAAAGATCTATAGAAGGAAACTACCCACTGTATTGAACACCTGGTCAAATTAGATAGCAATAGTTGACATGTGGATGAGTAGACAAGTGTACCTTTTTTTATATAAAATTCAAATGAGGACACCTGTTCTTGTCCATAGAGGAGTTGATCATATGTTCAGAGCTGAGCTTTATTTGGATACTTATTCATAAAGGGAATTAATATTGGCCTTTTTGCAGCAGAGTTACAGCAAAGTCATGCCACCAACACATAATCATTCCTGTCACTTCCTCAGTCCCCCAAGCTCTGGTTCTCCTGCTATTAATGCTCCACAAATTGTTGTCAATCATACATCATTGGATAAGATAAAAATGGTTGAATTTTTTTTCTTTTGACGGGACTGGTTTTTGAAAGAGAAAGCATCAGTCTACAGGACACATAGACATGTGTCTGCACATACACCAACAAGATCACTGTTAATGATGACTACGAGTCAATGAATGGGAGCTGCTTTTTCACTGAAACTAGCACTTCATTTGTAAATGCATTTAGTGAGTGCTTTTCTATTCAGAATTATACACGTCCTTTTTAAATATATGACTTATGATGAGAGAAGCTTAGCCTGGCCCCTTCATCTTAATGAAAGAGAAGAAGCTTCAGCACTAAAAAGATCACAATTAATATTCAAAGGAATACTCAGGTCCATACTTTTAAAAAGTTGGCTGAAATTTGACTCACTTTATTCTTGTGTCTCCTATTAGCTATACAGATACTGATTGTAATATACATATGTAAATATATATAAAATATATATCTCCACATTGAATAAGAATAAAAGAGAATAAAATATATTAAGAAAATCATCAGACAGAAAAAAAGGCTTTCTTCTCTGTTAAAGAGGACTTCAGTAAGTAAGAAATCATGAAATATTCTTCCCCAAAAATCATGAAAACAACAGGTTCCAATCATTTTTCTGAGAATGGTTAGCTCTGCTCTTTCAGGACAGAAGGCCAATCCATATGCCCTTAGATTTTTATGCTTTCTGGCTGAAAAGTGATAGATTAGGAGAGCTGTAGAATTATTAAATGTCAAATTAAATAATTTCCACAGAGAACTTGTCAGAGACAAGTTTAAATAGCTACCAGGGACATGATTGATTCTGTTGTGTTCAGTCGTTGGTATGGAAAACTATCGTGTCTTCTCACCTCGCATTGTGAATGGTACCAGTAGCCATTCTATTCCCACCGACTCACACGTGGGAAGGGTTAAGGGCTTTGCTGGAACAGGAAAATTGGTTTGGAATTGAGCTAATGATGAATTCCCACACCTTCAAACTCTAATAATTTCTCCTAAAGATGCATTACTCGATTCATTTTGTTCTTACGGCATACGTGCACAGCTCTAAAAATCAAAAATTTTGCTAAACTTCCTTAAATAGTTCTATATATCAACTTTCAACTATCCTAGAAGCTGACACATCAAACCATTTTAATGAAGCACAGCAAACAGCTCATGTTGAAACAGCTGTAAGCACAATATGCAAATCATGTTTACTGGTAGCTTATGCTCTGGAGAAATAATCTTTATATGACTGCTTTATTATTTACAGTAGTTTCAAAATTTAATTTTCGCCAACATTGACAGATGCCATCCATGTTAATACTTAAACTGCTATATATGGAAAAGTCTAAACATATGCAGAGATCTTGTGTTTGTGAGCTGATAGTGTGATTGACAAATGGGTTTAACAATATCCAGTCATTTCTGAGAAGTTGACGAAATTCACCTGAGGTCTGTTGTAACAAGGAAGAGGAAGGTCAGAGGAATATGAATGAAGAGAGAAGAAAGCAGTGGCTCTGGAGGGCACTGCATATAATGAAAGCATGACAGAGGACGATTAATTATGTTTCAGAGCCAGATAATTCCTAGAGAATATGTGCGCACGATAGAAAGTTTCTAACCTTTCCAGCTGTAATTAAATGAGGGATTCACTAGCCTAAGCTGAGTAAAGACTATTTTGTTCCATAACTGTACTAATGTACATAATGAAATGGTTTATTTCAAATATGCATTTTACCACGTGAGTTGTAAAGTTGACAAAACTGGACAACACCCCAGGGGTGAGGCGAGGAAGAGGTTCACCCCACCAAGAACTCCCTCCCTTAGAAATCGAACAAAATAGATCCATAAAATCACAGTGGCTTGGAAAATTCACCTGCTCTAAACTATCTCAGGATCCACCCTCAGGTGAAAGGTAAACAGAACTAATTCTTAACCAATACTGTTTCATGTAGCTTTAGATTTAAATTTTCTGCTGAATAATGTGTTTGTTATGTCGTTTGGGTTTTTCATAATGTTCTACCTTTAGGTGCTGACTTGCAATAGTTTGGACTTTTTCTCTCTCCTCTTTTCTTGGTATTTCCTTCCAGACAAGAGAAAGTAGAGCATCTAGAAAACATATTGAAAAACTTATAGTTTTTATGAGGTGGTTTGAGTGCATACTAAATTCATTAGATTTCCATTTTTACAACAAATATTTATTGCCCCCTCTGTCCATGCCTGATGCTGTCCTAGGTACTAGGGGATTTGATGCCTACAACAGTGTCTGGCACACAGTAGGTATGGAATGAGTCAATGAAGTAGAGCTATGTGTCAATATTTGAATTTAGTGACCTTGGTCACTTTTTGTTCTGCTTTTCTAAGATACAGAAAAAAGTAGAGCATAGTTAATGTACAAATATTTTTAAAGTGTTTTGAATAATGGAAAAATTGTTTCATACCTCCATCATTTCCAATTGTATTTTTTCACTGCAATGTGATGGTATTATGTGAATGATCCAGAACCAACTTAATATTTAAAATAGTTGGTATCAGATAATGCAAAAAATAAGTCAGGCTAAATACAAATTAATTGAAGACTGGAATGGCTATGAAGATGATTGACAGGAAGTTGAGTATTGGGGAAAAGGATTCCAATGACTCATTTAAAAGATTGTTGTTTTCTAGATACAGTAACGAACATTATATGTTTATAGGTCCTATCTTTCATGCCAAATCTCTGGGGATTTTACAGAGATTCCTCTCCTTACGTGAAATGTCATCAGTTGATGGATTACTAAGAATAGATCAGAGTATGCTGCATTAACAAACAACTCCTGTCTCAGTCACCTGCCACAACCAGGTGCCACAACCATCTCTCTTAGGCTACATGTCAGCTATAGCTTTGCTCAGTGCTGCCAGGACCCAGGCTAAAGGGCCAACTTTTATGTAAAGCATTGCCAGTCACTGCAAGAGAGAGAAAAAGAGACACGGCAAACTATATGCCGACTCTTAAAGCCCCTATCCAAAGTGACATACAGCACTTCCGGCCACATTTCACTGGCCAAAGCAAGTCACATAGACACTCCTGAGTTCACCAGAGAGAGGATATATATTCCTGCCATTGGGAGGTATATCCAGGGATGGAAACCAGAATATTTGATAAGTTAGTAATTTAAACTAATATAATTGATCTTGCTAATTTCTCATCAATGTCTTTATAAGGCATCTTGGTAGAATCTCAGGATGGAAAAAGGCAGGGCACTAGTGATGAAGTCATTGAAAACTCCCTGAGGGCTGAAGGGTGCTTTGTCTTGCTCACTGGCAGGTCCCCTGTACCTAGCATGGTGCCTGGAACATATCAGATGTGCAATAATTGTTGGAGACAGGGCACCTACATTATTCATGGAGCTCAGTGCAAAATGAAAATGAGGGACGTTTTATTCAAAACAATAGGAAATAAAAACTGCTGGAGTCACTAAAATATTAAACGTCATCCTTAGTTCTGCAGCTTCTTTCTCTCTCTCTGGATCTGTCACGGTGTTATTTATTTTCTATTTTTATTTACTACATAATGACACACTTGTCCAGGTATAGGGATGCTTGCTCATGAGCTCAGACCCAAACAGATGCCTGGGAGCAATCAGCCCCCTTCCCACAGGCCTGTAGCCCAAGGAGTTGCAATGTGCTTGGTACCACAAGCACCTTGGCTACCAGGGGTAGCCAAGCTGTCTGCCAAACTCACTGTAGCATTGCCAGCTCAGGAGAGAGATGACACTGGCCATGTCCCACCCCAAAACAATGTGGGTGCTCACTCCCTCAGAGGACAGCAGCAGTCACCGAGCAGGAGTAGGGAAGAAGAGACCAAAGTGGCACCAGGGAGTGAGGGGTGGTACCAGCTTCTGGGTGAGGTGGAGATGGGGAGGCCGGAAGGGGTCCAGGGCACTGTGTGTGTGGGAGTGGAGGGCCAAGGACCCATCCATTCAAGGCATCACAGACGGTGGTGAGTAGTTGATAAGAAACTGCAGGAGACATGAGACAGAACCATATGTGAGCCAAGACTCCATGCCCCTGGCACATGCTCCATCATCCCGTCAGACTTCACTTACACAACAGAAACTAAGATAAGACTCTTAAGAATTTCAAAATGATGATTGCAGAGCATTAAACACTAAGCCTGGGCTCCTTTCAAACTGCACTCATCACATGCCCCTGAAGCCACCTCTAGTTGAAAATATGGACAGATGAAATATTCATTCTAACAGAGCTCTAATGTTCTATTAGTTGTAGAGTGCATGTTACCAACCAATTTGTCAGTGAGATGGAAATTTACACACACACACACACACACACACACAAACATACACAGATTGATTTGATTTAGCACTTTTTGGTGATGAGGCCTCCCATATAAAGCAGATTGTGCCCCTGTAATGGTGGCACACATCTGCTCAGGGGATAGGCTATACCATATGTTTCTCCCTCTCCTGGTTATCAAGGATAGCCTCTTTGATAACTGAGTTTTATGGAAAGTATTTGAATATCCTTGAAGTCCTTATATGTAGAAATTGGAAGATTCTAAATCGAAATGAGGATAATTAGACATTTATTCATATTAGACCATTAAGGTATAATGATCCTTAAAGTCACCAGGTTTGATTGTCTTATCTTACTGCTGAAGAATGGAAACCCATAGAAATGGGTGACATTTGTTTTACATGAAACCTAGTTCTTTCCTTTTGATTACTTAAAAGATTTTTAAAGATAATCTATCTAAGGAGGCTTATTTACCTGAGAATTAATTGAATTTAGACCCTTTGTATAATGTCCTCTTCAATAAAGATGTACCGTATAACTACCGATAAAAAGACATGGCTCTCAATATTTAAATTCAGAAACAGAATTCATAACACTAATAAGTGTCCATTTTTAAAAGAATTACCCTAATGCAGATATCTCAGAAGACAGCATTTTATTTAGAGATTATTCTTTCTCCTCTTCCTCTTCCCTTCCCCCTCTAGTATTCTCAGCAAATATATCTCTTTTACAATGTACTTGAGGTATCTTGGGTCCTATTAGGCATATTGAAACTATAATTTGGTTCACCTTAAGGACATAAAAGAGATAGTAGTAAAAATATTTAATCTCACAAAGAGATTTAATCCTTGGATATTACTTGTACACTAGTAGAGCCCAGTTCAATGTGTGTGGTTTTTAAAGCTAAAATTTGAACTAATTCAACAAAAGTGGTGAATAGTCACAACCAGGGATAACATAAGTGAGATAACCATAAATCTCTAGAGCAGCAATTCTCAGCCAGGGACTATTTTGTCTTTTTTATCCCCCCATCCCTGACCCCAGAGACATTTGGCCATGTCTAGAGACACGGTTGTCATGACTGAGGCCAGCTGGGGGTGGGTCAGGGGTTCAGCACGTAGAAGCCAGGTATGCATCCTACATTACACAGGACAATCTCCATCCCCAAAAAATAATTATGGGGTCCAAAATGTCAATGCTGTGAGTTTAAGAAACTCTGTCCTAGAGGCTCCATTCAAACTCTGCCTTAGTGGTGTATTGCCCAAGTTTCATTCAATATTGTCACGTGGGCATGCATTGCTGTTGTGTACCCTTGTTACCACTTAGGACTTTGACTAAGTTGAAATTCACTCTAGGCTTTGTCCCTTAAGTAAAAGTCACTTTTTCACATCCCCATCCTCAGATTAATTAATCACTCTCAAAATAGAATATTTTATTTTCTTTAAAGCTCAAAAGACATGTTTCCATATTAGAAGGATTAAAAACTTTAGTCTAGTTTAGCATTCCGAAGATGGGAGAAACTAGCTAAGCCATGGTTTGGATCTAATTTATCCTGCTGAGCTATTTAAAGTCTTCATTATCATAAAAGTAATTAGTTATTTTCATAGTAGCACTAGAATGCTTGTTAGCTTTGAAAAAAGCAAGTAATGAGAATACTACTAAAACTGTTTCTTCCAAAATGACGATTTTACTTGAATAGTTTATGTGCAATTTGAATGAATTATAGACAGTACATATAAACATCTATATATATGTGTATATATGCAACAGAGCAGAACAAATCCTTCAATGCTTACAATTTAACCATAAGTTTTGCCATTTGGGGTGGGGTAGAGTATAATAATTAATCAAGCCCTTTTTTCCCCCAATAAAATCAAGTCATTTGAGAGATGGTATAAGTTATACACGTGAAGATTAAAGTATTTTAGTTGTATTTAGTATTTAGTTTCATGCTGGTAAAGCGATTTGAGAACAAGGCTTCCCTATGTGGCCACAGTCTGGCTTCTTTTTATCTTCCCTTGTAAGTTGAATGAATGCAAGGTGTGGGTTCTGAGTCTTCATGCTTTCAGATCCATGCATCAGCCCTGCCTTGCTCTGCTCTGGCCAGGGAAAGGCTGTCTCCTGCAGACTGCACTTCCCAGGCTCATGTGCCAGCCAGGTTCAGCCAATCGGAGTGGGGAAGGTATTGGGAAAGGAGAAGTTGGAGTATTTCTTCCCTCTCCAACGCTGCAACATTGTCTGTAGTGGCTCTATCTCCTCCTTGGTTCCAGATCCTACTGGAAAGGCCTGCTGTGATTCCCCCTTCTACTGCTGGACTCTGGAACTTGGCCCCAGTGAATCCACCTCCTCTGGCCTCTCCTCCTGACCTAGGGCCAGAGGTGGCTTCCAGCTACTGCTAATCCCTATCTACTTTTTGGCTTCAAAGTTCACCTTTGTAACCAGCTTTCTGATGAAGGCCATGTTCTAAAGACTCTTCTTCTTACACTCACCTAGAATCCCAGGTTGCTCTACAGGGCAGGAACTTAAGAAATGAGAGTGTGCGCCTGAGAATGGGCTCTTCCACTGAGGCAGCCAAAGAATTTCTCTTGCTCATTTCCTTCTCCCAGGGTCTGTGAGCAGGTATGACCCCCTCTCCCCAAGGGGACAAAGAGAGAAGGTGCTAGGGAAGAACTGGCAAAGGTCTAGCTCTATATCTTCTCCCATAGAACAGAGTAGAAGTTCCCACTTTTCTTCCACACTGGAGGCAATACAAGCTATAGTTACCAGAATGGGCTCCAAAACCAGACTGCCAAGGTTCAAATCTCTGATCTACCTCTTGCTAGGTGAGTTACCTCAAGTCAATTAACCTCTCATTACCTGGGTCTTTTTTTCTATTAAATAGGGGATAAATATGACCTACTTGATAGGATTATATTTTTTATTTAATTTTATTTATTTATTTATTTATTTTTCAGAATATACGGGGCTACAAATGTTTTGGCTACATGGATTGCTTTTGTACTGCTTGAGTCAAAGTTATAAGTATGCCCATCACCCAGATAGTTTACACTGTTCCCATTAGGTATGATTTTACCCATCCCCTCCTCTCCCCTCCCACCTGCATGATTTTCATTGAGTTTTACTTCCAGCTGTACACATGAGGACTGATTGGTTAGTTCCAATTTAATAGCGAGTACATGTGGTGTTTGTTTTTCCAGTCTTGTGACATTTCACTTAGGAGTATGGTCTCTAGTTCTATCAGATTGTTGCAAAAGGTATTAATTCATTTTTTGTGGCTGAGTTGTACTCCATGGTGTACATATACTGCATTTTATTAATCCACTCATGAATTGATGGGCACGTGGGTTGACATCTGATAAAGGGCTAATAATCTACAAAGAACTCAAGCAAATCAACAAGAAAAAAATCAAACAAGCCCATTAAAAAGTGGGCAAAAGACATGAACAGAAGCTTTTCAAAAGAAGATAGACTAATGGCCAATAAACATATGAAAAAATGCTCAACATCACTAATCATCAGAGAAATGCAAATCAAAATCACAATGAGATATCACCTAAGCCTAGTGAGAATGGCTTTTACCAAAAAGTCCCAAACAATAGATGCTGGCATGGATGTGGAGAGAAAGGAACATTTATACACTGTTGGTGGGACTGCAAACTAGGGCAGCCTCTGTGGAAAATATTAATAGTATGGAGCTTCCTCGAAGAACTAAAAGTAGACCTACCATTTGATCCAGCAATCCCACTACTGGGTATTTACCCAAAGGAAAAATAGTCATTTTATCAAAAAGACACTTGCACTAGAATGTTTATTGCAGCACACTTCATAGGATTATTATGAGGTATGTGTAATCTAATAAAAGCAATTACAGCATTGCCTGGCACATGGGAAACCCTCTATAACATTAGCTACTACTATTACTATTATCTTTCTTGGTCATGTCCGTAAAATGGGGATAATAATAGCCCCTACTTCATAGCTTAGTTGAACATATGCCTGGCACATAATAAGTGCTCAATAAATTATTAGTATTGCCCCTTTGATGGGAGGTGTCTTTAATCACTATTTCTCTTGAAAGTAGAGAAAGAAAAAGAGGGAAGTAAAAGTATGTTAATAAATAAGTGAATAAGTTTTTTAAATATATACGAAGCAAATATTCAAGATCTTTCAGCTCTGGTTTGTCTAAGAATCATTGTGTTAAAATGGCATATAATAATAAAATCAGACTGAAATAAAAAATGCTAGGGCTTTTCAGGAAGCTGCATGCTGCATGCCTTCTAAGTATTTGGCTAAGGGGAAGCCATTTTTGGTCTCCTATCCTCTTTTCCTGACCAAGTCCCTCCTCTCCCCACCTTCATCCCTCCCTGTCACCTCCTCCTACCTTGCCTTCTAAGTTGTATCACCTCTGTCTGCCCACTTTAGTCTCCACCTGGGTTTTGAGGTCATGAAAACCACAAAGGACAGTAGTCCACCATTTTAAAGGAAAGAACCAACTGCAATCTCCAAGGTTTTCTGGAAGGCCCTAAATACGAATAATCACTTTCTTCTCTCTTCAGTTATTTCAGTTAATATCATTCATAAAAGATGTATTTCTATCTTAAAGTAAGTTCCTATGCATTTCAGCTATATCCATTCCCAAAGACAGAGAGATCCTTTTCCACAGCTAAGTGTATACAAAGATTGTTCCAAAACCTCACAGAGCACTTTGTAAATACAAAAGAATTTTACATACTTAAATTTTATACCAAACTATGCCTAATGGCAGAGGAGGCTAATGTTCCATTAATAACTTCCTGGGCCTGGAGCCATAAGATAAAAATCACCTACACAAGTACAAATTTTCTGTGATTTTGTGTTCTAAATACTTTTATGGAAAGCATACACATTTTGCTACAAACTCCATTAATAATCATTTTAATATAAAACATACTCATTAAATTACTTGAAGCTCAATCTTTCATAAAATCAATACTTCAGTAAAATTTTCTGGGTTTGTGCCCATGTCTTGTGCCTCTTAAAACCATCACATCCCCTTAGAATGCACATACTTCACTCAAGAAATCTGGAGGGTCATTATGTCAATTAATTCTCACTATCCTAAGATGTCAGTGCAGCTGTCCCCACTTTATTAGGAACCCCAGTTTTGGAAAAATCGTGTGTCTTGCTCAACCAAGCTCATGTAGTTGGAGACAATGTTTGGACAAGAGTTAAGAGTCTGTCTCTAAGTACCTGGCCCCTCCCGTCACAGCACACAGCCTCGCTGCCCCCAGGAAAATCAGGATCAGTTGTGATCTGTAATCATAATCATAATTGCTGGGAAGAGGTGCCATTGCTTATCTTAAAAGACGTTTTGTGGAACTGGAGACCATTATCCTAAATGAAGTATTCCTGGAATGGAAAACCAAACACCATATGTTCTCACTAATAAGTGGGACCTAATAGATGGGTACACACGGGCACAAAGTCATATTAAGGACATAAGAAACCAAGAAGCGGGGAGGGAAAGAGTCTGGGTGTGAGGTAAAAACTTACTTATTGGGTACAGTGAATACTATTCTGCTGATGGGCACACCAAAGGCCCTGACTTAAGCATTATACGAGATATCCATGTAAGAAAATCATTTGTACCCCCTTAATTTTTTCAATAAAAAAATTAAAAAATAATAAAATTTAGTTTTTCTACTTAGTCAAAAGCCTAATAAAGACAACACAGGGATCATCTTGAAAAAGGTTTAAAAATAAATAAAATATGTTTTGAAAAGTAAACCTCACATAAGATCCAAATGTAACTCTGCTGAGTATCATCTCACCTTAAATATTGGGTTTAGTATAACCAGAGCTGTCTGCCCTAGACCCAGGCGAACTAAGCATATTCCAGGGAGAAACGCTATCTCCTCCAGATGAAATGAATCAGGATTTATGCAGCCACCTGTACAATACATTAGCTGCCACCTGCGGACCTACCCAGCTGTGTAAAATTCATTGAAATGAATAGATTCAAGTGGCCAGAACTGGGGAACAGACTGAGGAGTCAGGAAATAGCAGCCAACGCAAATGCAAAGAAAAACTGAAGGGGAGTTAGAAACCACACCAAACAAAATAAAACACTGAATTTTATGAAGAGAGGAAGCGAGAGCGTCCAAGTTAACCACAGGTCAGTGATCAGCAATTCTCCGGCCAAATGTATTGAATCGACTGTCCTTGTCTGTGTAACTAGGTAATTTCAGCCATTACGAGCGTGAATTTTCAAGGCTGAAATACACATAGTTGTCTTAAGCTGAAAGGAAAGGAAGGAGAATAGCCACCGGTTAGTGAAGCGAACCGAATAATACAAATATTTGCTTATTCCTTTAACCTGTGAGGATAGTTGAAATTCAGTTCTGGAAAAATAATTCTCAGAAGCAGCACGACACAGGCAATGTTACCACTTGCTGGATTTGCTGCGAATCAAATGAAACTTTAGCCTTGGGGCCCTCCACTTGCACGGGGTTCCTAGGTTGTGTTCTGGGTGGGGACAGGAAGCGGGGGGCAGATTGCAATCAGGAATAATTTCTATCTACGCATTTCCGATAAAGTACGTATAGAGATATCAGAAAAAGGGCACCTGTGTCTTCAAGACTCCAGGAATTTCTGCATCTCTTTTCTTACTCTCAATAAACATCAACTTTCCCATTTTATTTCGTATTTTTCTTAAAGAGCCTCCCCCATCCCCAAACAGTATAAGCTTTAGGCTTCCCAAAGCCCAGATCTCTTCCTGGCAGTGCTGGTCCATAGCATAAGTTTTGCTAAACCAAAATGAATTGACAAAAATAAGGAACAACACAGAGACTTTTTTTTCATAAAGCCAAATTAACTATATTAACCACAGTGTTGTGGTATTTTATTGTTTTTGAGATACATCTGTTGATAAATGCACTTTCTCCAAGAAATGATGGCCCTAGATAGTAGATGGTAATTAAAGATATGTATTTTCACATAATAAAAACTATATTTGAAAAATCTATGTCAGTACAGCCAAACAGTACCAAAGAATACTAGAAACACACTTGTAGTCAATAAAATTACAGTTCCTGGCTCGTGTTAGGGGACAGAACGTCTCAGGGAAGTGTGAGGAGACACAGAAAGAAGGTGTTAGGAGGGCTCGTCATAGAATTTAGCTTGTGATGTAATTTGGGGGAGGTTTCATGGTTTTGCTTTAAATTGGTTGCTATCAGAAAGTAGGAGCAATTCTAGATTGGCTATCTTAATTTTTGGAAGTAGATGGGAGAAACAAAGTACAGCTAAAGCAGTAATTAGCAAAGAAATAAGTCACTCATGTGCTAGGAAAAGGAGAGGTTTGGTCACTTTTGTAATTTGCACCATGTCCTTGTTATTGTCAGTGCACAGGCATGATTGGCAAATGGTCTCTTTTTGTCACTCATCGTGGTCACAGAGTAGCCTTGTCTAATGCTGGTTGATGTTCTTCAAAATTGTTTATATTTGGGAGAAGAATATTATGGTCTAGCTGTTAGAGCTGGATCCGCTCCTAGCTGACACCAATCAGGGATCTCTCTCAATCACTCGTAAAATCCCAAAGTGTGGGAATCACTGCAACAGAGGATACAGTGGTCTGCCCTGGAGTCCCTGTTTGTCCCTTACTAGATGTATGACTACGGGAAAATCATTTGATGGCACTAGACGTCATCAATTATAGGAGGAGGCTGAGTTGCACACAGGTCTTTCCTGTAGAGCACTGTGACGAGGAGCACGGAATAAGAGCCACATGCGCTGGGTTTGATTCTCAGCCCCCCCCCCAATACTAATTACGTGATCTTTGAGCTGGTTACTCAACCTTTCTCAGCTGCAAACTGTGGATAATGATGGTAATATCTACTTCTCAAGGTTGTGATGATTCAGTTAGGCAATAAATGTAAAGATTTTAGAGCAGTGCCTGGCACCAAATAAACTATGTTCAATGCATGTTTTCATCTGCTATTTATGATAGTAATTATGGAGATCACTCCCACTGTTAATTGTGCACCTATTTTATTCCAAATTCTGGCTATGTTACATAGATATATTAATGAACCTCTTTTTAGGTGGGTCTCATTTTCCATAAATTCAGGGATAAACCTGGGGGCAACCTAGAGAATTCCCCTGTAGGAACTGCTAGGGCAGTGGGCTTTGAGATGAACCGTTTGAGATTTTAAGATCCCAAGTTGTGTTAATCATAATAGCTGGCATGCATTTGGTTGTTCATCAGTTCATTCAGTTCTCACAACTCTACAAGGATCCCAGAGGCTCTTCTAAGCCCCTCTTCTTAAGTGAGGAAGCTGGGACTTGAGAAAGCTTAAATAGTCTGCCCAATGACACATACCTTGCTAGGGACTGGGAAGCTGTTACACAAAGGGCTCACTGCAAGGCAACAGATGTAAATATTTTTTGATTTTTTTTTTTTTTTTTTTGAGACAGAGTCTCACTCTGTTGCCTGGGCTAGAGTGCCATGGCTTCAGCCTAGCTCACAGCAACCTCAAACTCCTGGGCTCAAGCGATCCTACTGCCTCAGCCTCCCAAGGAGCTGGGACTACAGGCACATGCCACCATCCCCGGCTAATTTTTTCTATATATATTTTTTTAGTTGTCCAGATAATTTCTTTCTATTTTTAGTAGACATGGGGGTCTTGCTCTTGCTGAGGCTGGTCTCGAACTCCTGACCTTGAGTGATCCACCCACCTCGGCCTCCCAGAGTGCTAGGATTACAGGAGTGAGCCACCGTGGCCGGCCAATTTTTTGATCTTTTAATTATTTAAAAAGGCAATTTGATTTTTTTTGTGTGCCAGTACCGTGCTGATTTTAATATTACAGCTTTGTAATAGAGTTTGAAGTCTGGTAAATTGATGCCTCCCATTTCGTTTTTATTGCCCAGAATTGTTTTTGCTATGCGGGGTCTTCTCTGGTTCCATACGAAGCATAGAATTAATTTTTCTACATCTGTGAAGAATGACGTTGGTATTTTAATAGGGATTGCATTGAATCTGTAGATCACTTTGGGTAGTATAGACATTTTAACAATGTTGATTCTGCCGACCTATGACCATGGTATGGTTTTCCACCTGTTTATGTCTTCTGCTGTTTCCTTCCTCAATGTTTCATAGTTCTCCCTGTAGAGGTCTTTTAGCTCCTTAGTTAAATATATTCTTAGGTACTTTATTTTCTTTGTTTCTATTGTGAAGGGAATTGAAACTTTGATTTGGTTTTCTGTATGACTGCTGTTGGTGTATATGAAAGCCTCTGATTTGTGTGTATTGATTTTGTATCCTGAAACTTTACTGAATTCATTTATCAGTTCCAGTAGCCTCTTGGTTGAATCTTTGGGGTTTTCTAGATATAATATCATATCATCAGCAAATAGTGAGAGTTTGATCTCTTCTGTTCCCATTCGTATTTAATTCCACTCTCTTGCCTGATTGCTGTCGCCAGGACTTCCAGCACTATGTTGAATAGAAGTGGAGATAGTGGGCAACCTTGTCTGGTTCCAGTTCTAAGTGGGAATGCTTTCAATTTTTCCCCATTCAGTATGATGTTGGCTGTGGGTTTGTCATAAATGGCTTGTATCAGAGCCATTGACCAGTGGAACAGAACTGAGAACCCAGATATAAAACCATCCTCATATAGCCACCTAATCTTTGACAAACCAGACAAAAACATACACTGGGGAAAAGAATCCTTGTTCAATAAATGGTGCTGGGAAAACTGGATAGCCACATGTAGAAGACTGAACCAGGATCCACACCTTTCACCTCTCACAAAAATCATCTCACGCTGGGTAACAGATTTAAACCTAAGGAGTGAAACTATTAGAATTCTAGAGGAAGATGTTGGAAACACTTTTCTAGACATTGGCCTAGGCAAAGAATTTATGAAGAAGACCCTAAAGGCAATCACAGCAACAACCAAAATAAATAAATGGGACCTGATCAAATTAAAAAGCTTCTGCACAGCCAAAGAAACTGTCACAAGAGCAAACAGACAACCTACAGAATGGGAGAAAATTTTTGCATGCTACAAATCTGATAAAGGTCTGATAACTAGAATCTACTTAGAACTCGGGAAAATCAGCAAGAAAAAATCAAACAACCCTGTCAAAAAGTGGGCAAAGGACATGAACAGAAACTTTTCAAAAGAAGACAGAATAATGGCCCAAAAACATATGGAAAAATGCTCAGCATCTCTAATCATCAGGGAAATGCAAATCAAAACCACAATGAGATATCACTTATCTCCCGTGAGACTGGCCTTTATCAAAAAGTCCCAAAACAATAAATGTTGGCATGGATGCGGAGAGATAGGAACACTCATACACTGCTGGTGGGACTGCAAACTACTGCAACCTCTGTGGAAAGCAATATGGAGATACCTTAAAGAGCTACAAGTAGAATTACCATTTGATCCAGCAATCCCATTACTGGGCATCTACCCAAAAGAACAAAAGTCACTCTGTGAAAAAGACACCTGCACCCGAATGTTTATAGCAGCACAATTCACAATTACAAAGATGTGGAAACAACTCAAGTGTCCATCAATACATGAATGGAGTAATAAAATGTGGTATATGTATACCATGGAGTACTATTCAGCTTTAAGAAACAATGGTGATATAGCACCTCTTGTATACTCCTGGATAGGGTTGGAACGCATTCTACTAAGTGAAGTATCCCAAGAATGGAAAAACAAGCACCACATGTACTCACCATCAAATTCATATTAACTGAACAACACATAAGTGTACATATAAGAATAACATCTATTGGATGTCGGGCAGGGGGGAGGGGGAAGGGGGAGGGGCGAGGGGGAGGAGGGGATGGATATATGCATACACAAAGAGTGCAATGCGCACCACCCGAGAGACAGACACGCTTGAAACTGGGACTTGGGGGGAAGGAGGGGGCAAGGGCAACATACGTAACCTGAACATCTGTACCCCTATGATAACAAACAATGAAAAAAAGACAATTTGAAATACAATAACTAAGAATGTTTGAGAATCCAGGCAAACAGCCATTCAGAAAAATAAATAAATAAAAGAGTTAGTGGAATTCACGGTGTTCCTAAATCCCAAATGCTGTTTTCCTAATGTTATTTATTTTCTTATTTTCGTGTGACAATCAAAATTTCCAGATTAATAGAAGATACTGGGTTTCCTTTTTGTTGATGCTGTTGTTAAGCAAAACCAACTTTCGAAGTGTTCCTTGTATCACATGTTTGAAACTCAAGAGTGTCTGCAGTTGCTTCTTTTTTTATTAGTAGTAGCAGTTTCTTTTTTGTAGAGACAGGGTCTTACTATGTAACCCGGGCTGGCCTCCAATTCCTGGCCTTTAAGGATGCTCCTGCCTCGGCTTCCCAAAGTAGTGGGATTACAGGCAAGAGCCATCATGCCCAGCCAGCAGTTGTTTTAAATGAGCTTTGTTTACTGCAGCCTTTGATTTGTGTCATTGACAATTATGTTTGGAAACTAAGCCTTAAAAAGGGAAGAATTGTAACAGAACACACAGAATAAGAACCACTGGGAAATTGTTGGGTTCACTAGTCATATCTGTGTCTTACTGGTGTTTCCCATTCACATGTTCTGTGTATTCATTCACATCAGTCTTGGGCATGTTTACCTGAGAGTTTAATTTCAATACACCCTTTCTGTTTCGCTGCATAATCCTGCTTGGTCCATGCTGCCTATTAGCCATTGCATTATCAGAATCTCTATGGTAATTGCATTATCAGAATCTGATGTTTGGAAGGCTATATAAACTTTTCACCATGATGAGTGAAGAGAGTAATTATGAAGTTAAAAGAGTGATCATGGCAGAAGGAAAGAAAACCAGAATTTAAAGAGCCCTTATCAGGTAGACACAATACCAGAGACATCTCTGAACATTATCTCATTCAATCCTCACAATTCTGGGAAGTAGGAATTACTATCTCCTTTAAAAATATAACGACATCGGGGCTAAGGGAATGTTATGTGACAAACTCAAAACCTAAAACAGAGTTTGGACTTCTTACTTCTAACATAGGGTTCCAAGTTCTAGACTACAGATTACATTGCCAAAACTCTCTCTCCCAGATATATTTGGATACTAACAGGGAGACTATTTCAGGAATTTTAGGCCTATCACTTATAGTTTTAGCAAGAAATAAATTTTGCAAAAGCTTGAAACTAACTAGTATTGATATATAATTGAGGAGAGACAGTGCGAGTTAAGTATAGCCTTTGTTGTTAGACCAATCTGGGTTCAAGCGCTAGATGAGCACTTATTCACAGCATGAAACTGTGGTCAAAATAGAAAACATTTCTAAGTTTTAATTTTCTTATCAGTAAAATGGAAATAGCAATACTAACCTCATAGGCTTGTTGAGAAGATAAGATGAGTTAATTCGTATAAATTCTTGTCACAGTGCTGGGCACAAAATAAGTCCTCAACAAAGGGTATTACTTGCAGTATTATTGTCCCATGCACAGTTCAATATCATTTGTTCCTAATTAACTAAAATGCATACAAATATCCAACCTCTTATGAATGGTAGGACTTTTTATTGAAGAAGGCTTGTCAAATGGATCCTATCACTTAAAGCAAGACACTTACTTCACTGTTAGTCTCCATCAGGAGAAATAAACGGACCCAGGTGATCTGCAAACTAGACACTCTTCAAATCCTTGAGAATTATTATTAATACTATAGCATTTTATAATTCGAGGAAACTTTTAAATAGAGTCATCTGGGTATTGAGACAACTAATTGGTTGCAGGAGTGTTAACTTTTTTAATAGGGTATCTTCAAAGGCATATTTACTGCTCATCTTGGTTAACATTGACCTGTGAATCTGTTGGTATAAAGAGATGTTACATTTTGACACTGCCTATAAAGAGATGTTACATTTTGACACTGCCTCGGATCTCATATTTCTGATTTTGCTCAACTGGAAAGCTAGCTCAACTTTTATATTTTCTAAATGCCTAGTTTTCATGAATCAGCTGGTTGGTGATGAACTGGGATTTTGTGCTGCTCTCACAAACACATTCCCTGGTGTCCGGCTTGGGCTGCGTGGAGTGTTGAAATTACCAATTTCATAAAATTGCTTTTGATGTTGGGTAAGATGCTATTTTTATTGAACACAGCAATTGCTGCCCCAGTTCCAGGAGGACAGTCTCTTCTTCCTGAGGATCCTATTTAGCCTCAGATTTGTGTTTGGGGAAAGTAGCTATTACACAGTTTTGAAGCCACTTCAGTTGAAATTGCTGGGGGAAGCATCTGCTGGGCTGAGAAGCTAGTCTAAGCATTTCAGCTGTTTTCTGAGAGTTGTTAACAAACATTTCAACCTTGCTGGATTATTACAAATTGTTCGACATTTTCCAGGGACTTGCACAGACCAGCAAGCTAGCATGAGGCATAGGCGCATTACCTATTCATAACTTCAGACTTCAGTTCAGTTTAGAATGCATGCCCTTTCTTAACACCATCGCTATGCCCGGGTGATAGAGTCCTGTGTTGACCAAGCTGGTTCAGGTGCCCATTCCTGTGACTGGAGAGTGAGGCCTGCCTCACCAATACACATAAAATGGAGTTACCTACTGAATAGAGGGTTTCAATGATCAACCAAGGAAGGAGCCCCTGCTCGGGAGAGAGAGTACGACACCAAGTCCCTTCCATATGTTTTTATTTTGCCTTGATGAAGCCCCATTTTGTTTTGAAATACACATAACAGTCATGACAAATTATTGAGCTCTCACAATGCTTTACACATACTATCACATTACGTACCCTGGGATAGCAAGGTACATTACCATTCTTCTCAAGTTACAAGGGAGGAAGTTAAAGCTTACAGAAATTAAGTTGTCTAGGGTCACACACTCCTGGGTGGTCGAACTGGGATTAGAACCAGGTATGACTAACTGCTAAGCCTCCTAACTTTGGTTTATATAATCTTGGAGATTTTTAACTTTGAGATATTTAACTGAAAGACTACCTTAATGGTCTCAGTCTATGTGGCTCTGACATTTTCTACTTTCAATAAATTTTTTATTGCTCTTATTAAACACCACAAAGAGCATTTCATCTGTGTTTTTCTTGCAATGTAAAAATGGTTCCATACCCAAAATAATTGAAAACAGTGTTCAAATACACATTTGTACAGAATGTTCACAGCAGCACGATAGCCAAAAGGTACTTTAGTCAAATGTCATCAACTGGTGAGTGAATAAACAAAATGTGGTATATCCATACAGTGAAATATTATTTGGTGCTAGAAGAAAAATTAAGCATTGATACATGCTATAATAGTCACAAACCTAGAAAACATTATGCTAACTGAAAGAAGCTAAGCACAAAGGCCACATATTGTATGATTTCATTTATATGACGTATCCAGAACAGGCAAATCCATAGAGACAGAAAGTAGATTAACGGTTGCTAGGACTATGGGGCGGGAGGAATGGACAGAGACTGCTTGGCAGGTATGGGGTTTCCTTTTGGGGTTGTGAAAATGTTCTCAAACTAGCTAGTGGTAATGGTTGCACAACATTGTGAATGTACCAGATGCTGCTAAATTTTACTTTAAAATGATGAATTCTATGCTATGTGAACTTTATTGCAATAAGAGAAATGGTTCAGGCAGATAGCAGGTACTTGAAAAATATTAAATAAACAAATGCTAGTGAGATAACAGGCTTTTTAAAAATTATGGGTGAGGTTGGTCACTAGAACTCTACTGACCTCTGTTACAGAGAAATACGTTCGTTGTAATAACTCGAAACCAAAAGCATTCATCTCCTAGGAGATCATTAATAAATTTGTGTGATTCGTATGGAACTGCAAAAGACTCTGAATAGTTAAAACAATGTTGAACAAGAAGAACAAAGAGGGAGGTATCATATTTCCTGATTTCAAATTATATTACAAAGCTATAGTCATAAAATGGATAGATAGACCAACTGAACAGAATAGAAAGCCCAGAAACAAACTCATGCGTATACAGTCAACTAATCTTCAGTAAGGACACCAAGAATACACAACGGAGAAATGATAGTCTCTTCTATAAATGGTATTGGGAAAACTGGATATCCACATGCACAAAAAGAAATGGGATCTTTATCTTACACCATACACAGAAATCAATTCAAAATAGATTAAAGATCTAAACATCAGACAAGAAACCATAAAACTCCTAGGAAAAAAACCTAGGGGAAAGCTTCAGGACATTTATCTTGGCAATAATTTTTTAGATATGACACCCAATGCACAAGCAACAAAAGCAAAAATAAATAAGTGGTCTCGATCAAACTAAAAAGTTATTGCAGAGCAAAGAAAACATTCAACAAAATGAAAAGGCAACCTACAAAATGGGAGTAAATATTTGCAAACCATATATGTGATGAGGAATTAATATCCAAAATGTAAGGAACTCATACAACTCAATAGCAAAAGTTAAAAAGTAGGCAAAGGACCTGAATAGACATTTTTCCAAGGAAAACTCGCAAACGGCCAACAGGTATATGAAAAAGTGCTCAACATCCCTAATCATCCCGGATATGCAAAACGAAACCACAATGAGATATCAACTCACAACCTGTTAGAATGGCTATTGTCAAAAGACAGGTGTTGGCAAGGCTGTGGAGCAAAGGAAACTCCTGTATACTATTGGTGGGAATGTAAATTGGTACAGCCATTATGGAAAACAGCATGGAAATTAAAAATAGAACATGTGGATCCAGTGATCCCACTTCTGGATATATATCCAAAGGATGTGAAATCACTGTGTCGAAGAAATATCTGCATTCCCATATTCACTGCCTTGATCTCATTTTTCTTGTTTTGCTCAACTGGAAAGCTAGCCTCAACTTTTACATTTTCTACAATAGCCAAGATATTGACAGATGAATGAATTTTTAAAATGTGATTATACACACAATGGAGTATTATTCAGCTGTACAAAAAAAGACAGTCCTGCCACCTGCTACAGTATGTATCCATGTTGGAAGATACTATTGTGATGAAAGAAGCTAGCCACAGAAAGACAAATACTGTGTGATCTCACATGTGGAATCTAAAAAAAGAACTCAGAAACAAGGTAGAAGTGTGGTTACCAGGATTTCAGGAGGTGGGAGAAATAGGGAGATGCTGGAATAAGGGTACAAATTTTCAGCTGTAAGATGAATAAGTTCTGGAGTCCCAACATGCAATGTGGGGATTATATTTAATAATTATTGTGTATTTGAAATTTGGTAAGAGAGTAGATCTTAAGTATTCTCACCACAAAAGAAAAAAATGCTATCAGGTGATGGAGATATTAACTAGTTATATTATGATAATCATTTCACTATGTATATGTACATTTTAAAAAAAAAGTTTGGCATGGTGGCTCATGCCTGTAATCTCAGCATTTTGAGAGGCTGAGGTGGGAAGATTGCTTGAGGCCAGGAGTTCAAGGCCAGCCTGGGCAATGTGGCAAGACCCTGTTTCTACAAAAAAATAAAAAAATTGGCCAGGCATGGTGGCACATGCCTGTAGTTCCAGCTGCTCGGGAGGCTGAGGCAGGAGGATCACTTGAGCCCAGGAGTTTGAGGTTCAAGTGAGCTATAATGATGCCACTGCACTCTAGCCTGGGCAACAGAGTGAGACCCAGTGTCAAAAATAAATAAATAATTGTATGGGTAGGACCATTTGTGTGTTTCCTTTCTTAATTCTTCAAGGTAGGAATAGAGAACATTCATACTATTAGGTATAGTTTGATGCAATGCTGATATTCCATATTTCAATTATTTTCATTTACCTGTGTCAGTTGCAAAACAGCTTTTGAATGTGTTGAAGAAGATCCTCAAAGAAGTTTATGATTATTAAGAAAATCTAGATCTTTTAAATGTATCTATATTGGACAAGGTTATTTAAGCGCTGTATAAATCAGAATAGACTCTCAGTGCTTCTCAAACTTTGTGTATACAAATCATGTGGTGATCTTACTATGCAGCCTCTGACTTAGTAGTTCTAGGGTGGGGCCTAAGAGTCTACATTTTTAACTATCTCCTAAGTAATATAGATGCTGCTAGATCATGCGCCACCCTTTGATTTTTGCTGTAGTAGGAAATTAAACCTAAAATGCCAGTGTTTCGACACCCATGCTGTATGTCTCACTCGTATGCCTGACATGGGTCAGTGAGATGCTCAGCTATGCAGAGTCACTCAGGGACCTGTGTCAATGCAGGGTCTACCATCTTGCTATTGTATCTTCTGAGGGATGGAAAATGAGAGGCTGGAAAAACTCAGGCCTAGCAATTAAATATTTTGACCTAAGGTGTCACATGCCACATGTCATGTCGCACCTAAGAAGTAGTCTCAAGAGTATGCCTAACTTCAAGGAAGCAAAGAAATGTGATTATATATTCAGGAGTAGAGCAGAACCATACTTCAGAGAGCCTTAGTAACTTGTCAAAGTGAGGAATTGTGCATGGGGTTTTGTCATGTGACCATGTTGGTTATTCACAAGTTTCACAAGAAACATGTTTGCATTAAAGCTTTAGTCACACACCTTCTATTTATAAGGGAGTTTGGTGTGATTTTTCTTTCTCTTCATAGGATAAGCCAATAATTCTTATAGATTGATAGAGGTTTGGAGCCGAAAGGAATTGAAAAAGCTATTACCAACCCTTTTATTTAATAAATGGAGACTCAAGCGCTTATCATACACAATGATAAGCACTTTACTTTCCAGGAACAGGAATATCAAGTATAGAATTTGGTTATTTGGGCTTCCACCTTCCGAACTTTTCCATGGCACCGCTACCCACTTTTAACTCTGCAAAATGGCAATGAATGGGTTATCCACGCAGAGACTAAGTTTTCCGTACCTGTGATTATATACATGATCATAAAAAGAGTTTTGTGCTGCTCTAAATTTTAAAACTGTTGAATTAGAATGAAATTTAGATGCTGAATAACTTGAAATTTTCAGGCCATTCCAATAGTTTATGGGCACAATGGGACCAATTTTTTTTAATTGGAAGATTCTGTACAAAATTTAAGACATTTTTATACACACAACAGCATCGAAGGCTCATATGATCATATTCCAAATTTGGCAGGTGATCGAGTCCATTTATAAGATTTTCATTAATTCTAAAAATTACTGGATAAATAATAGATGGCATCAATAGCTAGAATGAACACCAAGTTATCTTGAATAATTTGCTCAAACAAAAATGACCTTAGAAAGGAAGAAATTTCTATGATATTGCTGGTGACATAGAAGATTTACCTATGAAAAACAGTCTTCAGTTGTTTTGTCAAGTTTTGATTTGCAAACCTTTGCAATTTCTGAATCCCAGCCCACTGCTTTCAACATTTGTTCTGCACTTCTCTTCCTTCCTAATATACTGAGTTGGAAAAGTGGTGGATCATTAAGGAAGGGGAGCCTTGGAATCAGGCAAACCCAGGCTTCACGCCCAGCACCACCTCTTGCCAGCTGTGTGGTCTTAGGTAAAACACTTAATCTCTCTGATCACTGGCTTTCTAATTTTACAATAAAGAACCTAATATCTACGTGGCTAGGTTATTGTGAGGATTAGAAGCAATGTGTTTAAAGCACCTAGCAGCGTGCCCAGTTCACTGCAAGCATTCCTTACATGCTGGCTATGATTATTATAATGCCACGTGACTTTCAGCATCCTGAAAATCTGAACTCTGGCATCCTGCACTCAGTATCTTTGGTCTCTCACCGTCCTGCTTTCAGGGTCCTCCTGACTTTCCCCCCACTATTCACCTCTAATGCACTTTTATCATGCAGAAGCCTGGTCAAGAATTATCCTATCTTCTTATTTTTTTAAAAAAATCCAGATACCTGAATATCTATGTGAAATTTCCTTTTTTCCACCCCCAAATAAATCTTTAAGGAAACATATCCTTGGCCATGGAACAAAGTTTGTGACTTCCTAGTAAGTTTAGTTCAATATTGCTCAAAGTATGATCCTCAAACTACCTGCTTCAGAATCACCTGGTAGGTTTAAAGGGAAAAAGGGAAGTCCCAATCATGACTCCAGACTACTGAATCAGAAGACCTGGGGTCTGGGCAGGATATGCATTTTAAACAAGCTTTCCAAATGTTTCTATGCCCTCTAATTCTTGACAATTTAGTTGAAGTATTGCCTTTTTTCTCCAGCTTTACGAGATATAATGGATATACAAAAAACTGCATTGGTATACAAAAACTGCATATGAGTTTGGACATATGTATATACTCCTGTTATCATCCAAATCCAGCTAATGAACATATCCATCACCTCCAAAAGATTACCTGTGTTCCTTTGTTATTGTTTTTGTTTTGTTTTGTTTTGTTTGCATATATGGTAGGAACATTTAACATAAGATCAATTCTTAAAACCTGTTTAAATACTGCCTTTTTGAAAATAATCACAAGATGGTATCTGGAAGACACAGAGATGGGGGGACATTGTGGCTTCCGAGGGCAATGCTCGCTATATGAAGTGAGGTACACAAATCCACCTAAGCTTTACATTCTTTTCTATTTGCCCATTTTCTCTTTCCCACCTGAAAAAAAGAACAGTATAGCATGTCTGAGACATTGAGTCCCCAACCAATTTCATTAATTCATTGAAGACCACATGGTTGAGTTTTCTAATCATTTAGTGGGTTTCTGTCAAATTAAATTAGTCTGTGTTCAAGTACAAAGCTTAAGGTTCTTTGGCTTGGAGTTCATTTAACGATGTGGGTATTTGTTTTTGAAGTACAAGCTTACATTGAAAATTCTTTTCCCTGGTGAGCTCTGGGCTACCTGTTATGGGTCTTTAGTGCCTGTTGTTAACAACACTTGGATGAGGCCATGCCTTAATTTTTACTTATATAATGGAACTCATCCATCAAAATTTTACACAGCCTTTTTGATATGGTCAGGACTTATGGGTGTTCAAAAAATAAATCGCTGTTCCAAACCTGTATTTAATTCCAAAGCAATTGCCTTTGGCTATGTTCTACAGTCAATATTGAACATGCTGTCTTGCAGGTGGGTTTTGTTTTATTAGTGATTTCTGACTCTAAAACAACAATACGCTTTGTTGTTTCTCTGCTAGATTTCAGTTAGTATTAGTGCTTCTGTTAAATAGTAAATGTTCAATAAACTATTTCATAAAAATAATACTTATAGCTACCAGTTTTTGAGCTTTTATTATGTGCCATAGTCTGCGCCAAGCCCTTTAGAGTGGAGCATTTTATGTTGAGAATTCTCAGATCATTCTCACCAGGAACTTGTGAAATAAATATTATTATCCTCTTTTTATAGATGACAAAACCGAAGCTGGAGAAATTTTAAACAATTGAGCTAGGCCTCAAAACTTTACTTTCTGATTCCAAAACCCATTTAAATAAACTGTCATGAAGAAAATTTCAAATACTTTTTATTTCTGCCTAATGTCTGGTAAATGTGTTAGTCAGCTTTTGCTACCCTACTGCTGTATAACAAATTACCCCAATACTCACTGACTTAAGACAAGCACTTATTGTTCACTCATGGGTTGGTAAGTTGTCTGGAGTCTCGTTAATCTCAGCCTTGTCTGGGCATGCAGCCAGGCTGTAGGTTGGAGTCAAGTCTGGGCCTTGTTTCTCGTTCTGGGACTTGGTTTAAAGAGTAGCAGCTTCCTAGGGCATAGTCTTCTCATGCTCAATAGCAGGAACACAAGAGGGACATACAGTGCCTCTTGAGAACTTGGACTAGAGCAAGCATACTGTCAATTTCAGCTACATTCCATTGGCTAAAGCAAGTCACATGGCCAAGACCAACATCAGTGTGATGAAAAGTACAGAATAAGTGTGAATACTGGGAGAGGGGTGGGCACATAAAGGACCAAAGCAGTGATTAAATCTATCAGTCACCTTTCCTTCTCGTTGTCACAGAAATGTCATTGGATTCAGAGCATAGCATTAAAAGAACTATATTTGTCTACAAATTATAAAAGGATTTTATTTTATGACTCTTAATAAAGTTATTCTATTATTTTATGACATTTTTGTCGTAGAACTCTTAGTCATAAAGATACAGAGACTTGTATTATTAGAGACATGGCTCAGTATACACCATGATTACTGTTTAAAAATGATTATGAAAGGGTATTGAGTCTTTGATTTGGTTCTCAGTGTGACTGTTGTTGGCGTATAGGAATGCTACTGATTTCTGTGCATTGATATTGTAACCTGAGACTTTGCTGAATTTGTTTATCAATTCTAGCAGTCTCATGGCAGAATCTTTGGGGTTTTCTAGATATAAGATCATATCGTCAGCAGAGAATGATAGTTTGACCTCTTCTGCCCCCATTCGGATGCCCTTGATTTCCTTCTCTTGTCTGATTGCTCTGGCTAGGACTTCCGGCACTGTGGTGAATAGAAGCAGTGATAGAGGGCAACCTAACTGATCAACACTTAAGTGCACATATGGTAGTAACATTCATCGGGTACTGGGCAGATGGGAGTGGGGATGAGGGGATGGGGATATACACACCTAATGGGTATGGTGCGCACCGTCTGGGGGATGGACACACTTGAAGCTCTGGGGGGTAAAGGTAACGTATGTAACCTAAACATGTGTACCCCCATAATATGCTGAAATAAAAATTAAAACAATAAAAAAATTTTAAAAAATGATTATGACAATATGGGTAGTAATGGCCAACCAAATTTGACAGAGAAAGACAAAGATTTATTCATTCTCTGGAGATATAATATATACTACATGAGAAACACTTAAAAATTATGTATTGAGAATGGTCTTTTTTTTTATAAAAAGGAAAGTGATAACATATATTATTATTATGTGGCTTTTTTTAATTTCAGCATATTATGGGGGTAGAGATGTTTAGGTTACGTATGTTGCCCTTGCCCCACCCCCTGCCCCCCCCAAGTCTGACTTTTATTAAAAACTATTTTTGTTACCAAACCAAACCAGACTCCCCTCACCTGGTGTGGTAAAGCCAGACACTGGAGGCAAGAGTCACAGCAGGAGAAACAGGTATTTTTACTGCAGGGCACCAGGCAAGGAGAACAGGCAGCTAACACATAAAACCCAAACTCCTCAATGGCTTATGAGCTGAGGATTTTTAAGGCAGGGGTACGTTTCACATAGGCAAAATTGCAAATCAGTACATGGAGGTTATACATTGGTCTGGCCCCAAAAGGCGGGAAATCCTGAAGTGGAGGGGCAGGGCATGGGTAGATTCAGAGATTCTTGGATTGAGGGAAAGAAATGTTAAACCGGGCAGGACAGACCCCTCAGGGGGAAATTTAGAACAAAAATGGCAGTCAGAGTTCAGTTCCTCAGTTTCCCCTATTATCTGCATTTTCCTTTTTTTTTTTTTTTTTTTAAACAATTCAAGAACATATGTTAAGATGCCATCTTTTAAGGCAAGGCACGATGGTTCACACCTGTAATCCTAGCACTCTGGGAGGCTGATATAGGAGTATTGCTTGAGCTCAGAAGTTCGAGGCCAGCCTGAGCAAGAGTGAGATCCCGTCTCTAATTGGGTGTGGTGGTATGTGCCTATAGTCCCAGCTACTCAGGAGGCTGAGGCAGCAGGATCAATTGAGCTCAGGAGTTTGAGGTTGCTGTGTGCTATGATGACCCCACTCAGGGTGACAGAGTGAGACTGCATCTTTTAGTTTCTGTAGGAAATCAAAACACCTCAGTGACACTGGCTCATTGGGGGACCATTGTTCTCAACAGGTTGCCCATTCACCTTTCAAGCCTAGCCGGGAGCACAGAACATCTCCTGAAGGGACTCAAGATTTTTCTTTATTTCCATGCTTAGGGGGTCCAGCAGGTCCCTAAGCGGGGTCCCAATTCTGCCTCATTTTGATATTTTATTTGGTAGAACTATGACTTCTAATCCTCTTGTTCTAAACAGAACCACACTTTTGCAATATGTTCAACTCTACTTAAACATTGCCAGTGTTTTTAAATATGTATTCACCACTTTTGCTGTTAATGTAGATTTTTGAGGAAAGAAAACATCGTGAAAAGTATCGCAATCTAATTTGCCCCCTCTTTTCGCAAACCGTGATTACTCTAGCCTCTAATCTGTGTTGTACAGGTAAACCAGCTCTAAAAACAAAATTATTTGTAGTGTTTACCAATTTTTATAGCGTAAATATTTCCACTATGATTGCTTTCAGTTTACCAATGGCTTAACAATCAGCTCACAAAATGCTGCTATGAGCCAGCTCCCACAACCCTCTCCTAATGTAAATACTATTTGTTCCGCTAAGGAGTTTCATATTTCTATTATTCTCTTCTAATTATTCTCTAATACTGCCTGAATTTACGCACCATCAAAACAATGAATCAGGCTTAAGTGATTTTCAAAAACCACTATGAAAATATGGTGCTTAAAGCTTTGAAAACAAGCCACTGTGTTTTTGATGCACATGCAGATTACACATTGTACAACAGAAGATAGCGTAGAATCATACTTCAGCTCATCTGTCTCATGTCCCTCATGAGAGGGACTAAGTTTCCTAAGTTTCATAAGGAAGGAAACTAAGGTTCTTTTTGAATTTAAATAGACAAGGTGTCGATAAACCAAAAGAGGGGCATCTCCCTCTCTACCTTATGATTCCTTCTGAGATGAGCTATATACAATCCAGGTAACTAATGCCGCTAGTTGCGTTGGAGACTGCACCTAACAGGGTATGTGTCAATCAATGCCCTCTTTTTTTCTTTTTTATGTGACTAGAATGGCTTTGAATGTAAAACCCATTTGAATGGAGAGAAATAGTCCCCTTTGCCAAGTGTTAAACAAAAGAATGAGACTAAGTAAAGTTTGCCTTCAAACGTCCTCACTGTTCTGCTCTCCTTCCACAACTTACCCTTGACCTCAGAGTTGAGTGGTGGCCACATATTCTGCATATTCTCCTCTCCCATTCTCTTCCTCTGAATATTTCCTTGCACAGAAACAGGGGTGCTCAGTCATTTCTACCTTAGGCACATTAGAGTCTGAGGAATTTTGAGGGGTCAATGCACATCTATTTTTTTCTCTTATTCATTAATTCAATTACTATTCACTGATAGTGTGCTATGTGCCCTGTCTTACATGTTGGGAAGGATGCAAAAGTAAATTTGATCTTTTAAAAAGTTATCATCTAATGAAGAAGACAGAAATATGGCCCCTACCCACATTTTCATAACATCAGGAGGAAAGAGAAGGGTACATTGAGATCAGTGCTATGGGTCCAGACAGAAGAAAACAGACTTTGGTAGTGGAGGCACTGAGAGTCAGGGAAGCGTTCCTGGAAGAGGTAGCATTAAATAATGGGTGAGATGCTGACATACAGAACCTAGGACAGAGTGAGCTAGTCTTTGGGAATAGGAGGAGTCACAGAATTAAAGGTCCAGAGATAGGGGGCCAGAGAGTAAACACCAAGAAATCCTAGTTATTCAATTTGGCTGGAGCTTGGAAGGGAAAATGAGGAGACATGGAATGAAAGGTCAGCATGAAAAGGCTTTGAGCACCAAGGTGGTTTGGGAACTAGTAACACTGTGAGTTTACAGCTGGTGAAAGCACATTGTGGAAAGGGGGCCCTGCTAAAGAAATGGCATCACCCAATGGCCAACGTCTTCCTCTAAGGCCACTCACACAGACTAGCTGAACTATAGATGGATGGAATGTTGCTACTCTTTCGATCAATTCTTCTGAAAGCTGGGTGTCCTCTATGAGAAATGACCACTGGCCCTGGCAAACGTAAGATAAAGGGAATACACCCACAAAACAAGCACCACCCCTGTCCTCCACGGCCTCCATAACGTATCAGCAGAATTTGAGATTGAAACCTGTTTGGAACTGAATGTAAGAAGGTGCTAGAAAACCTAAGATTTGCCACCTTGATGCAGAACAACAAAGTGGTTGCCCAGTTGGCATTGTTTTGTTTACTCTCGTGTTTTGTTTCTCTCGTCTGATCCTGCTTAGAACTGCAAGAGCTTTAGCAGAATACCTTTGATCAGCTCCGAAAGGCTATGAACTTGTTTATTCCTGTATCAGTGTGGCAAGATGGAGTTAGTTAAATTTAGCTTAAACATTAAGTACCATTCAAATATTTTTTCTCTTAACTATACAAATCCCGCAGAAAATAAGATTTTCATGTCTTAATTGTGATATCCAAAGTGTCTTTTATTCTCAGCATGCTTGAGATAGCAAAGTAATTTTCGAGCTGAATGTGATTGTCTCAGACAGTCATGATTCAAATATTTAATCTAAAGAGAAAATTCCCAGGGTGTTTCTCTCATCATTTCTCAGTTCTATAGAGAATAAAAGCCTCAACTTTATATAATCTGATATTATTTCTATTATTGGTATTATGCTGTAGGCAAATATCCTTCAAGAGGCAAAGTCTACTTCCCTTGTGCTTAGCAAGTTAGACATCACAAAGGCCCGCCCTGGCCTTTATAATGAGAGCTGCTGCTACCTTGTAATCTTTGGAGAATTTAATAACAATAATTTTGGGAACTAGTAAGTTCAGACTTTAAGATTTAATAGTAGATTCCTCACACACACAAAGTATCTTTTTTCCTTTCAAGGCTTTTTTTAATTCTAAGATCAAATTTCCTGTAGGTGAGTTGCTTTAACAAAGTGCCATCAGGTGGCCTGTGTCGGGGTGAGTGAGAATCTACAGATCAATTACCCAGGGAATTAAATGAAAGAAACTTACTTAGCAACCCACTGAAGTCATTTTGAGTTTTCTCATGACTCATTAAGAAGCAAATGTCATAAGTGAACTCTATTTTCTAAATTGCTGGCATTTCACTATATTCCCAATAAATAAATGTTGTATCTCAAGCAGTTTTTCTACAAGTGTAGTCTTCAAACCACCTGTGTATAAATCTCCTGGTGAGATTAAAAATGCAGATTTCTGGGGCACTCCGCAATCCAGCCGAGTCAGAATTTCTCAGGATGGAAACCGTTAATTTACATTTGAGAAAAAAAAAAGAATAACATGACGCTTATGTACACTAAAGGTTGAGACTCACTGGTCTTGGTACTTTCAAGTTTCACTATTTAGTTTCATCCTTACAAATGTTATATATGATAATGGCCTCCCCAGATTTGTAAGTAAGGATAATAAGGTTGAGAACCATGGTTCTCAAACTGTGTGCTGAGGCACCCTGGGTACCACAGTGACCTCAAGGAGCTTTATAGTATATTTTAAAGATACAGTGATACCCAACATCTCTTAGACTAGTTCAAAGTAGTTCAATTTCAAGCTACATGTCTTTTGTACTTTTTGCTACATATATTTTTGATAATGTCATATGTTTGTATAGCTGGGTTCGCAGCAGTTGCTACCAACATAAGCTTGTACAATGCAAAAATCATTGTGGAACAGGAAAAAAGTGCTGGTGTCCAGTCTGATTCTGACATTTAAGAAGTTGTGCAGCAACATTATTTTATAGTATTTTATTGCATTTTTATAATTAATATATTTATACAGTACTATATAATGTGAAATTTTACAGTATCTTTCAAATTATATATATTATTTTTTCAAATGGCTGCTAAATCATTAGGATATAAAGAACTATTAAGGTGTTTGAACTACTTAATAAATGGATATGTTAAGTATCTTGGGGGCCTACTGTGCATAGTGACACTAAGGTGCCACATGACCTTACAAAGTTAGGGGGATCTATGGTTCAAGTCATGAATTTGTGGAAATAAATTATGAACCTAAGTCTCCCTGGATCTAAATGCTATATATGTTTGACAGTGCTTCTTAAAATCATAATCTCATCAAGGAATTCCAGAGTACAGGTGTGTACTTGGACTGGCTTGGGAGTGAAATGCTTTTCAGGGCTGAGTTCATTAGTCTCATCCCACTACAATGGTCAGATTGAACTGGCTCTCGAGTAACCCTGACTTTGCCCCTCACTGTGTGGTTTGGGCTACACCATGTGACTTCTCTGTGTTTTTAGAGAATGTTTTAGCTGGGCTTTGCCTACCTAATAACAGAGACAAGAAAAAGGGTAGTTATAAATATCTATAGAGTCTTTAGCTGCCAGATACTGTGCTAAGTGTTTTGTGTCATTATTTTTATTTAATCCTCAAATGTCCTAGAGTTAGTCTTTTATTATTATTATTCCTATTTCATAGATGTGGAAACTGTGAAATAGAAATACGAAGGTAGCACCCACATATTGATATGCCCTTAACACCCACAAAAGTGATAAATAAGTTTAAGTTCCTTTGTAGCCTTCAAAATAAAAAAGTAATACCTAGTGCCTCATTCATATCTAGATCTTAGGAAACTGGGATCACATGAAGTCTAATAAAATGTCAACCTTCACTAACTGTCTACATTCAGGGCCTAGAAGAGGTCACCATTTTGGACCAGACCAACTGGTAATCTTTGGAGACAACCTGCTTCCCCCTAAATCCCTGCAGATCTGTTATCAAGGCAGGAGGCCACAGTGGATTGGATATTGAGAGCAACCCGGGTCAGATATAATCTCTACCTAGTCCAGGCAAAGAGGTCTAGAAGAAGAAATCTGAATCGAGGACCAGTCCATCTCTGCTGTGTATGTCTCATCTGCCTGTAGCTCTCGTCACTGCTGCTCTCCCTTCTGTACCGGCATGAAGTTTCTAAAGAAAACCGATGAATATAGAAATAGAGATGCTCTTTTACACAGGAAAATCCCCTGACTTGAGGAAAATAGAAAAGGGGATTAAGAGCATTCAGGGTGTAAGAAGTCAGGGGAAAACGTGAGAAATCAGCAATCCATTGATATGAGCAGTAGAGTGACATTTAAGCTCAACAAGGAGACCCAGGAGATGATGTTCAAGCATTTCTTTAAGGCAGAGAGATACCATCTCACTCAAGGTTTGACTGTTGCCTGGAAAATACTCCTCTAGCTAAAAAATAAAAAACAGGCCTTCACAAAATGCATTGTGTTTATAATGTGTAGTGTTGGAATTTGTTTATTAAATGAAGATTTTGGACAACCAAAAGTATCCCATTGGGAATTTATACTAATTTTTTTTTTTGAGGTGGGGATAGGAAAGGGTGGATCAAAGGATATATGAAGGGTACTTCATAATGGTATGGACATTCTCTCTCTTAGGGACAAAGATAGGAAAAAATTGGCCAGAGAGAGCAGCTCATTAAGTTACATGCCTGGTTCTATCAGCCAGCTAAGAGTCTGCTTAGAGTTTTTCCAGAGGGAATGGCCAGCTGCTTAGCAGCTGTTCTTAGCAGTTTTATTAGGATCTCACTAGCTGTGCATGGATCGAATTTGTCTAATTGAGAAGCTAAAATATTTAGAAGTATTAGAGGAATGGGAAGCCTACCCAGATGGAATTAAATTTTGTGTTAATATTCAGCACAGGATGTTGTTTATCTGGAATTTTCCTTCTCTAAGCCCCCAATTCTCAACCAGCACAGTCACAAAGGGAGCTACCGGCTCAAACATCTCGAAGCAACAGTACTGCGAAGTGTTCTTCAACTCATGATCTTTCTGACAACAAAGGAAGAGTTGATTGAGAGTGATTGTTAACATTTTCTGAACCTCTATTGCCTGACCATTGCTGTACTACAGTGCTTGCTATACGTTAACTCATTTAAATGCCAAAGCAGCTTTCAGAGGCTTCAAGCCACAAGGTAACTTGCCCAAGTTTAAATTTTCTGACGTGTCATTCCACAGTCTTAAATAATGAGCTGTACCAGTGCTTCTCAACTTCTTTCTCTGACAATGAGACACAGCGAAAATAATTTTTTATAGCATGTTGGGGTAAAGGCATGCAACTGAGAAAGGTAGGAGGGCTGATTGAATCAGTATCATGCCAAAAGATCTGAGAGATGCAATTTCTTAAGCTTCTCAGATCTTTCCAGGAGATAACTAGTTCTATCCCTTACCTCAGGAAGGGTCTTTGCATTGGTCCAGTCTGTTTTCTCCACTGGGTTGAGGGATCTTGCTCTTATCTTATGCCACTTGCACTGAAATGTCCAATTCTTGAGTCATGGCCATTATTATACATCATATTCATCTGGAATGTTCTTATTGCTTACACTTTTGTAGGAAGTACAATTTTCACTGCGAGTCTTTGCAAAAGATTTGTTTCCCTTTAACATACTCTGCAAATAATAGTTGATTTTGTTTTGTTTTGTTTTGTTTTGTTTTACCAATTAACAAGGATGTCTTGAATGATGTCCCAATTCCTGGGTACATCCTTTCTCTTGCTTTCTCACTCCGGACCTACCAAGACTGAGTATTCCCCAGGTCTCCAGGGCTAAGGCAAGAGTTTTAAATTTTGTTTTTGTTTACAGGAAACCTTACTTCCTGCTTCAGGTCCAACCTGGAAATGGTTCCCCTATGGTGCAGTACCATAACACTTCCTGTATAACATAGTTAGCATTTCTTTAGGGCAAGGCAACCTCATTTTGTAATGGGTCAGACAGTACATATGGTAGGTTTGGCAGGTCATATGGTCTCTGTTTCAACTATACAACTCTGTCACTGCAGTGTGAAAGTAGCCATAGACAGTATGTAAATGAATGTCCATGGTTGTGTTTCAATAAAACTTTACTTACAGCAACAGGTATCAGGCTACGTTTGGCCCAGGAGGATGTATGTGGCCCATGGGGCCACTCTGATTTTCACTTGGAACTCACTAGTTTTGCCATTACCTTTTTATGCATGGAGGCAAGAGATTATTTTTTAATTATATCACATATTGTAGCAATAGTCCATCTTGATCTGCCTGTTGAAAGGATACATTTTGGGGATCTTCACTTTTATCATTCTCTGCAGCTTGTTCTTAAGGTCTCTGAGTAGCTTTTCCTGTTGGAATTCCTTCTCTGTATCTCTGTACGTTTGGAATAACTGGCTACAAGGATTTTAGGTGGAGAATGGTGTAGCATTATGGAAAGGCAACCAAAATCAAGAGACCTGATGCTGCCATTTACTAACTAATTCCTTGATTCCTCAGAGTATCCACATACCTTCTCCATAAAGCAGACACACTGCACAGGGTTACTGGCAAGGTAAAAAAGTTAGTACTTTTGATTCATGCCTCTATTTCTTACGATTAGGTTGGTGCAAAAGTAAGTGCAGTTTTGGACTGTGAATTTTAAATCATTATAACTAGGCTCAAACACATCTTTATTAATCAAAACAGGAACCATTACAATCAACACATTTTTGCCAATGAGAAATAAGTTTGTTTATTCCTGTAGCATAAAAATCCATGCTTCAGGGTTCGATGAACTCTTGGAAAGCATTTTCTGCATCCTGCTGGTTGTGGAAGTGTTTTCCCCGCAAAAAGTTGTGGAGATGCTTGAAGAAGTGGTAGTCGGTTGGCGCAAGGGCAGGTGAATATGGTGGAGGAGGAAAAACTTCATAGCCCAATTCGTTCAACTTTGGAAGCGTTGGTTGTGCACCCTGTGGTCAGAAGTTGTCCCAGAGAACAACTGGGCCCTTTCTGTTGACTCATGCTGGCTGCAGGCATTGTGGTTTTTGGTGCATCTCATCAATTTGCTGAGCATTCTTCTCAGATGGAATGGTTTCACTGGGATTCAGAAAGCTGTAGTGGATCAGACCGGCAGCAGACCACCAAACAGTGACCATGATGGTTTTTTTGGTGCAAGTTTGGCTTTGGCAAGTGCTTTGGAGCTTTTTCTTGGTCCACCCACTGAGCTGGTCACTGCTGCTTGTCATGTAAAATCCACTTTTCATCATGCAAGACAATCCGATTGAGAAATGGTTTTTTGTTGCTGCGTACAATAAGAGAAGACGACACTTCAAAATGACGATTTTTTTGGTTTTTCAGTCAGCTCATGAGGCACCCACTTATCGAGCTTTTTCACCTTTCCAAATTGCTTCAAATGCCCAACAACCATAGAATGGTCAACACTGAATTCTTCAGCAACTTCTCATGTACTTGTAAGAGAATCAGCTTTGATGATTGCTCTCAATGGGTCATTATCAACTTTCGATGGCTAACCATTGTGCTACTCATCTTCAGGGCTCTCATCTCCTTTACAAAACTTGTAGAACCACCACTGCACTGTGTATATTCATTAGCAGTTCTGGGCCAAATGTGTTGTTGATGTCGCGAATTGTCTCTGATACTTTATGACCCATTTTGAACTTGAATAAGAAAATAGCTCGAATTTGCTTTCTGTCTAACATCATTTCCATAGTCCAACATAAATACAAAATAAACAGCAAGTAATAAGTCATTAGGAAAAAAACATAAAGTGAGAAATGCTCATTAAAATGATGTATAACATAACCTCATTTATTTAAGAACGTATTCCAATATCAAAGGGTAAATTTCAACAATGCTAAAATTGCAATTACTTTTGCACCAACCTAATAGATGTATTATCTATAAGTTATTTAATCACTCTAGACCTCAGTGTCATTACCTGAAGGATAGAGTAAGACCATATAAAAATTAAATGAGATGATATATGTTAAGTGCTCACTGCAGAGCTTTGTACATAGTAAGTCTACACCAATATTTTTATTTTTATTGATCATTATATTTATGATGATAATGGAATGTTTCATAAATTCCAAGCCAGAGTACACATTTGGACACAAAGTCTAAATCACCTCATTTTTTACCATCAAATACATTTGGTTACTTAAATAACAGAGCTTATTTCATCTTACTCACATGCTTTCTCGAGCTAAAAATTTGGGAGCTATAACAGCATCGCAAACTACCTGATAACTATTTTCCCAATTTTATTCCTGTAGGTACATTTGAAAGGTTAGAGGAAGGGTCATTTAGACTGTAAAGCCCAACTCAGACCTTCTTTTTTCTTTGAACTATTAGTTAAACTTCAGTTTGACTCCTGAATACTAACGAATTATAAAAGGTTTCCATCTTGCTGTAGTTCTGGAATATTTCAACCCAAGCTTCTTTATAATCCTCGTTTTCTTCCTTCTTTCCTCCACCCCAAAAACCTAGAGAGCAATTTTTAAAACTCAACATGCAATGTAAAAATGAATTACTGTAATCTCTCAACAGCCACAGGGATCACGTTCCTTCATGAAAAGTAGCATGATTGGAAAACTGCAGTAGAAAGATCCAAGACTCACATAAAATAGAGGGTTGGGCACTGTTAAAGAAATGGCCTTTTAATAAATTTAAAACATAGTTGATAAAAGTTTTAGAAGATTTTGCTTCTAAAGCAAACTGGATTTCTTATGCTCAAACCTTATTAGAAGCCTCATCACAATTCGCTTCTTGTTTCTTTGTGGGGAACTAATGTTTTTTTTCTTTCTGGAAACTTCTGAATCATTCACTATGTATTTGGGAAATTTTGCTAATTTTCCAAGAGCATCACAAAATTTAAGGTAAAATCTCCTATTGGCTCTGTTATCTAGACTATACCTCTTTTTCCAGGGTTTTGGGTTTGGGGGGTTTTTTTTTGGAGTTTTTAAATCAGCATTTACTGTCTTCTAACTCAAAGTCATTTGTGCCTGCTTTTTTTGTTTGTTTTCACAAGCAAAGTGCTTTCTATTGCTAAAAATTTTATGAAATATCACCATGCATAAGTGCCCATTTTTCTGGACATGACATTCTCATATGAAAAGGTATTAGGAAAATAAATATCCCATCTCTGCTAACCCCCGTAAAGTTCTACCCCACTCATATACACAAGAGGAAGAGTTAACAGTAACAATTATTTAGTTTTTCAGTATATGTGTTTTCTTTGGACATGCAGTGTTTTTAAATTTTGTGCTGGCATTTTAAAATTTCACAGGAAGAAAAATCTAGATTAGGGGGCAGCAAATTGTACCATAAAGGGCCATATAGTAAATATTTTAGTCTTCGAGGGCCATAGGTCTCTGTCACAAATACTTAACTCTTCTATTGTGGGGAGGAAGCAGCCATATGCAATATGTAGATAAAGGGGTGTGGCTGTGTTTCAATAAAACTTTATTTGCAAAAGTTGGTGGAGGGTTGGATTTGGCCTTCCGGGTCTTAGATTATACACCCCTGATCTAGGTTGTCATGTTCTCTGGTGGAGGTAGGGGTTGTGAAGGGGAGCTCAGAAGATCAGAAGTATTTCTGAGTACATATTCCCACATTACCCTTATAGCCTTGAGCCAATTAACTGTTCTTTTTAGACAGGCATAGCTATATAGTTTGCCACAATCCTCACTACTCCTTATGGACTCCCAATGCAGTCTAGTTGATTCATTAGCAATACTTATGTGGCCTCTGGAGGATTTAGACTCTATAACTCTAATATAAAGGATGTAAACTGAACCATTCATATACATAATTATTGTCATATAAATAGCAAACATTTTCTTAAAAACTCTGGCGGGCCCAAGTCTGGATGACAAGACTGTAGTTAGAAAGAAATTGATATGTACTTGGTGTTTCAATTGGCTTTGTTTGATGGAGTACTACTTTAGAATTTAAGGATATAATCCTTGTTCTAAGAGAGAGCCAAGAGTTTAATGTTCTGCACCAATTCAGAAAACCAAAGTGCAGAATATGTGTTATATATGATGGGAGCTAGATGCTGTTCTTATTTAATATCTTACACCAGTGTTTGAGATCAAATGACAGGGCAGAACTTTTCAAAGTCTGATCCCTGGATGATTTGCATCGGAATTATGAGGGGCAGGAGAGACACATGTTTATGATTAGATTAAAACTGCAGATGCCTAGGACTACCACAGATTCCCTGAATTAGCCTTCTATGTTCTGCATTTTTAAGAGGTCCCAAGGTATTGTAACATTTGCAAAACTGCTCCTATAAAACAGGCATAGGTATTGTACTTCTGGTTTTTTATTGGGTGTAATTTAAATTCCTTTTTAACAGAAAAGCAGCAGGATACATCTTCAATTACATGTGAGAACATTTATTTCAGACACAATTAAGCATTGATGAAGAGGTTGTTTATCTGTGGCAGAAAGAGCTCAGTGCTAAGTCTTCTAATAAGTAGCTGTGTGGCTTTGGGCTAACCACCTAACCTCTCTGGTTTTAGTTTTCTAATCTGTGGGAAGAAATGAGGGCATTGCTAAAAGACCACCAAGATGTCTTGTAGCTGGAACATTGACTTTGAAATTCTATGAAAGAATTCCTATGCTGGAGTATATGATACCATTGTATTTCTTTTGTTAGTGAGGTGGAAGGAAATTATTCCTGCTTAACAGGTAGCTCACCTGTATTCCAGTAGAGCAGGGCTTCCTGTGCATTGATATCATACAGGTAGCTCTTCAATTCCTGATGTCAGATCAATTAAATCCAAATCTCTGGAGGTGGAACCCAGGCATCAGTGTTGTTAAAGACCCCCAGTGTTTCTAACGTGCCACTAAGGTAAGAACAGCTACACTAGAGCAATGGTAGCAAGTTACTTCCAAGAGTCACCTGGGTTACTTGTTAAAAGAGCAGCGTTTCAGTCCCTATCCTAAACATTCTAATTCATTGAGCCTAGGATGGGTCCTGAGAATCTGTGTTTTCAATATTGTGATCAGATAAATTTGGGGAAACACCACACCAGAGAATTGCTTAGTGTATCAAGCAAATCGAATCCGGTATAGGGGTTTCTCTTCAACCTTCATAGGTTTGTAGTTGGAACAGACCCCTGTTACTAAAGACACACTAACAAGAGAAAAACAGAAGTTTATTAACAAGTCTGTTTCATATGTACATGGGAGACGCCCAGAGAATGAGCAGTTCTCTAAGAGTGACTTTGAATTCTAGCTTATACAACATCTTTCAACAAAGAAGAGCACATTTTTAGAGAAATGACAAGACAAAGGAAAAGGACTTTGAGTCTATCTGGGCAGCAACTTGGGGGGACAAGGCAAAGAAAACAAGGCAGAAAAGCTTGTTAATGTGGATTCCTCTGGTATCTCTAGGCTAGGGTCTGAAGTCGTTTTCAGTGCTTGACCTTTGTTCTCCCTAACAGGGAAGCAGGAAGGCTCTTGTCTTTGTAAATCCATGTCCGCTTTTAGGCAACTAGAGAGAGGGCAGAGTGTTCTCCAGCAGCTGATGTTTCTTACTGGTCTTCAGCTCAACAATCCTTCACAGAATCCTTCTGCTGTTCCACACTGGGAAGCAGGGCCAGTAAGAGTGTTAAGGAATAAGGGATGTATAACAGGAATAAGAATTGTGGGAGAAACTGGGGAAGTGAGAGTTTAAAAGTCAGTAACCATCTCCTGAGCTCCTGTAGGCAGGCAAGTAGGAGCTCACATAGGACTATGGTGTCATGGAAGAAATATAATTTCTCCTCAACTCTCATAAACTTGTATTATAGTTGGGACAGATCCCTGCAACAAAAGACAGATTATCTTTTTTTTGAGTCAGTCTCACTCTGTCGCCCAGGCTAGAGTGCAGTGGTGTCATAGCTCACTGCAACCTCAAACTCCTGGGCTCAAGTGATCCTCCTGTCTCAGCCTCCCAAGTAGCTGGGACTACTGGTGCAAGCCAAGACACCCAGCTAATTTTTCTATGTTTTGTAGAGATGGGGTCTTGCTCTCGCTCAGGCTGGTCTCGAACTCTTGAGCTCAAACAATCCTCCTGCCTCAGCTTCCCAGAATGCTAGGATTACAGGTGTGAGCCATTGTGCCTGCTGAGACAAAGTGACCAGAGAAAAAGCAGCAAGCTTATTAACACACACAGGTGCATGTCACACAGGTGAAACTTCAATGAAAGGCAGTGGCTGAGAACTCTGCCTTATGTGGCATCTTCAAAAAAGAAAAACAAATTGTAGAGAAATACAAAACAAAGGAAGGCAGTTTTCGACTTCTAGAGGTGGGAAACTGTGGGAAGTACATGGAAGTAGACTAATGGAATAAGATTTCTTTGTAGATTCTTCTGGATCCATATCTGAGCTGATAAGAGTTGTCTCCAATAATGGAGAGTTTAAATTCCATCTTTAGGCAGAAAAGGGGGAGGACAGAAAGAGCTCTTCCTCTAATTGCTACTTCTTAATAGCCTTTAGCTCAAAATATTTACATCAAAGAGGCATATTTTGGTGTGACATGCCTGGTTTCCTTCAAAGGGAAGGCAGGTGCCACTGCCACAGTGCAATGGCAAAGGAAAACTGGCACAGAAGCCCAGGGAAGGCTGTTGTCCCAGAGTCGGTAGCAGGGCTGGGGTCATTGGTGAGCAGCAGGGCTGGCAGTTGGGCAGAGAAGCTGGAGGCAAGCAGGGGAGAGCGCGATGACTTTGGGCCCATGTCTGTCTTTTACCACGTCTAACAATGATGACCTTCAGAGGGTACACGGCTGCCTTCAGAACCTCACTCAAACTTCTGTTCTCACCAAATCGAACTCAGAATCAAAAAGCAGCAGAGCCAAATGGGCCCAGTAGCAAACCACTGCACTTGGAAAATGTGGTTTTTGTTCCCTTAAAATTGTGCCCTTTAACAAATGAGATTACACCCTTATCTGTCCTTGAATCGTGCCCAGTGGAGGGAAAAAAACACACGTCCCGGCTTTGTTGCTCTCCTCTGCTGACATTAAGTCATTTCATCCCCAGCTCCAATTTTTCATTCAATTATCTCCCACCTGCTTTCTGCAACTCATCCAAACATTAGTAGTCTCTGGCCCATCTTTGGACACAGGAGAAGTCTGCCGCTTTTCTTTCTTTGGTCTTCTCTGTTCCTAGGACTCACATTGTGAAGATGGACTTGTCTCTTTGTTTCTTAAGACTGATGTATTCTGTTAGTCACTTACTAACCTTATCACCTTATGGTTTCATGCTCGGTAGCACAGAGCACATCATGTGACTATTGTGGCGTGAGCAGTCTAGTAGTAATTTTTATCTGGTGGCTTGAAAAGTTTTTGATGCTTTAATGGACCAGGTGTTTCTGAACTAGGTTTATGGATAAGTACATTATTTTGTATTCATAGCCACTCTTTGCTGCATAATCTGGCTTTTCATGCAGCAAAGGCCACAGGGAAGTGGGGAACAATAGAAGGAAAACTCTAAACATTCAGAAAAAGGCAGTAAAGAGAAAAATCGAGCCTGAGGCAGAAAGCAGGGGAGGAAGGCCAGTGGGGAAGGAAGAGAAAGCATCTTCCTCAATACCAAGGTCACGCAACATGTCAGTCTCCTAATGCCTGTGATGAACTTCATGAGTGAAATCCATAAGGTTTGCTGTATTTTTAGTGTGGACTAAAAAAGAGAATGTCCTACTGCAATTCTAGAATTAATCAGCTCTGGCCTGAGCAGAACAAAATGGAGTTTTTAGGCAAAACGCTGTAACTAATTCATAAGACTTTGAGCAAAGTGTTTTTGATCTCTGGGCCTCTGCTTTCTCATCATTAAATGTGATACTTGGGATCAGAGATACTAGCAGCCTGTGGGCTACATATGTACTAACTGACCCTCACGTTTTGGCCACAGGGCCTTTTTGTTTGTTTGTTTTAACTTTTAAAGCAACCCTGAACTCCACACTTTATTTGAATTTCATGTATTTTGCTAATGCTTTTTCTACTCCAAGATCCAATCTAGGATTCCATAATGGTTTTAGTACAGGGTGATTTTTGAAATTGAATTCTCAATATTTAAAAAGTGAAATATTTCACATAAAATATGTAGATTTCACACCTCCCTTAAAAGCTCAGGTGATCTGGTGGCAAGAGCCCTGTGTTCCCACATAGCAGTGATAAGTTAGAGCTGAGTTTCTACTGCCCTTTTCGATGAGGCATGTGCGCCCATTGTCCCCCAGTCTCCAGTACTCTCTATTGCCTCCCAGACAATGAGGCCAGGTGACAGTGGCCATTACCATCACTTGCCACTTCCTCTTGTAATATAGTCTAGAGACTATAGAACACTAACTGTACTTATACCCCTGTGAAATGTGAGAAGTCAAAAGGCAGCCTGAAAAGACATCATGTTGCTAGAAAAATAGCCAAGAACAAATTTAAAGAAATAAAAATACATTTAAATGACTGTCTTTATCCATTTGTGCTGCTATAAAAATACCTCAGACTGGGTAATTTATAAAGAGGAGAAATGTATTTCTCACAGCACTGGAGGCTGGGAAGTCCAAGGCACCAGTAGGGTCAGTGTTTGCTGAGGGCTGCTCTCTGCTTCTAAGATGGTGTCTTATTGGTTCATCCTCCAGAGGGGACAAATGCTGTGTCTTCACATGATAGAGGCCCCACAAGCCCTTTCATAAGGCACTAATCCATTCATGGGGGTGGAGCCCTCATTGCCTCATTATTGATACCTTCCAAAGGCTCCGCATCTTAATACTGTTAAAGTTTGGAGGGAGCACAAACATTCAAATCAGTATAACCAATCCACTTCACTCATTTACATGGCCTACCTGGCCTCCGTAGGAATTTTGGGTTGAAATCCCTAGGCAAGAGCATCTTCTCCAGTAATAGTGTTTGGCAGCCAAGCCAAAGTTCTGTGGGAAATACGAGGGTCCTGCAGACTGGGTCTTTTTAAACTCTCTTTCACTGAGTGTAGGAGTCCTGAGCCCAGGGTCCTCAATCAATATAGTCCTGTCTTTGCGCTCCTTTAGTTCCTTTAACTCTGGTCTTAGAAGCCAGAGTGCAGCATGATCAAGAATATGGGCTTTGAATTCAAACTACCCAGTTTCAAATTGTGGCTTCACCACTTCCGAGGGGTCTGACTTTTGTCCAGTCACTTAACCTCCTTCTGTCTCAGTTCCCTTTTCATAAAATTGGGTTCATAAATAGGACCTAACCTATAGGGTTGTTATGACAGAAGAATGAACTAACACATGTAAAGGGCTTAGAACAATAAATGTCATGTAGTGAGTGCTTAGTACACAGGAACAACTATTATCACCACCATCGTACCATCACCCCAGTGTGTTGAATCCCCATAGTAGCCTTATAAAAATCCCCCGAGCCCAGAATGCTTTGTAATTGTGAACATGGTAAAGAGTGGTAGGGTATGCAATTTTGTGAAGTTGATTGAACACACTTTATGTAGCTCTAGGGAAAAATTCAGACCAAGTAAGTAAAAGTTAGAGGGAAGCAGATGTTGGTTCAACATAATGAAGACTTTTCTTATGTTCAGAGATAGAAAGCAATGAAACGGACTGCTTGTAAGGTGATGAGCAACCGTCACTAATGGTGGTCCAGCGTAGACTGGATGATTGTGCCTGGGGATGTTACAGGGCTGCTGTCCAAATTGGGAGTCACAAGCTACATGTGATTATTTAAATTTGTTATTTAAAATTAAGTAATTAGGTTCAAATCCTAGCTATAAGAAATAAATATTTAAAAATAAAAAATAAAATAAAAATTCAGTTGCTCAATTGTACTAGCCACATTTCAAGGGCTAACATTAATAGCCACAAGTAGCTAGTGGCTCATCTATTAGCACAAATTTAGAACATTTCCATCATCCCAGGAAGTTCTCTTGAACAGCACCATTGTAGAGGGATGTCCTGCACTGGATTTCTGAATCTGGCACTTGGGAACCCAGGAAGCATGGAACAGGAATAAAGAAGAAACTGAGATAGTGAGTGGTATAGCACTTGCCCACAGATTCCTGGATATCAAACTTACGCACAGCTTTAGGCAAAGCACTGTTTAAGAGCCTCAGTTTCCCCATATGTATTATTAAAATTTGCCCCAAAGGATGGTTATGAGTATAAATGGATAAAATTCAAGCTCAACATGTGATATAAGGCAGGGCACATGGACTCTTGGGTTCTTTCCTTCTGCTGGAAGGAAGGAAATGTGTAAAGTCAGTAATCTTAAGTAGAGCAAAGCAGCCTCTTTGTGTCAGCTTCCCAAAGAGCAGGATCTTTCCAAAATCAATAGGTACCATTGGTGGTTACTTGTCCATGTACCAGGCACTGAGCTAAACTCCTTACATACATTATCTCATTTCATTCCCACCAACACCCTGCGAGGTGGCTGATCATACCAAGGATACTGCAAGAGATTATATGATTTATCCAAGGTTGTAAAGGGGTATATCTAGAATTTAAATGCTGCTTCTTTTGACTCAGATTGTTAACTCAAAAAAAAAAAAAAAGCAAACTCTGTAAAATAATTTAAAGAGGTTTATTATGAGCTGAATATGTGTGACTATGGCCCAGGAGCCATGCCCAAGAAGTTTTGAGCAATTGATCCCAGGGTAGTTGGGAGACAGGAATTGCAGGTAAAATCATAAATCAATACATGGAAGGTATATGTTGGTTTGTCCCAAAAAGAAGGGATATCTCATAGTGGAGGGCTTATAAGTTACAGGCAGGTTTAAAAATTCTTTGATTGGTAATTGGTTAAAGAAATAAAGCTTTGTCTAAAGGCTTGAAATGTTTTAGTTAATGAAGTCTGTTAACCAGAGACAAGTCCCAATCTATTGACTCAAGTGATCTGTTAAGCAAATTGATGGCCTGCAGGTGATTTAAACTTTGCCCTACATGGCCTTGGGTCCTGAATAATTTAGTATCTTATTGTCATAAAGAGTCTGTTTTGCCAGTCTTATGATCTCTTTCAACATTAATGCAGTCAATTATTGCATCTAAACTCCAAAAGGGAGGGGTTATAATGAGGTGTGTCCAATCTCCCTTTCTTTCATGGCTGGGAACACACTTGCAAGGTTTTTATGAGGTCTCCTTGGCCAAGAGAGGGGCCATTCAGTCAGCAGAGGGCCTTAGAATTTTATTTTGGTTCACAGGAAGATTGCAACTTATAAAAATTAATATATGTGGAATATTACATATTCATAGATACAGATACTATGCTAAGTACATTAATGTATCATCTCATCTAATCCTTATAGCTACTCCATAGGTGAAGAATTTTTGAAGATTTAAATGCCTTGTTTAACAATTCATACTCAGGACACAGCTAGTATTTGGACCCAAGTCTCTCTAGCACTGCTACAGCTCAACTGGGTACTTTGCCCACTGCCCAGATAGAGGCCAATATACTAAGACAGCAGGAGTTGCCGTGGAGAAAGAGTTTAATATCACAAGGCACCAAGTGAGGAGATGGGAGAAATTTCTCAAATCCATCTCCCCAAGAATTTTAGGGCTAAGATTTTTAAAGGTGGTTTGGCAAACAGAGGGTTAGGAGATTAGATATGCTGATTGGCTGGGGATGAACTCATAGGGTTGGGAAGCAGGAATTGTCTTCCTGGCTGAGACAGTTACTGGGTAGAGGTTCGCAAGACTTCTTGGATTATTTCCTGCGTGTGGCCACTGGTCCATCTGACATCAGTTGGTCCCCCTACATGCAGAGTCTGGAAGATATCTCAAAGGCCACTCGGGTTTTACAACAATGGTGTTATCTATAGAAGCACTTGGGGAAGTCACAAATCTTGCTCCTGTTAGAGATGCACAACACTCAAGCAGTAAACAGTTACAGCAGTACGCAAGTTAAAGAACAATGGCCAGTTAATTTTTATCTATGTCTATATTTCTGTAGAAATCAGACTTTTATCACAGTTCCTGTATTATGGCCTTACATTATTTTAATACAGATGGTTTCAACATCAGATGTTTTACAGCTGTCCTCCCAGCTTAGCATCCTTGTTTTGTTTTTTTGTTGTAGTGGGTTTTTTTTTTTTTTTTTTAAGAGATGCTGTCTTACTCTGTTGCCCAGGCTGGATTACAGTGGCATGATTATCGCTCATTGCAGTCTTGAATTCCTGGGCTCAAGGGATCCTCCTGCCTCAGCGTCCTGAGTAGCTGGCACTATGCCTGGATAATAAAAAAAAAAAATCTTTTTTGGAGAAAGGACCTCACCCAGACTGATTTCAAACTTCTGGCCTCAAGTGTTGCTCCCACCTCAGACTCCCAAGTAGCTAACATCCTTGTTCGTAAGACAGGAGAACAAAATCTTTAAGGGTTGACATCATTCTGGTCTTTTTCATACAGAGATAAAGATACCGTATACATGTCTCCTGTTGCCAATTATACCATAGGCTCTTATAAACAAGACTTGTATCTACAACGTTTTCTATAACGTCTGCTGCTTCTATGTCTCTCAGAACTGTACAGAACACATAAGAATTCGGTAACTATTTGCCTAATTGAATGGAGGTAAATCTTCTAAAAGGACAGATTGACAAGAAATGTTTCTTATTCAGCAATTTACTTGAATGAAACCTTGTCCATCTTCGTGAAGGAAAGCAAGAGTTCATTATGTATATATTTATCACTTTAATTATTGACAGATGCCTGCAATTAAGGTGGAAGTGTCTTTTTCTTCTCAGAAAAATAACTAGGATTAATAGCAAGGCAAAAAGCACTTGGCTGATGTAGGACTCTTCAGTAGCTTTTTGGTTTTATTTTGTTGTCATTTAATTCCTTAAAAAGCTACAGTAACAGTTGTTTACTTTTTAGGCAATTTCCACCCCTTCTATTGTGAAGATAGATCTCCCTACACTAGTCAATGTACTGTTTGCTAAGCCAGCCAAGTAGAAAACTGCAATCAGCTAAACAATTGGTTAGTTAAGGAAGTGTTACCGAGACTAAATACAGAGAGAGAAAATGGCTCTTGGCAATTGCATTCCTTCTACACCTCTGATTCTTGTTTGTTGTGCAAAAGGCAGCCTGAGAGTAGACTGACCAGGCATTTTTATGTCCCTTCTAGAGATGTAAATGTTCTTGAGTTTGTAGATCCCCAAGGAGGAAGATGATCCATTTTATTTTAGGTTTTGGATCTTGGCAATTGGAAAGTTTTTTCTTTAAAAGATGATAGAATGATGTCAGACTATGAAAGGCTTCAAAATGTTACCCAAAATGTTTAAATATACTTTACATGTCGGTTCATGGGCTTTGTTGCCATTTTTACAAAAGCATTACGTATTTGTTAAATAAATTATCTTATTAGGTTGTTTCAGTGGTATTTTCAGGGAGAGTCAGCATTCAACAAAGCTATTTATTCCTGTCATAGTAATAAAACTAAAAGTCAGGTCTTGCTCCCAGCATTGATAACAATTCAGACATTTTTCTGTATTTATATAAACTTTCTGTGTAGATACTGTAAGGTTTTTGGATGGGCGGCGGCAGAGAAAGAAAGACAAGCAGAATGAGAAGGGCAAGCAACGAGGCTTTACTGGGGGAGGAGGAAAGAAAGTGCTCCCGAGCGAAGTTCACTGGTCCCGAGAGAGGGGGCCAGAGAAGTCGCGCACCCGGAAGTGTTGAGTGGGCTTATAAAGGTTTTGAAGTTGGGGGATGGGGGTTTCTCTTTGGCGCGAACTTTGGCGTGAAAAGTAGAGAGTTCTTTGTTACGGCCTTTAGGGCAGGACTCATGGGCTTCCTTTTTCTCTAGGGAGGGGAGGGGTGCCTGCCACCAGCCTTACGTATACTTTTGAATTGTTTTTAACCAAAAAAAAAAAAAGAGTAATCATTCCAGTTCTATGTCTTAATTTTCCTTACTTTTATATCCTGGAGATCTTTCCATGTCTTCTTATTGAGCTAATATTTATAATTACAATATCAAAACAGCAGTAATTATTGAGGGCATACCATATGTCAGACTCTCTACAAAGATATTTATATCAATTATCTCAATAAATCTGAGGTATTCTCCCAGTTCTATCATCATCTCCACCCTACGGGGAAACTGAAGCCTCACAGGTCAAGCAACTTGCCCAAGATAGACTAGTAACTGGTGGGCTCTCTCAAACACTGTATAACTTAGCTTCACTTTCTAAACAGTTGCATGTTATTTCATCACATGCATATCTGATTATCCTACACCCTCCCCTGCCAGACTGTCCCAGTTTTTGCCCTGATTGCCCTCACTGCTTTCCCCCCAAATCTGTGGTCTACCTCCCTCATCCTCACTGCAGCCACTCACAGCGCTCAGCTGGAGTTACTGCTAGTGAATAAATGCTGCCCTTCTTTTAAAATAAACCTTATAGCCTTCAGAATTACAGAGTCTGTGGCATGTATTAGTGATACTGTTAGGGTTCTTAGGTATACATGTAAACAAGTCATAGTAGCATTATGGAGAAGATAATCCTTCTATCACCATTACTTTAAATGGGTGGCACCCATTGAGTGGTCTGAATTGATTTTCTGCTTCCAGATCTCAATCTACCTAAGAAATTTAATCCTGCCTAAGGCAGAAATCAGCCAACATGTAGAATTCATTGGGTATCATCTTTTGTTAAGATTATGGCTAATCTATCACTAAAATATACCTGGGTCTCACCACTATAACAAAATGTCTCTTCCTTGCATGACTCTCTTCGACATCATAAAATTTGTGCCCGACATGCCATTGTCTACTCTTGGGCCAGATACCACATTAATTATGGGACTCTTTTCCATGGAGAGATTTCCTGCTTTACGGTTCACACATGTTGCAAGTACGTGAAATTCTTCCTATATGTTTTATGGCAAAAGACAAATATTCTTTAAATCATGTTAATCAGAAATTGTAGAACAGATTTCAGTGATGCTTGGGTTGGCCAATGTCATAGGCAGAATAGTGGCCCACCAAAGATGTCCCGCTCCTGATTCCCAAAACCTGTGAATATGTAACCTTTATGACAAAGGGGAATTAAGGTTGCAGATAGAAATGAAATTACTAATCAGTTGACTATAAATAGGGGGATTACCCTGGATTATCTGCGTTGGCCCAATATAATCACAAGGGTCATTAAAAATGTAAAAGGAAAGCAGAAGAGAAGATTGGAGTGATATGATATGAGAAGAACTCAGGCTGACATCACTACCTTTGGAGACCAAGGAAGGGAGACCAGGAACCATGGAATGGGGCAGCCTCTGGAAGCCAGAAAAGGCAGGTCATATTCTCCCCTAGAGCCTCCAGGAAGGAACACAACTCTGCTGACACCTCTAGTTTGGCCCAATGAGATCCGCGTCAAACTTCTGAGCTACAGAGCTGTAAGATAATAAATTTGTGTTGTTTCAAACTACCAAGTTTGTGGTAATTTGTTACAACAGCAATAGAAAACTAAGACAGCCACCAAATAGCCCTTCATAGAATACTAAATCGTGACTGGAGCTAAACTTTATTTCAATTTCAAAGCAGAGGGCTTTTTCCACCAAAGGAACAACCTTTCTATTTTCATAAAAAGGCATTTTATAGAATCTATGAGTGGGGACCTTGATGTTAGACATTCTTTTAAAAAGTGGATAAATTGAACATGAAAATACAAGATTTTGCCTCTTATAAGATGTCATATTAAGTGGACTCATGGGTTCACCATTCTGGTTGTTGTTTTTTATTTTTTATTTTTTATTTTTTTTTATTTCAGAATATTACAGGGGTATAAACATTTTGGTTACGTAAATTGCTTTTGTATCGTTTTTAGACCCCAATTTATGTTTGTCAGGATCAATCTGTGCCGCTCCATTATTTGCAACTGTGATTGCAGTATCAGTACAGGTTTCCCTCTTGAACAATAAGAGTAAATCACAAACTTCAACAACTCTTCAATTCCATGCCTCCTATTTAGCATTAGTGATAGTCATAGTGATTTGGCATAGAATATTTATTCTGCAGATCCTCATAGAGGCCCATGACATCTGGAGAACTTTGACTGCACCACTGATAACAGCCCTTTTGAGCAACTGCCTGAAAAAATGCAAGGCTTTTATAATTAACAGTTTAAATGATTAGTAGAACATAGGTGCTTATCCTCTCTATGAGGTAGTCTGCCTAGTTTTGGCCATAATACAACACGATATACATCATGGCATCCCAATGGCATCCCAGTACTTTTGTTGGCATAACTAATTCAAGTTTCCTCACAGAGCAGAATGTCAAGTTCAGTTGTCACCCAACGATTACAGACCAAAGAACCATATGAGTAGAAGGAAAAGGCCAAAAAATTACTGGACTAGCTTCTCAGTGGCTGTGTCATTTAATATAGTTTTGTTTTTTTTTTTTTAAATTATGAATGCTCACTTAGCAGATTGGAAATTTCAAATTGGTACCACTAATATTGTAATAGTTAATCATTTGGAATAATGTCTGTACACATAAGTATGACACATGCTACTATTTAAATTCACAGCTTGGCCTCATACGAAGACACAACAATGCTAAAGTCATTGATTCATGTGGAAATGCTTATATTTTATGCAGGAAAAAATCACTGTACTATTCAGTAGCGTGTTGACAACATATCGCAACCATGAAAAAAGTTTATGGCACTCTAATAAAAACTAAAATTTATTAATATCAGTTATCAATATTAGAACTGGTGAGAGATTTTAAAATCACTAATTTTCACAAAAAATAAATGTTATGTGTTCAGTCTCTTATTATGATGAATAAAAATGTACAATTTTATGCTAAAGAAGCAATAAGGCAAAGTACAATTTTGCTGAAAAATTAATTACTGGGATCTAAGGAATGATCTCACAATAGTCTTCAAGTATGTAAATAATTATTACATAGGTGGGATGTCAGCATCCATTGGCTGCCTCAACTAAGTGTTGAGCAACAAAAAACATGGTTACAAAAGAGAATGAAATCGTGTCATTTGCAGCAACATGGATGGAACTGGAGGTTATTATAATACGTTAAGTGAAACAAGTCAGACATAGAAAGGCAGATGCTGCCAAAAAAAAAAAAAAAGTGATCATGGAGATAGAGAATTGAATGATGGATAGCAGAGCCTGGGAAGGGTGTGTAGGGGTGTGGTTAAAGACAGGTTGGTTAGTGGGCACAAACACATAGTAAGACAGAAGAAATAAGCCCCAACATTCAATAGCAGAGTAGGATAATTGCAGTCAGCAATGATGCATCGTGTATTTCAAAGTAGCTAGAAGAGAGGACTTGAAATGTTTCGGGCACATAGAAATGATAAATACTCAAGGTCATGGATACCCCAGACACCTGATTTGATCATTACACATTCTATGCATGCAACAAATACACCTACCCCATAAATATGTAAAATATTTTTTATCAATAAAAAAGAAAAAAAGGGTTAAAATGTAGCTCAACAGACTTGGGTTGGGTAAGACATAAGAAAGCAAAAGAAAGAAGCAACATTACATGAGTGTGGACCTTTGTAACCTGTTGTGTTAGGTGATTTTGAACATTAATTTATATGTGACTCAAAAATCTGTGAGATATGTCTTACTCCCATTACAGGTGACACTGAGTCTCTGAGAGGGTAGAGAATTGACTCGAGTTCACAGAGCTACTTGAGTTGCAGTGTTGTCTAAATCCAAAATCAATGAACTTTTTATTAACATGGTGTCCCTTATCTATTAACCAGTCCAACCAGTGCCCAACTTAGCACGAAATGATTTTAAATACTAGAATGCTATCTAATGGGGGGTAAAATTTCTTTTACATCTTTCTTTAAATGGAGAATCAAGCTATATTGTTGGGTTAGGTTTTGTTGCTATGGAGTTTATGGAATTAATTTAACACAGATCTATTGCATCACTTTCTTGATGTGTAAACTTCTGTCCTGGTTTCTGAGAAGGATGGAAATATGGTTTCTGCTCACGGTGTTCACAGGCTAGAGGAACTACAAGTCGGACTGGGCACAAACTGTAATGGGAATCCAACCCCAATGCTGGAGGAGTCAAGAGGGGAGGCCATTATTAACTGCTGCTAGAGACTTGCACAGTATTAGTTGTGGAGATGGCATTTTGGCTGGGCCTTACGTTATGAGAAGAATTCTCACAGACTGAAGAGGGAGGAATGGTATCTTAGGCTTAGGGAACAGTGTATGCAAAAACCACAGAGTTTGGTTTGTTGGCAAAAAAGAACCAGGATTTAGGTTCCCTGTAGGAATGGAGTGGAAATGTGGAAATGCAGTTAGATCATTTTTGTAGGGAATGCAAAGCCATAGGGAGTTTCTAAGGACAGCTTATGTAATAGCAAGCTAAGTCTGAGGGTTTTGATATAAGAAGACAGGACCAAAGCTGTGGGAGGCAAATGGTTGCTGAATGATTATAATCTTCAGATAACAGATGGTACAGGTTGAAGTAGGGTCTACAAATGTGTGTAATTCTGAGCACATTTTACTTTGAAATCAAATGTGGGACACATGTCTTAGTAAACAATGAGGAATAGAATGAGAGGATAAACAATTTTAAGGCACCTTAACCCCAATTCATTTTCTTTTCCATTTAATGATGTCAAGCTTGCTCTACACGCTCTTTATAATACAATTCAACTATTCTGGCTTTAAAATTAGTAAACTCAATTGTCTCTATTTTGGACAATATTGCTAATTAGCTAACAGAGAATTCCGATGCTACTCTTTCCACTAGTTTATGATTTCCACTCAATCCCTGGCTCATGTTATTACAAAACCTGAGAAGCAGTATTAGAATGCATGCCTGGCACATAGTAGGTGTTCAACACTTGTTAATTGAGGGTGAGTTAGAAGGAAGAAGTATTTGAGCTGAGCCTCAGTGGATGAATGAGATTTCTACACATGGAAATGAGAAAGAAGTGACTTCAAGGTAGAAAGTGTGAACCACAAGGGGCCATGGGTTGCACCATGTCTTCATTCTGTCCTCCGTGCCAGGACCTGCGTTAACTGGCTTGCGTAAGTTATTTCATTGAGTCTTTGGAGCAAATTTTATGAAGTAGATAACATTGTTCCCACTTGATAGGTGAGGAAACCAATCCTCAAAGAATCTGAGTGGTGGGGAGGTGATGGTTTGGGGATGATTCAAGCGCATTACATTTATTGTGCATTTTATTTCTATTATTACATTGTCACTTGCCACTCACTGATAGGGTTTTGATATGAGTCTGCAAGCAATTAATTTATTATGGTCTCTGTGCAGTCAAAACTCTCTGCTAATGATATTCTGTATTTGCAGCCACTCCCCAGCACTAGCATCACCGCCTCAGCTCCACCTCAGATCATCAGGCATCAGATTCTCACAAGGAGCACACAACCTAGATCCCTCGCACGTGCAGTTTACAGTAGGGTTCACGCTCCTGTCAGAATCTAATGCCACCATTGATCTGACAGGAGGCAGCGATGGGAGTGATGGGGAGCAGCTATAAATACAAATGAAGCTTCGCTCACTCACCCACCACTCACCTCCTGCTGTGCAGCCCAGTTCCTAATAGGCTACAGACCAGTACCAGCCCGTGGCACAGGGGTTGGGAATCACAGCTTTAGAAAACCCATCTTGGTTCTTTTTAAAGAAGTAAATAATTATGCACTGGCAAATTTTGAGGGGGGGGGCGGTGCCTAGAATAACTAATGAAATCCCCTAATACATCCAAACAGAAAGGCAAATCATAGCTCTTTTCTTTATGGATACCAAAACTAAGATACAGGCAGTCTCGCTGAATTTCTCAAGGTTACAATGATGCCAACATCAGTTTTTACCCATTTCCCTACTCTGCAGAGTCTCAGGGGTCACATTGCCTCTGTCTTGTTCAACATGCCATGAAAACCTGTTTCCAGCTGATGGATTTGGGTGGCTGGAAAGCATGAGCTACTCGAGGTTAGGAATCTAGGAAATGAAGATTGCACAGTGTGTTTGAGAGTAATTGCTCACAGGAAAATGCTGAGAAATTTACCCTCTGGGGCTGGGAGGAGTGACAACAGAAAGTAAAATCAGAATTAAGTGTAACTGGAGGCCTTGTTGCTATCTCCCATTTCAGCTTCAAGTCAGCACTTAGGACAGAAGGATCCAGCTATAGGAATATCCTGTAGTATTTGTTTAAAATGCAGATCCCTGGGCTTCAATCCAGACTTGCTGAGTTAGGGTTAGAGACGCCAGGTAACTGGGTACTTAGCAAGCCCTTTTGGCAAGTCCTAGCAGGGAACTTTAGGAAATAATGATCCATGGCCATTGTTATTTACACTCCATAGCCTAAATACCACGTTTAATTCAGGAGGCACCTCCCCAGAATTCCAGAAAAGAAGTTACAAGATGACAAGAAGAGCACCTTAAAGAGGGATTTGATGCAAAGGCTTAATCAAGGAGAATGAGGATAATAAAGAGAAGGATGTAAAAATACTTACCTTATAAATTTATAGACATATACCTTTATAATATATAAACATAAGTTTCCAGGGAAACTTAGATGCATGTATCTAAGACTATCGTAGACTATATATTCTTCAATTCTGTATTGTCACTGTCAATTTGGGGTGAAATTAACTGCAACGATAACATGCATATAGCTAACACTGAAATACTGCTTAACGTGTACCAGGTAAAGTACTAAGGACTTCTCATATGTTTACTCTCATATTAACTTTTGAATCTACACAACAACCCTATGATGTGTATATTATCTTTGTCCTCATTTCAGAAATGAAGAAACTGAGGCATAGAAAAGCTAAAGTAGCTTAATAAAGGCCACATAGTAAGAAAGTGGCAAGGCAGGGATTTGAATTCAGATATCTGTCCATGGAGGCTCTGCTACATAGATCCTTTACTTTGGGGTGACAATCAGCTTGTCTATAAAGGACCTTATGCATTTGACCTTGGTCATAAAGCTGAAAGACACTTTTTCAGGGTGGGGTGGGGCAAATTGTAATAATAATAGTAGTTTTCATTATAGCGACTCACATACACTAAGCAAGCGATGTGCTTATTACTTCCTATGTGTTATCTCATGAATTACCCAGTAAGTATGCTGAGGTTCTTACCTAAGATCCTCACTAAATTTTATAAGACCACACCAATAGTAAATGGTAGATTGAGGTTTTGAACGTAGGTCTTTCTGAATGTTGAAACCTGGCCATTCTACCTGCTGTTGCTTGGAGAATCAGTGCTGGTACTCAGAGGACTTGAGATCCAAGGGCCATATGGATGTCTAATGCAAAGACCATGGCCACTGAGGGCATGTCTGAATCTAAAGGTATCTGTGGAACTTAAATAATTACAGAGGAAGGCAAGGAATGCGGTTTGGATATTTCCGCAGTGGAACGTATGAGACATTTTGACCATGAGATGGGTGACGGATTAGCGAGGGAGAAGGGACATCGACCCAAAAAATCAAGGGGTGCGAGTTACCGCACAGGACGCCTCCAACAAAGATGGGCGAGCGTCCTTTCCAGTTTCTCTCAGGCAGTGGTAGCCGAGCCTGACAGAGAATTGTCACAGGGGTGAGTGTGACAGGAAATGGCTTGAAATCCTGACTTTCAGGCCGGGCGTGGTGGCTCACGCCTGTAATCCTAGCACTCTGGGAGGCCGAGGCGGGCGGATCGTTCTGAGCTCAGGAGTTCGAGACCAGCCTGAGCAAGAGCGAGACCCCGTCTCTACCAAAAAAAAAAAAAAAAATAGAAAGAAAATTAATTGGACAGCTAAAAATATATATAGAAAAAATTAGCCGGGCATGGTGGCACATGCTTGTAGTTCCAGCTACTCGGGAGGCTGAGACAGTAGGATTGCTCGAGCCCGGGAATTTGAGGTTGCTGTGAGCTAGGCTGACGCCACGGCACTCGCCCCAGGCAAGACAGTGAGACTCTGTCTCAAAAAAAAAAAAAAAAAAAAAGAAATCCTGACTTTCAGAAAGGGCAGGAAACACAAGGATGCTTGTGTAAAACAGCGATTCATGGTCTTCCTTTAACACCCTTGCGCCAAGTCACGGTTTTCAAGCCATTGCATGATACAGTGTTGATTCTTCTTAAGCAGAAATGTCAGAAGTGGAGACCGGGACTTCACTGGGTGCAAACGTAAAGAGCCATGAAGCAGTGTAGTGTAGTGGATACAGATGTAAGGAATCCTTCCCTGGGAACAAGGCAGTAGGTGGCACGGCTTCAAGGCCAGACTGTTCAAAGCCGACGTTGGATTTGGAGCAGGTTATTTAACTTCTCTAAGCCTAAATTTTTCTCTTCTGTAAATCAAAAAGAATACTTGTACTTATCTAAGATTCGTGACTATTAAATGAATGAATATGTTCAGTAAACTACCCAATGAATAGTACGTGCTCAATAAAGAGGCCATATTGTTATTATTGGAAGCAAGGTTTAGAATGAAAAAAAACAGGAATTGTACCTGCCTCTCCAGAGCCTGACCATGTTAAAAAATGTTTATATTTTGACCTCTTTTTCAGTCATGACACCCTGGACATTGACCATGACTCGGTCAAAGCTTGCAGAATTTGTTGTCCACACATCCTCTAGTTCTTCTAAGTTTAATCTGTTTCCTCACCTCTTAAACAGGAATAATTATCTTATTCAAGATCATTGTAAGGTATCACACTACTTTACGGGGTGGTTGTGAAGATTTAGTGAATTACTGTATGTAAAGCGCTTTGGACAGTGCTGGCACAAACGTAATGACGTTGCCTATTTTTAAGTCCCACCTGAAGCCTTAAGTGAGGTATTTCTGGCACCCTCAGAACATGATGCATTTTAGTTCTACCCTTGGAAATCTGACTTCTTGTCAATGACCAGTGGCACTCTCGAGTAATCTCATTCCATTTAGCAGCCCTGTGCTTAACTTGTTACAAATGTCTTACAAAGTATGCAAGATTTCTTTAAGCTTTAATACTGTTGCAGTAGTGAGATTAAAATGGGGCAAAAGGAAACAAAAATTAGATTAAACAAACTTCCAGCCCTCTGGTCTAGTAATAGCTTTCAATGTCCATCAAAGGTCATATTCCATGATTTTTCTCCATTAGAAGGCAAAGGATAAACACACCAAAGGCAACACAAGTCACCTGTAAACAAGGAGACAGGGCTGGAAGAGTCGTGTTCATCAAGGTGATGTTCCTAAAACCGTACAAAACTCATGTTGTGATTCAGTGGTTTACCACCTCAGACACACGTTAGAATCACCTGAGAAGATTTTAAAAATCTTCTAGTTCAACTGTACCCTAGACAAAACAAAAGGCTCTCTGTGGTAGGACTTATGTACCTGCTTGCTTTGTTTGTTTGTTTGTTTTAAAGGTGATTCTAAGGTTAAGCCAAGGGTAAGAAATGAGATTTAGCCACAAAAAAAATGGTGATCTAGCACCTCTTATATTACCCTGGATGGAGCTGGAGCCCATTCCACTAAGTGAAGAATAAGAATGGAAAAACAAGCACCACATGTACTCACCAACAAATTGGTATTAACTGATCAACACTTATGTGCACATATGGTAGTAATGTTCATCAGGTGTCGGGCAGGTTGGGAGGGGAGGAGGGGATGGCTATATTCACACCTAATGGGTGTGATGTATACTATCTGGGGGATGGATACACTTGTAGCTCTGACTTGGGCGGGGCAAAGGCAATACATGTAACCTAAACATTTATACCCCCATAATATGCTGAAATAAAATAATATATATATATATATATGTAAAAGAAGTGAGATATAAAAGTTTTAATAAGTCAGATTCTAGGATAGAGACAGAAAAATAAAAGACAACTCTTTGGATGGAGGAAGTGATTCTATTATCTGTAAAACTAATGTTCAACATTAATGGCTCACTTAGCTGCTGCCTATATCTAGTGGTGAAACAAATTAACTCAAATGCAAACAGTTTATTTATATGTATACGTTCCCAAACATTTATTTGAATCCCCAGTGATACTCTCAAAGCTAATTACAATGAAAAATAAGCCACTCTGTGTGTAAATATACATGCAATTCTGCCAGTTAATTGCCTGGAATTTTCATTTTGTCCACATTCCCAAGCAAAAAACTAGGGATTTTTTCCCACAAGTTACAAACAACTTGCGTAGTCTTTGAAAATGTGCTCAACCTCATTATTGTTCCATTATCTCTTAAACTAAATTTATCAGATGAAGTAAACCTAACAAATTAACACTAGATTAACGTAGGTTTTCTCTTGTCACACATCATTCTTAAGGTCTGTAAACAAGGCAAGGGCTGAGCGGTACAGAATTTCGGCCCAGTAAAGAAAATAGACAACTCTCAGTTCTCAGTGAGAGGTCTTCTTTGGGGTAACAAGTACAATTACCTCATCACTAGATCACAAAATCATTTCTGACGGGCCTTAAAACTCTTACATCACTGTAGCCCATAGAGATGATGTAGTCTAAGGAAAAAGAAACCCTTTTTTTTGTTTTGTTTTGTTTTTTTTGAGACAGAGTCTCACTCTCTTGCCTGGGCTAGAGTGCCATGGCATCAGCTTAGCTCACAGCAACCTCAAACTCCTGGGCTCAAGTGATCCTCCTGCCTCAGCCTCCCAGGTAGCTGGGACTACAGGCATGTGCCACCATGCCCGGCTAATTTTTTCTGTTTTTAGTTGGCCAATTTTTTTTCTATTTTTAATAGAGACGGGGGTCTCGCTCTTGCTCAGGCTGTTCTAGAACTCCTGAGCTCAAACAATCTGCCCACCTCGGCCTCCCAGAGTGCTAGGATTACAGGCGTGAGGCACCATGCCCGGCAAGAAACCCTGTTATACAGAACATCGTAAGGATGGCTGGTGGCATGTCAGGCTATCCACTAACCAGAGACCATCTTGAGATTTTTAGTGTTCTTTGTAATGGGAAAGAAAAACATATGATGATTCTAGATTATCTTCCCTACGCCCTCCTTCAATTCCTCAGCATCACTTTTTTTTAATTTATTATTTTCCCAGGTAAAAGCAGGAAGGGGAACACAAAAATCCATTCTACCTGCACCACCACCGTCTCCCCCAACTCACCCTCCCCTAGACATAAGGGAAACTGGGGACAACAAATTCATGGAGTTAGTTACTATTTAGAAGCAAGACAGCATCATACAAGAATGTATTCTGAATTCATTGCTTATGCTTGTACTTCTTTCCTGCTATTTTCTCTGTGACTAACTTCATGTTAGATCCAGGACCAGTGTGTGGTGGGAGAGTTCTGAAATCACTTAGAAAAAGCACCTGATGAACATAAGATTTATTATGTAGTATATATCAAAAATATATATAAATAGCTATTTTATTGTTTGATATGGCCTTCCAATATTGTCAGAATATATAGCCTGTGTTTTGCTATGGCAGACACTTCATTTCTCTAAAATAGGTTTTGCAACTCCAATCCCTCATGCCTACTCAGGAGAGAGATGTTCTGAAACATTCGTCTAGCACATACTTGTGCCAGTGCATGCATACACACACACACACACACACACAAATAAAACTAAAGAGTCTATAAATTGTTTTGTAATGAAAGGCTAACAAAGGCCACCAATCACTGTCATAGTTGAGATGAGCTTTTATCTCAGCTCGGATCAGAATATCTTTTACAGTGGATATGAAGAAAAAGGCGATGCATTGGCTTGTATTACATGTCAATACATTAATGCTAAAGTTCAAAAAATTGTAAAACCTGAATTTTTTATTCTTTGCAAAGAAATCACGCCAGCAATGAGGGCATATGTATTTAAAAAATGATTAAAATTGGTAAAATATATCTGAGACCCAAATTTTAAAATTGGTGCTATAAACCCTGTCATCCCATTGGTTATTAGCCAACAGTAGTCACAGTTCAAAGATGATATTGTCCTGTCTGGCTTCTGAATGATCTTTCTCCTTTAGCCAAGTCTATTTTTATAGTTCTTGTTCCATTTAATTCCTTGATTTCTTAGGGATTTGCCATCACTCACCTCATACTGTTTTCAGTTTCAGTATTAACTGGTGCTGTCTCTTGTGTTGTTCCTCCAAATACTCTTCTTAAGCAAGAGCTCTTGTTTTTAGAATTGCTTGCATATTTTCACATTCTTATTAGCAGTAAACCCAGGTTCCTTCTCAAAAGATTTACAAGTGCCACACCTTTAAAAGAGAAGATAAAACCTTCCATAAGACTGTCGGAAAGAAAATAAGACCACCCATATGCTTTTAAAACACTCAAAGGACTTGATGGCTGAATAAATATTTGTTTTAAAATAGAGCATTCATAATTTTTAAAAATGTTTGCAGCTTGAATTTAACCAAGGCGAAAGAAATAGCTAAACTTTTATCACAAAAAATTGAAATGAGTTGTTGATTACTTAAGGAAAGAAATGTTACAAGTAGGATGGTGGAGTTCTTGTTTTTTAGGTACGTGGAAGAGGGAAAGTGATATTGAAAACCTTTTCAAGTTAAAAGTTACCTTTATGAAACCACATATAAGACAATTATTCCTAGACAATTGGAGAGTGGCTGTTCTCTTTGTTAAATCTCCTTGGGTGTTTCATGCTTTGCTATTGTTTTTTAATTGTCTGGACTCTGTAATCCCTAAATAAGTTGAAGAGTGCTAGGGAGAAGCCCAAGGAGTGTGTAGGACTGATGCTTACCACCAAGCATACCGTTCTCCTTCTACAGTACAAAGACAGTCAGTTCTGATTTCTAGTCAATGAGGGAACAAACAGGGCAGCCGAGTCCAGTGAAGGGAGGAAAAAAAAAAAAAAATCTGTCACTTTAATTAACTGCCATCTGTGGTTGAATCTAGTTGAATCTAGTGTGAGAAGATTATTTCGGCATATACTGTTCCAGGATATCAATTTGCCTTTTCCTACTTAAAGTGTTTTTGGTTAGGTTTTTTTCTCTATCTGTAGAACTAAACCAGTGTCAATATAATAATCTAAAAATCAGCGAAGAAAATACAACAGGCCAACCAGGTCAGAAATACTTTATTTTTCTCATCGACTGCTTTGTTAAGAAGAGATTGTGATTTTTTTTTTCCTCTCCCCATTGATGTAATATAAATAAGCACAGGTGCACAATGATTATAAACAAAAGCTCTCTGAGCCTTAGTTTCTTTACCGATACACTGCCAATAATTCTTACTTCTCAGGGTTTTTATGAAATAAAAATCTTCAAAATCATAAGCCATATTGCAAAAGTCGAATGCATACGGGATGCAGAAATTTTAAAAATAACTAAAGTGTCCAATTTGGAGACAGAAGGGAGTGGTGGGGACAGTGGTAAACTGGTGAACACGTGCTATTTTTAACTAGGAATGGAGCTACTGGTTAGTGTCAGCACCAGATACTTTTCCCCGTGGGGGCATGGTGACCCAGGGTTGCCAAACCTGGTATTTTTCGGAGAAGCTAAAAATCTAGATTCTTATGTGAAACTAGATTGTGACTAATTTACACTTCTGAAAACCTCAAAGCAGGCCAATACTTTGTAGGCAGTTTAAGATCTGCAGTCAAACACATACAAAGTATTTGATAAAAGTGCCTCTCTATTTCTCTCACTTTTGTCTAAATTATAGGATAAATATTTAAGTTATTTAAGACTTGTCCACAGGTTGAAAATTAGTGAATGGAAAATCACAGTAGTCAGTTGTTACTCATTTGTTTTGGAAATACAACAAGGACAACGATTACTATTTTTGTGGTCTGGCCAGCACCATGGGAATCTCTAAAGAATATAACCTTGCACCATGTGGCGCTTCTCTGGACCCTTGTGTCAGTGTGACAGTTTAGTGACAACTGCAAATGTACATGCAAGACAAGACAGGACTGTCATGGATGTTGATCTAGACTCTCCTGAAGAATAATCAATCCAGGCACTGACAGCATGGAAGCCCAAACTCTGAGTTAATGAGCACTTTGATGAGGAGAGCCAGGTGGGTTTGGAGATGGACTACCAATCTTTGGTATTTCTCTTGGCATGTGTTCAAAATGCCACTTTTACTAATTGCTAATCATATGACAGATAGCCTAGTAAGAAACAGGCAGGTGATATGAAATTGCAGGGTGAAGAAATTTCAGAGCATAATGCAGCATAGCTCTGTCATCAGACAGAGGCCAATAAAAGCTGAGCTGGAAAAGCACGATTTGGGGAATGAACTGCAAAGACCTGCATGCAACAAAGGTTGAATTAATAAAATGAAATGGCACAACCAATCAGATGGAAAAAGATAAAAATCAACACTAAAGAAATCAGCAATTAAGAAAAAAAAAAAAAGTGAAAGACACAAAGGAATAGCCTCAACAAGAAGCTAAGCCCAGGAATCTGTCGGAAACTACAAAACATATTTGAAAAACCGTTGGGGTTTATAAAGGAAGCTGATGTGTAAGTACCCCAGTCTGTCCTCAGGCAAACTTCCCACTGGAGATGGAAATGGATTTGCTTGGCTTCAATCTCGGTGGGGAAAAAAAAATTGGTCTCTCAATATGGGAAGTTTACAGTTAATATATATTTCCAGTTTTCAATTGCAAGTTTTCACTACTATTTGTTTAGTACCAGGATGCTGCCTACAAAGAAGATATAGATCATAGCCCAGCAAATTGTGGCAAGTAGAAAATTACCCAAATGATTAAACCTTGTACAGGTGGTTGAAGAACGAGCATGAGAAAGAGAAGATGTTTATGAACATTGTATTCACAATGATAGCAAACAGGGAGGCCACAGGACCTTGAATGATGACTCTACCTTAACAGAGTCCTCAAAGACCATGAAGTCTGACCCTCCATTACATTTGCTTAATGTCTCTAATGCCCACTGAATTCTAAGCACCCTGAATATGTAGACATCGCTTTTTTTTTTTAACTGATGCAATTCCAGCCCCTAACACAGTGCCTGGCATATAATAGACACAGAAAAAATATTTGTGGAATGAATGAATACATAAATGAATAGGCGAATTAAATGCAACTTGATTTGGCTTGATAATGGTTACTGTGTAATGAATACTATGTGCCCAGCTCTTATATTTTTTTAAATTCTATAGGGGAAGAAGAGAGTGTAATTTTTATTTTACAAAGGAGAAAAATGAGGCTCAGAAAGCTTGAGTTAAAAGTCACATGACTAGTATGTGGCAAAAGTGAAGAGTTGAACCTGTGGCTAGTTAACTCTAAAAGCAGATCCTGCTCTTGATACCATTGTGTTTAGCTTCATGAAAATAAGCTCAAGGAGAGCTCAAGCTATTCAAAGGAACAGAGGACGTAAATCCAGTTTAGCTTCTCTACGTCTTCCACTGTTCCTGTCATAACCCAATCCCTGTATCTGCTTTGATTTCCTCATTGAAGCCCTTGGTAAACACTACCTTTTGAGCATGTTTTACACAGCAGATACCAGAACACTCTGACTGTGTAATAAACGTTGATGTCAGAGCTACCATAAGAGACAGAAGTCATTTCATTTTACATCAAGACACAAGTCACCATCTGGAAGACGAGATATGCCAATCTTAATTTGAGACCAGATTTTCAAACCTAACTCCAATGTGAGGGAAGTGCTTATCAGTATTCAAACTGAAAACTTGGGTCACTCTGCCTGGCAAACATTCATTTTGTTAGGACTTTCTTTCATGAGTAAAAGTGGATGGATTCTGCAAACAGCTAAAGCCCATTTTTGTATTCAGACTCTTGTTTGACAGGAATAGACACCCACTTGGGCAAGAACAAACACAAGGAGGAAATTTATTATAAGGAAATACAATGTCTCCTGGAACTTGAGGGCAGAAATGCATCTGAGACTCAAAAATAGACTAAAGATGGTGTTGCTCTCCTCTCTGCCTCTGTCTACCCTGTAAACTAGCTTTCTCTGCTTCTCATCCCACATGGTGAAACATAGCCATCCACAACACTAGTGATTACATCCTGTTTTTCAAGAAACCAACCAGACTTAGGATTATGAAAATTCTAAATCCCCTTTGATCCAGCTTGTGTCAATTTCCCAGCCCTGTCCAATCCACTGAGGTGAGGAAGGCATGGGTCATATTTTATAGACATGATTGTTTACATAGTAACCGTAACCATATGCATGGAGCAGGGCTGTGAAGGGCTTGTCTCTGTAACTAAGAGGGCAGTCAGGGAGAATGAGTTCTGAACAAGGTAACCACCCTTCAGTTGCCCTCGGTACCATTATTTACGTGTACTAATAAAAAGAAAAATATCCCTCCTGTGTACAATCAGATACAAATGTGGAATTGGAGGTGAGAGTTTACTGATTGTAAAGATTTTAACATACTAACATTTATTATAATAAACTGGCTCTTTGATTACTCTAGAAGCCAGTATGCCATGATACATAAAATGACTTTTAAAAGTCCGTAACCATCCTGTACTCTATAACCCCACCCCATGTATTTCTAAAAATCATCACACTATGCCAGCATCACGTTAAGCATTCATGTAAAGTAACGATTTTGTGTTGATGAAAGTCACTTACTTCCAGGTCGCCTAGTTGTTAAGTTACTTATTATGCTTTCTTGTGAGATAAATGTCCCCATCCCTGCTAAGAACTCCAGCTCAGCCTTTCCGTATTATCTCGGTGATCTCGGGCACTCTGTCTCTGTGCATTCTTTACCAATTGCATTACTTTCAACCCCTCTTATCTCCCTGCTTGCAAAATCTTCCTCCAGGATAAAGGTAAAAGAGAAGCATTATCCCCAACCACCTTTCTCTCTCTGTGATGGCATCGTCAACCAACCCTCCACAGGCCAATCACATTTCAAAATAATCGTATTTGGGGATGTATTTATCTGGTGCTGATCTTATCAAAGTGGAATCTTTGTGTAAGATCTTCTTTTGACATAATTCTACCAGATTGTGTGTGTGGTGTGTGCATCCCCACCCTGAACTGTAACCCTCCCAAGCATCAATAGCTGCCTTGCCTGTTTTTCACTGTGCTGTGGGATCAGCTGTTGTCGTACAAAGCAAGAGCCTGCTTTTGTTCCAAACCAGACTGGTTTCTATTGTGTATCCCGCTCCAGACAGTGATGTTATCACGTGACAGTATTTATCAGGACTTTCGATTACCTTGAAACTAAGTTGTAAGCCTATTTAGATTAAAATATAGTTGATTAAAATCATAAATGCTGGCTTACCTACATAAAGCACATTTGGAGTCAATTCAAAAAGTACATATTAGCACACTTCTCTCAAGTCACTGAGCAGAAAAGAATGGAGATGAATTAGATGTTGTCCCTGACCTTAAGGAAGTCACGATCTATACGTTCTGTATATAAATAAGCCAAATCAACTCTCATGTCTGGGGAAAGTCAATACCAGATTAACTTTATAGATGATTTCCAAGGACCACTATGAATCATTTTTCCTTGTTCAACTCAATTCATTAAATAGATATGAAGTCTCCTTTTTCATTCTTAACACTCATAATTAACAATAATAACTAACACTTTCTGAATGTTCTCTGTGTATCAGACTCTGTGCTAAGTACTTGATATATACAAGTGATTCAAATGTATGGCCATATTTGAGACCATTGGCGTAGCCCATTTTTCTATATGCATATACAGACATCCCACAGAGGATTCTAACATACAATCGAGGGGGAAACCTCTGCTTTTAGCACCACCCCAGTGATAAATGAGTGAATCTTAGGAGAAGCAGCTGAGACATGTATATTTTTAAAGCCTCCCAAAAGCATTGCTAGTGAGTGTTTGAGAACTACGATCTCAATTAAAGGATGTTTTTCATCGACCTTCCTCTCTATTTCAAACTTTATCTTTTGTTTGTCTTCTGGTCTTTGTGCTAGCACTTGCTGTATCAGCCCCTCTCCAAGGGTCTGCAAAAGTGATCAGGATGTGGGCCTTTGAGCCCCAAGTCCTCAATCTGTATCAATTATATGACATTCCTCAACTGAAAAGGACATTTTTGTGCACAGTTTAAGTCCTTCAATGTTTAAACCTTGGACTGTAATACATTGGGGTTCTATCCGAGTTGCATAATTAGTAACTATGTGACCTTGAACAAGATGATTAACCTCTCTGAACTTCAAGTTCCTCATCTGTTAAATGCAGATAATAATATAGCCTACCTTACTGGACTTTCCACCTGAGGATTAAATGAGATAATGCAAGCATCTAGGCTGTTATGAGGAATGCGGAAAAGAACTATTCTCCACATCATTTCCCATAGATGGGATAATCTTTTTCTTATTATTTTGAAATCTTTTCCAGTGACCTTGTAAACACCATGGTGTTTCCCTAGCATAAATTCTGGTCCAAGACTAAAGTATTCGGTAAACCAAGTTATTAGTAGATAATAGTCAGTGTTAGAGTAAGTGGCTAAAAGGAGAGACTTTGAAGCCCAAGGACCTAGGTTTGAATCCTGACTTTTCAGTTTATTAGCTATGGGATTTTGAGTGGGTACTTAAAGTTTCTAGGCCTGTTTTATCTTGTTAAAATTGAGATAGCAATAGTTGTTATGAAGACAGTGAATGAATCTATGTGAAGCACTTAGTGCGGTATGTGGCATAGTATAAATAATTTCAAATATTCGATATGACTAGATTTATTCATACTATTGTTAAGCATGTCTATAAACCATTACAAACTACAACCTGTGATCCAAATCCAGCTTGCCTTCTGTTTCTATAAATAAAGTTCTATAAGAACACAGTCACATTCACTCATTTACAAATTGTGGCTGCTTTTAACAATTTTTTAATTGACATACAATGTACCTATTTATGGGGTACATAGTGAAGTTTCAATACATATAATGTATAGTGATCAGATCAGAGTAATTAGCAAATCCATCGTCTCAAACATTTGGGATTTCTTTGTGTTGGGAGCGTTCAATATCCTCCTTCCAGTTATTCGAAACTGTATAATATTGTTAACTGTAGTCATCTTACAGTTCTATAAGGTGGCTGCTTTTGTGCTAGAAGGGCAGCTTAAGTAGTTGTGACAGAGTTTACATGGCCCCCAAAGCATAAAGCTCTTACTCTCTGGCCCTTTGCAGAAAAAGTTTGCTGACATTGGTTATAAAAGAGGCAAGCTGCTAAATTTAATCTCCACACTGTGAAGCATATTCTCTGTCAGTAGCACTAGTTGGCTACTATTGTTATCCCTACTTTGCATGTGAGGAAGCAAAGATCAGGGTTACTGTGTGAAATGCCCAAAGTCACAGAACTAACAAATGACAAAGCTGGGACTTGAACCACTTTTGTATGACACGCAAAATCCACAGTCCTAATCACACTTTTCAGGTCAGGGCGGGCCTGTCTTTGATGAGGCATATTGACTGAGGTGATTGCTAGTTTCTGTTTTACTTGGTCTCCAATGCCATATGTAGATGAGTCAAAGAGCACATATTTGAAAAGTCCACTTTGAGCCAATCAGTTCCATTTCACTTTGGTTGAGAACTCCTGCATGGTGCTAGGCACGTGATCTAGCCTCGCTGCAGATACTGTGTGCCTACCACCATCTTTGTTGACAACCATCCTCCCCTTCCCTGGAGGGAACTGTTTGCCTTCACCAACAGCATTGCCTCCAGAACACCAGCCCAGCTGCGTGGCCGATGAATTCATTCTGTACACTGCAGCTTTCTTTTCCCTTGGCCTCTTGGATGTCTGCTCTGTAGCTAGTAGATTTGGAATCTGTAGAAATGTGTGTCTAAAGCTTTGCCTGCCAGAAGTTCATTTTGTTTGGGACAGCACCATTCCCCTTTGATTCATTTTTGAAATATATTATATGCATAAGAATTAGGTCCTAGGAAAAATTTCCCATGAGATCAATTTGCAAGACCCTTTAGTTTAGAAAGAAAGATCATTCTCTTGTGTGTATTGGTTTGATATGTAAATACATACACTTGCCCTACATCTAGATTACTAGCATGCTCAGAATTTTCTTTGTAAAGTTCAAAATTAAATCCATATACTCTGTGCCTAACATTTCTTTTTTGGTGTCTACATATAGACACTTTCTTAAGACTGAGGCCTTTAAGCACAGGAAGAGTGTGATGGAATGAATCTCAAATCTACAGCTTCAAAAAACTATCTTTGTTGTTGGCTGAAAGCAGGACTAAAAATTCTGGTGACTATAAATCCAGACATTGTACTTTCAGTGATAATTAGGTTTCTCACAGATCTGACATTCTCTATGCTAGACTCAAAATGGCAGTCTAGTCCGGTTTGCAAAAGGGGACTATTTCAAGATACTAAGAAAGATATCGTTGGACTGTAGAATTATATTTGAAATTCTCCAGTTACAAAAAAGCATCTCCTTTGGGTCATTGGTTGAATATAACATTTGTATAGCGTAATTTGTATTTATTTATGCTTTTTTATATTAAATAGTACCATCCGGGCAACTTTTGTGCGTAGTATTTTGTGCCAGCAAACCATGGACAATTTTTGTCTCACAGAGAGTCTTGGTATGACTTTATCCTGTGTTCCAAGCTTCAACAAATATTTACTGAGAAATAACTCTATGCCAGGCATTGTGATGAGTGCTAGGGAAATAAAAGCATAGGGATGTATTAGGTTGATTATTTTCTCAGATTCTATTTCCTTTAGTGAGTCTTCTTTGTCTTCTCACTCAAGATATCATTTGAAAGGCTCTAGTCAAGCATTCTTGTACGGAGTCCTCAGTAGCACATGTAGTTTCTGACAGTAACACAATTTTTATTTATTTTTTTGGTGAAGGAACTCAAAGGTCGCTTTCTGAGACCACAGCCTTAGAAGTTTATCTGTAATATGCAATCCATTCAGCTTGAAGTTTCCATGCAAAACAATTATTACTATGTTCAATAAAGTGTCTAAATCATTTCTGACTACATCGTTAAAACTAATTACTGAAATTCAAGGTGAAATTTCCCCATTCCACCAAAAGAACTCATATTACCTGATGAAGGAATGTTAAGCATTAATCCCATAATCATATTCTATATAGTTTGAAAGGGCGTATTCAATATTTCAATATATTGTTATTTGTAGACAGCAAGGTAAATTTTCTCTTGTTCTAATTCGCATTACAAAACATTAGGGTCAAAATCTTGGCTGGAAGAGATATGCAGAAAAATAATTTTTATCAGATTTGAAGGGACTGAATGAATGTATATGAGAATCACTAGATTTGAACTTTGTTTATAAAAAGGTAGTGTGAATTTAAAGGAAGACAATGGTTGTACTCATCAAACTTCATTTGCTTTAGGTATAAACTTTTATTAATAAAGCTCAAAAGCACATTAGCAATTTTAGTAACCACATCACACTGAGACCTCATTCTGAATTCAGTGCCTCTCTGTTTTTTTAAACCATTGTTGCTCTAAGCCTCTTTTCCATCTATACTTATGCACTTGTTCTGTAATATATCATATCTAACATTTGTCTCTATTGTCTCCTGTTTTGCTGTACTCAGCTCATTATGCTGCCTATGAATTTCTTTTTGGACCTTACCATCAGCATCCTATTTATTTGCTATTCCCAACAAATCCCCATGATCTACAGATTTAGATGGCATGCCAACGGGGTCTTCATTGTGCCACGTCCCTTCAGATCCCTTTGGGCCTATATTCCAAAACTCTGAAACTGACAAACTACTGGACCAAACCATTCTGAATAAAGACATTCTTTTTAAAGAGTTTATGGCCATCTGATTTCAACATAAGCTTCAGGGACAAAAGGGGCCTTTTGAATAGGCCTTTTAAATGTTAATAATTAGCCAACAATTCTATCATAATAGAATAGAGATCTCCAAATGATTAGCCACTAATACTTTAGCTTTGCTTCAAAAATCTGTTTCTTACAAGATTAGGTTGTCATTTTTTTCATTGTTAAAGTGATGTTTATCTGGGAAACTGGCCCAAGAGGCTCCTTGTACATAGGTGGTTTGGAAAAAGAGTTTTCTTTTGTGAAAGTTAATGAACCATGATCTGTTACTTTATTATTAATACTTTTTGAGTGAACTTTTTCTACGAAGAAAATAAGAAAACTGTCTCTCATCATGAGTTGCAGATCAAATAACTTTTTAATTAAAATACGATTTTTAATTAAAAATAAAATTAAAACATGCCATTTAGTACATCGTCCATGTTTACAAGGCCAGTTCTGTATTTTCAAAGTTTATTCATGCAGGTTGATACCCTAGAAAACATGCCTAGACAATCTGTGCTCTGCATCAAGGAGACCTCATGTCTGTTTGTAAGGCCATGATGAGTTTTGCCTTGATTTGTACATTCTCCCGTCTAAGCTTAAACATAGTGGGTGTTTGACAGGGATTTCTAAGCTCACATTTTTTACCAGAGGAAACACTGGCCACACATAATAAGCTTTGATCAGCCTGCCCTCTTTGTGACTAAAAATATGTTTTATATCATCTTTAATAGCTATCCCATTTTTCTGTCTATTATGAATAAGGCTGCACTGACTATCTTTGTACATATAGCTTTGTAAACTTTTGCAAGGATACCAGTAGAAGAGACTTTTAGAATTGATATTACTGGGTTTAAGGATATGTCCATTGAAACACTGCTAAATACTGCCAAATTATATTCTTTTTTTAAAAAAGTCTCTTAACGTTCTTCCTAATTTTGTTTGAGAGTGTCTGTTCCTGCATACCTTCACCAGCTTTGGGTGCTAATTGTCTTTATCATTTTTGCCAAACTGGGGAAAAAATATTTCTAGGTTTATTTTATATTTCTTTGTTATAAGTGGGGTCTTTTGAGTTTGTTCATTTATTCCCTTGTTTGTTTTAGAGTAAAAACCCTGTTTCAATGGGGCCTTAGAAAGTAGAAGTAATAGTGTTTGCTTCGTTTTAAAATAAATTTTTAAAAGTGAAATGTAATATACATGGAGAAAAGCAGACAAGTCAGGAATGAACAGCTCAGTGAGTTTCCATTAACTGAACCAACCCATGACAGCACAACTCACATCCAGAACTAGAAATTTACCAGCAGTCCAGAAAAATCCCTGGGGACCCCTCCTGTCACTCTCACCTCTCCCAAGGTAACTACTGTCCTAACTTCCAATGCTATGGATTAGTCCTGTCTTTAAAAAAAAAAAAAACTTAAAGGGATTTATATACTTTGGTGTCTGGCTAATTTCATTGACTTTGTTGAACATGGCAGTAGGTGGTTCCTTCTCATTGCTGTAGAGTACTCTACTGTATAAACACACCACAACTTAGTTCTGCCTCTCATAAACAGCTCAGTTACCTCCAGTTTGGGACTATAATTAATAAAGTTGCTATGGACATTTTTATATGTTTCTTGGGTGGATGCACTTATTATTCTTTGGAAAATGCCTAGGAGAGGGATAACAATTTTCCATAAAAGTTTAAACAATCCTACTAAAATGCTACTTTGATCATGCCATCTTACCTGTTCAAATCTTAAAAGCTACTCAATATCCTTCAAATGAACTAAGAACATTTTAAAATGGATCTTAAGGTGCATTATGAATTTACAACAAATGATCTTTTACCCTTTCCCTTCTTCTTATCTCAAACAGAAACGTCCTGCATTTGACCCCAGCACTCTAATCTCCAGCCATACTGAATTGCTTGCCATTTTGTTTAGGGGGAAAACCTCTCCATTTACCAACAAAGACTTAAAAAAAAAAAAAAACACTATGGAGGAAAAAAGGAGAAAGATGTTTTTTCTCTAAGACTTTCTCATGAAGACCTGGCATTTTCACAAATGCTGGCTGAAACTAGCTTCCTTCCAAATGTCTTTCATACAATACTGACTGCAGTGGAATTTGGTATGAGGTGGATGGGCCTCCCCAATAGCTTGAATTCACATGTTGATACCATTAATCTGAATACGATTTGCTGTGAAGGAGAAAACTTTTCCCTTAGGTTGAAATTTATGTGTTTTTTTTCACCCGCCTTTCCCTAATGTTATTTCATTATGATCATTAACTTACAGGAATGTTTCTTCAGGGAACTCAAAACTTCAGTAACCATATTCTGCTCTTCAGAGTCTCACTCAAAAAATGTTTGCTGACCAACTGACATCTAACCAAAGGAGAATCATCATATTCTTACAGACTTCTCACTGCAGAGTCACTCATTCTTTATTTATAACTTATCTAGAAGAATAAGTTTAATATTTAAAGATTGCATTCTTTTAGATTAAGTAGAAAAATTTCTCTCTCATTTAGTCTAAACAATTTAACTTCCAAATTAGTCTATTTCTACACATTGCCTCAACATGGCTCGAATGACAGTTAATCAATATTTTTTGGCCATAAAAATGTTAGGGTCCAATTTACATCACTTAAGAGCTGAACTAGTTTATTCATGACAGTCAATATAATTAAAACATCAAAAGTGATGATGACTACAAGGTTTTACAGTCTGAGCCAGGCTGTACTGAGCAGTTCATATTTATTATTGCATTTATTCTTCACAATTATCTTATGAAGAAGGTGTTCTTATAACCCCATTTTACAAAGCTTAGAGAGTTTAAGAAATATAATCATGTTACATGACTTATGAGCATTAGAATTGGGATATGAACCCATGTTTTGCAGATTACTGAGCCTAGAAGATTTCACTATAATATTTTCCCAGTCATTTCATTTCTCTGCTATTTGGGATTTCTTAACAAAACTAGAAGCTCAACCATACAGTTGACTGAGAGTCAGTTCAAATGATTGTTTAACTATCAATTGCTAGGGATCAATACGGTGAGTTATTTGAATCTTGCCTGCAGTAGAAGTCTCAGAAAATCAGTATCTAATTGATTCTCTCTCCCAACTGTTCTCAGTAAATTTAGAGATATTCAACAATTCTTGCAGGACCATAATGCATATTAACATAATAAAATTCTAGTCATTTCATAATAATCAAGGTAATAATAATAGTTACAGAAATGACTACCCACTCGGAGTACTTACTATGTTCTAGGCACTGTGCTCAGTGCTTTATGTGCATTTGCTTAAAGCAGTTCTCATAACTACTCAATGAGGTACATTGTTAGAACACTAAAACTTAATTCTAAATGAATTATGCAAATAAAAGGAGGAGTATACATTGGCATGCTGAAATAACAGTTTCAGAGGTAGAGCCGGCAGTGTTGAACCTGGGGAAGGTCTGGGTCTATCTCCATCACTTCCCTGCACTGTTCACCGTGTCAGCTCAGTCTCACCTCACATAGGATCTCTCCAAAGGTCAGCTCACATCTTCAGGTTCAACAGAAATAAAGCGTCTTTTTTACCCAGTATTTCCATACAGCCCTCAGGTTTAGTCTGACTGGACCAACTTGTATCACAAACCCATCCTTGAACCACTCATTGTGGCTGGGAAAAGACCATGGTGGTTGGCTAGGTCCAGGTCACAATCTACCTTGGAGCTCTTGTTCATGTACACTGCATAGACTGAAAACAGGGCAGGGATGGTCTCTCAATAAAAAGAACTGGATATGCTGGTACCAGACTAGAGAACGCGCCATAGACAAGCAAGAACCGTGGATTTCAACTACAGGTAGTGATAGCCAACATTATTCCCATTTCACAGACAAGTAAATTAAGGTTCAGGAAGGTTGACTTGTTGAAATTTTCCAGTTATAAAACATTGACAGCATTCCAGCCAAAGACCCTCAGGGTAATCACGAAACCACAGTGCATCCCTGGCAACTAAGTTCGTACATACAAGTAAGATTTTCAACAGAGCTTTTTTGCTTCCACTGCTCCTTCTAACCCTGATAAGGAACCAACAGCACTTGAACCCCAGTAATCCTCACAACCATAAAGAGAACAAGGTGTTATATTTAGGCTAAGTAAAGCAGACATTGCTAAATTCCATGACTCCCTGAACGATCAGATTCTTAAAGAGCAAAATCTGTTTTCATATTTGTATAAATCATATAAATACTGTTGATTCTTAGAAGATACCCTAATGACTGGACTCAAATGCCAAACTTGACGGAAAGCTATACATGGAAGTCACCTAACTAATCCCGAACTGAACAGCTGATGGAAAATGCGCTAGGTGGAAATGAGGTGATAGACACAAGGAGCGTTGCTATGTCACGAAAGCAAAGTCTTCCTAGATGGCCTCGGCACACTTTTATGTTTAGCCCATTGAAAAAAGCTGTGTCATAAAAAATAAAAATAAAAATAAATAAAAAAAAAAAAGCTGTGTCATGTGTTCATAGCCATGAGTGAGGCAGAAAAAATATTTTTCAGCATGTGGGCAAATTACTGTTCTAGCCGTATGGAAAAAGGAGAGAAGTATCGTGTTGGCAACAGCAGTTTCTACAGTCAGATAGTATACTGGGCACTCGGGATAACGTGGTCAATAAAAACAGACAGGACCACTCCCTCATGGGCTTTTTCCTTCTTAGAGGAAGCAGATAATTATAAAAAGTACTTCACAAACACAAATGAAATTGCAATTATGAATATGCTGAAGTAGAGAAGGCCATGATACTCTGAGAGTTCAGAATGAGAAGGAGGGGGAAACTGACATAATCAGGAGGTTAAGGAAGACTTCCCAGAAGAGGTGGCACCTGAGATAGGGGGGTGTCTCTTTCAACCCTGGCACCTACCATAGGGTCCTGCGTGTAGCAAATCTTTAGCACAAAAAGATAATAAGTGAAGAGAATCTTCCTGATACGTTTAGCACAACTACTTCATAGCTTTTTGTATTTTGAATGACAGAAAATCTCAAACTCAGTCAAGAAAAATAGACACGCATTGGCTAAAGTTCAGCTTCCAGCTTCAGGCACAGCCACATCAAGCAGTATTTTTTTTTTTATTTATTTTTATTTTTTTTTTGAGACAGAGTCTCACTCTGTTGCCCGGGATAGAATGCTGTGGCATCAGCCTACCTCACAGCAACCTCAAACTCCTGGGCTCAAGCGATCCTCCTGCCTCAGCCTCCCGAGTAGCTGGGACTACAGGCATGCGCCACCATGCCCAGCTAATTTTTTCTACATATTTTTAGTTGTCCAGCTAATTTCTTTCTATTTTTAGTAGAGACAGGGTCTCGCTCTTGCTCAGGCTGGTCTCAAACTCCTGAGCTCAAATGATCCACTCGCCTTGGCCTCCCAGAGTGCTGGGATTACAGGCGTGAGCCACCGCACCTGGCCCATCAAGCACTATTAACTATAATGTCAGAAAGTGTGCCAACCTCTCTGCTCACCTTCCATCTGCTTGACCCCATTCATTTGCAGGGTTTTCCATCATGGTGCTAAGACAGTGGCAAGCTCCAGACTTATATCTTTTCATCAGTAACACTGCAGAAAAGCATTATACTTTCCCAAGAATAAATGCTCTGCAAGTGAATCTTGTGGTATATAGCTCAAGCCAGGTACCAGCCCTTGTAACAATCACGTGTCACTAGAGATGGCATGATCCGTGTAACCAGTCTTGAGTCTTGTGCCTTCTCTTGGGGCACAGAATAAAACCAAACTCCCAAACTCCATGAACTGGAAATGGGGAAGATAGGACACTTACTTTCCTAAGAAAACCAAGATGCAGTCGCCAGTAGAAGTGGGACTATTTGCTGAGCAGGCAGAAAGCAGTAGCCTGCTGCAGCATAGAAATGACTAATGACATTAATGACTGCCACAGCTAGCAATAACAATAACAGTAGCGATACTAATAACAGACACTTATTTTAAAAGGGTTTCTTATTATACTTCCCCAGGAAAGCTCATTCTACATTCTTGGCATGTTCAGAATTTAACCAGCCTGCTTTGTAATAGCTACCCAACCCAGAAGACAAAACTAGCTCTGCAGTTTTAAATTGGCAAGCATAAGATTTCCAGAGAGCATGGTTTCCAGTATAAGTATTCCCTTCCCTCTGGCCCCAAGCCCACCCTGAATGCACCAGTGTTCATGGGCTCACGCAAACATGCCTTGGTTAGTGCTGACCTGCTCAGAGAGGGTCCATTAAGGGAAGCTCATTTCAAGCACAGATGGTCCTGGGTAGCTTAGCCTCTGCCTGGTGGCCAGACTAAGTGAATTCAGATGGCCTTAGACTTCTGATCACATCCATGCAGCCAGGGAGAAAATGAAACCTTGTTTATCATCTTGATAAACAGTCCCTTTCAATGCCTCCAGATGCCGTATGTAACTCGGTAGAGTCAAATACTATTAAATTGTCATCACTGTCAAAAAGAGGAGTAATAAGTTTTTCTACCTGAGTCATAGTTAATGACTTCTACAATGTATAACACAAATCAGAGTTTCTGTTTGCCTTCTTTTCTCCTAAATGTGTGTCTTCTGATCTCTCTGGCTATGGATGTGAGACACAATCTCACAACATAAATATATAGCTTTATTATTACCTCAGCTCAGCCAATAAAGTATCAAGATGACAAGGGCCATACTCTTGGCTTGCATGAGGTGTGTATGCAGAGGCAGAAGTTAAACAGAAGTATCTCTTTCTAGTTTGCTTGGAAGGCACAGATTTCAAAGACTGTATTTCACTGCATGAAAGCCTTGGTGATGACTCCACCCGATAGTTGTCATTAAACATATTTGTAGAATTAAGCACTATCGAGGGTGTGATGTGCCTCTTTTACTCTCATCATCTTAAATAATAATACAGTCATGTGCCACATGACAACATTTTAGTCAATGATGGATCCATAGATTACAATAACATACAGTACCATATTTCTACTGTACCTTTTGTATGTCTAGGTAGGTTTAGATACAGATACTTACAACTGTGTTACAACTGCCTACAGTGTTCAGTACTGTACCTGCTATACAGGTTTGTAACCTAGGAGCCATAGGCTATACCATATAGCCTAGGTGTATGGTAGGATGTACCATCTAGGATTGTGTAAATACAGTCTGCGACTTTTGCACAATGACAGAATCACCCAATAATGCATTTCTCAGAACGTATCCCCTTGCTTCAGTCATGCATGACTATATAGTAGGTAGATTAGGCTGTGTTAAGCTGCAGCAACAAACAACCTCCAAATCTCATTGGCTTAAAACAGCAAAGGTTTACATTCCTTGACCACACAACATGCCCATTGTGATTCACCACTGGGGCTTTGTAGCAGTTACTCAAGAACTTTTGGAGCAATCACTTTCTAAAATAGGGTCAGCAAACTATGGTCTGTAGGCCAATCTGGCTCATCATCTGATATGTATGGCCCACAAGCTAAGAATGACTGGAAAAAATCAAAAGGGGGCTATTTTGTGACACATAAAAATTACATGAAACTCAAGTTCCAGTTTCTGTAAATAAAATTTTATTGGCATACAGCCACACTCACTTGTTTACATATTGTTTATAGTGGCTTTCATGATACAACAGCAAAGTTTGATAGCTGCCCCAGAGACCAGATGGCCTACAAAGCTGAAAATATTTACAATCTGGACCTTTATTGGATAAGTTTGCTGATCCCTCATCTAAAATATTTGCTGGCTGCTACACCAGCAGGAAAAGAGCCCTGGAGGGTCTTGCACAGGCAATTAAAAGCTGAGCATGGTAGTGATATGTCAATTCTATTAATACCCAGTTGACCAGAAACACTCAATGGCCTCTCCTCCCATAAGGGGGTCAGCCAGCACCATAAGCCCAGGAGGAGGAGACAGTCATGGGCAATGCTAATGGCTGCCGCAGCTGACTCAACAATAGCAACAGTGTCAATAGCAAACACATTGGTCCTGCACTTTCTGCGCTGTTCTAAGTGCTTTGCCTGTTCATTCATTCATCCTCATGACAACCTCATGATGAAAGTACTATTTTCCCTATTTTACAGATGAGGAAAATAAGAGTAGAAAACTTAAATGATTCTCCCAAGGCAAATATAGCTAATAAAGGGTAGAGGCAGTATTGAAACCCCTGTCAGTATGACTCCAAAATCTTATTGCAAACATACACCCTCCTCCTTTTTTTTTTTATTTCAGCATATTATGGGGGTACAGATGTTTAGGTTACGTATGTTGCCCTTACCCCCCTTCCCCCCCGAGTCCGAGTTTCAAGCATGTCCATCTCTCGGATGGTGCGCATTGCACTCTTCGTGTATGCCTATACCCATCCACTCCTCCCCCTCCCCCCCCGCCTGACATCCAGTAGATGTTATTCTTATATGTACACTTATGTGTTGATCAGTTAATACCAATTTGATGGTGAGTACATGTGGTGCTTGTCTTTCCATTCTTGGGATACTTCACTTAGTAGATGCGTTCCAGCTCTATCCAGGAGTATACAAGAGGTGCTATATCACCATTGTTTCTTAAAGCTGAATAGTACTCCATGGTACACATATACCACATTTTATTAATCCACTCACATATTGATGGATATTTGGGTTGTTTCCACATCTTTGCAATTGTGAATTGTGCTGCTATAAACATTCGGGTGCAGGTGTCTTTCTTATAGAGTATCATTTGATCTTTTGGGTAGATGCCCAGTAATGAGATTGCTGGATCGAATGGTAATTCTACTTGTATCTCTTTAAGGTATCTCCATATTGCTTTCCACAGAGGTTGCACTAGTTTGCAGTCCCACCAGCAGTGTATGAGTGTTCCTATCTCTCCGCATCCACGCCAACATTTATTGTTTTGGGACTTTTTGATAAAGGCCGGTCTCACTGGAGATAAGTGATATCTCATTGTGGTTTTGTTTTGCATTTCCCTGATGATTAGAGATGCTGAGCATTTTTTCATATGTTTTTGGGCCATTATTCTGTCTTCTTTCGAAAAGTTTCTGTTCCTGTCCTTTGCCCACTTTTTGATAGGGTTGCTTGATTTTTTCTTGTTGATTTTCCTGAGTTCTAACTAGATTCTAGTTATCAGCCCTTTATCAGATTTGTAGATTGCAAAAGTTTTCTCCCATTCTGTAGGTTGTCTGTTTGGTCTTCTGACAGTTTCTTTGGCTGTGCAGAAGCTTTTTAATTTCATCAGGTCCCATTTATTTATTTTGGTTGTTGCTGTGATTGCCTTTGGGGTCTTCTTCATAAATTCTTTGCCTAGGCCAATGTCTAGAAGAGTATTTCCAATGTCTTCCTCTAGAATTCTAGTAGTTTCACTCCTCAGGTTTAAATCTGTTACCCAGCGTGAGTTGATTTTTGTGAGAGGTGAAAGATGTGGATCCTGGTTCAGTCTTCTACATGTGGCTATCCAGTTTTCCCAGCACCATTTACTGAACAAGGATTCTTTTCCCCAGTGTATGTTTTTGTCTGCTTTGTCAAAGATTAGGTGGCTGTATGAGGATGGTTTTATATCTGGGTTCTCAGTTCTGTTCCACTGGTCAATGGCTCTGTTTTTGCACCAGTACCAAGCTGTTTTGATTACTACAGCCTTATAATAAAGTTTGAAGTCTGGTAAGTTGATACCTCCCATTTTGTTTTTATTGCCTAGAATTGTTTTTGCTATGCGGGGTCTTCTCTGGTTCCATACGAAGTGTAGAATTAATTTTTCTACATCTGTGAAGAATGATGTTGGTATTTTAATAGGGATTTCATTCAATCTGTAGATCACTTTGGGTAGTATAGACATCTTAACAATGTTGATTCTGCCAACCCACGAGCATGGTATGGTTTTCCACCTGTTTAGGTCCTCTGTTATTTCCTTCCTCAATGTCTCATAGTTCTCCCTGTAGAGGTGTTTTACCTCCTTAGTTAAATATATTCCTAGATACTTTATTTTCTTTGTTGCTATTGTGAAGGGAATTGAGTCTTTGATTAGGTTCTCGGTATGACTGCTGTTGGCGTATATGAAAGCCTCTGATTTGTGTGTATTGATTTTGTATCCTGAAACTTTACTGAATTCATTTATCAGTTCCAGTAGCCTCCTGGTTGAATCTTTGGGGTTTTCTAGATATAATATCATATCATCAGCAGATAGTGAGAGTTTGATCTCTTCTGTTCCCATTCGTATGCCTTTAATCCCACTCTCTTGCCTGATTGCTGTGGCCAGGACTTCCAGCACTATGTTGAATAGAAGTGGAGATAGTGGGCAACCTTGTCTGGTTCCTACACTCTCCTCTTAAGCATCCTACCATATGTGGACTGAGATTTAAAAAAAAAAAAATCCCATCCATTGATACTATGGAGATCACTTCCTCACAAAACTCATAATTATAGAATTTGGTAGACATAAGCAAAATACTAATGTTAGTGTTTGTATCATAGATATCCACAATGTTTAATAGTTTAAGAGGTTGCTAGTATTCAGTCCATAGATGGAAGTAAAATCTAATGTCTGTGGATTTGTGGGTGATTCTCCTGTAGTGACCAAAAAAAAAAAAAAAAAAAAAAAAAGGATTTGCAACTTAAGACCAGTTTGTGACTCAGCAAGAGGGCCCACTGATGGGCATCTGGCCCTAAAGAGAGAATGCCCCTTCCAGGGAACAGTATTTTTTTTTTTAATTTCAGAATATTATAGGTGTACAAACTCTTCGGTTACATACATTGCCTTTGCACCAGGCAAGTCAAAGCTACAAGCATGCCCATCCCCCAGACAGCATGCACCACACCCATTAGGTGTGAATTTACCCATCCCCTCCTCTCAGGGGACAGTATTCTGCAGCCACTTCTCCCTTAATTATCTCAAATTTTGTCTTAATCTTCTCATCTTTGCTTCTAAACCAACTCAGAGATGTTGTTCTATGGGCATGTTTTTCATTTAACTGGAGGAAAAAATGTCATAAAATAGTTATGGTTTAGAAGTGGTGGAGTTAGAGTCATCGTGTTATCTGCTTTATTTTGTTGGCTGTACTTTCATGTTTTCATAACGGGGTTTGTGTATAATCGCCACCCATGTTCCTTTTAACATCCATTACACTTACTCATGAAGGATAATGGAAGCACTTCATTTTAAGAGAATTTAAAAAACGCCCATGATTATTGTTGGGCTTCCTTCTCAGCATGTTTTCCTGTGTGTATGCCATTAAATAAATGTCATGAGTAAACAGAACAAAAATGAATAAAGAGATAAGAGTAGACAAAGTGAGACTGCAGCATAAAGAGCACATGAGGCCATCCACCATTGCACAGACACTTCAGACATTTGGGGCCTTTGACAAGAGGGTCCTGAAGCTTGAAAGGTAAATACCCCCATTCTCTAGCCTTTTGGAATTCTATCCTTCCATCAAAACTCAGGTCAGGTGTCATTTCCTTCAGTGATGTCTTTAAAATTGGGTTTCGTTTTCTATATTAATAATAATAAGAAGAATGGTGGCTCTTAGTTATAGTATACCTACTATACTCAGTGTATTAATTACCTTTCACATATGATCTATAATGTTCACAACATCCCTTAAAGTTAGACATTTTACTTATGAGGTATCAGGGCTTCGGGGTTACAACTTCTCCAAATCACCCAGCTGATAACCCAAGTCATGTTGATTACTTGAAGTATCATTTAAATATTAATATAGTCAACCTTCCTCATAAAAATTTCACATAATTTTAGAAAAATTAATATAGCCAAAGGAGTCATTAATGTAAAATAGGGTTACCTATGTCTTTTCTAGAAATTGTTTCCATACCATTCCCAGGCTTGAGGGGTAGCAGTGGAGAAGGAAACCTGATAAGCTTTTGCTTGGCTGGACCAGTGGTCTTGGTTTTAACATAGGGTTGAGGGGATCCAAGGGGGATTTAGGTTACGACTGTTGCACCCTAGAGTGGAACAGTATACCTACCTTTTTTTCAAAGCCTTATTTCATTTTAATTCTTATCTTAATCACACTAGTAGAATACACCTTATTTATCTTAGATCTTAGCCCAGGGAAGCTGAAGGGCACTGGTACTGTGATTCAGTTTCCTGAGACTTACATCAACATCCAGGGTGAATCTCCCACTTTGAGGTAGAAACCTCCTCCTCCTCAATTGTTTCAGCAGCCACCCAACCTTTGAATGGCTTTCCTTCTGGGCAGTAAGTCATTTCTAATATTGTGTTAATTTGCAATGTGTTGAAGGCTAGTCCAGATGAAGCAAGCAAATTCTGGGGCAGTGGATAGAAGGATGAAGATATTATGTTCTCAGCCTTATTTTAACAAAGATTCTCAGGCAGATCTAAGAATAGCCCAAACACAGTCAGATGTCTAAGCCATTACATGGGCCCCATCCCTAATGCTATCTGAGGCATCCTTGCTTAGAAAGAGTAAAAGTTAGATACTATGTAAAGAGTGGTAAGGAATCAAGGATGTTCTTATAAACTTATTAGTACATCTTTGGATAAAATTCATTTCCATGTGAGTAGAGCAGTTATTAAAAATTTCTGCAGTACAGTTTTGACACATCCAATGCATAAGCCATTTTCTTCTTTTAAAAAATAAAGGGGAAATCCAGGGGGTAGATGTTGAGTTGACTGTGGTATTACCTTACTTTTAGCAATCTTGTTTCAGGAGGATATCAAAGTCTAAATGTTGTTTCCAGTCATTAGCCTGGGATGAGAGTAGGAAGATGGGTGTGAGGAATAGTCCATGTTGGTGAAAAGAGGAAAAATCTAAGAAGAATCATATTTTTCCCACCAGTAATCCTAATCTAGTCAAAGATGATAATTTCAATATTGTTAGTAACATCAGCATATTCAGTGCCTACTCTGAACCGGGTATTATCATAATCACTTTGCCCGTACTTATTTAATTCTCATACCCACTTACTCCTCAAAACAACTCTGTAAAGTTGATAATACCATCCACATTTTATAGATGAGAAACCTGAAATGTAGAATGGAAACTAATAGGAAACAACAGATCCAGGACTTGAATCTTAGCAGCCTGGATCTAGAATCTGTGATGTTATCCGTTATGCTGTATTGCCTCGAATGTGGCTGTCCTGCCCGGAATTGTTCCCTTTTCCTACCTTCGTCTGTCCTCCACACACCCCATCACCCTGGGAGAGAGGGGATGGTAATGTGTTTAATCTCAAGCATAAACAAATCAAGGAGCCATTGTGCCCTCCTCGACCAAAACGTGCTTAAAGATCCATTAGTGTCTCTCTGGTCAGTGATTTACAGACAAAGACCCTTGAAGTTTCCTTCCAGTCCACTGGGTCAATAAAGCATTTTTAACACAGTCTTAAATATGCATTTCTGACATCCGCTACAATAGATTCTAAGAGAGCTATTTATAAGAGCTTGATCAAGAAGGCCTATAAAAGTGAATCTCAAAAAATCTGTGCTTTGCTTACATATTACAGCTTTTAAAGAAAGGAACCACTTGAAATAAAGTGAAAATGCAAGGATCTGCATAATCATGTCAGTCTTAACATTCCTTTATCCCAATTTATTCATTTCCTCCAAAAGTTCCCTTTGAGTGTAAGCATGTATCTTAGCCTGACTGTTAATGAGGGCTGAAGTTTCCTTATAGTTATTCTTAATTGCTTTTTCATTTTAAAGTTTTTCATTTGGAGTAAAAAGCATTTCCTTTGTTTGTTTTGACTCCATCCCAAACCAAAGTTCCAAGCTGATTTTTCTAGAAGGTGTACTGGAAGGTCTTTCTTTGCAAAAGCTACATTTATCATTCAAGTTGATCCTAGGGAAAGACCACATAATGGATATTCAGGAAAAGTTCCCCAAAAGAAGATTAATTTATATTCAATCTTTCTTCTATTTTTTTTTACCTTCTTTTCTCTTTTCTTTCCCTTCACCCTCCATCATTTCCTTCCTCCCTCTTCTGCTTCTTTCCTTCCCTCCCTCCACCATTCAGTCATTTAGCAAATACGTGAGTGACTGCAATTATGCCCAGCACTAGGGATAAAGAAGTGGAGATAAGGTCCCTGACATTATGGAGTGTCCAGCCAAACAGGGTAGACAGGCAATGAGCCAACAAGTCCAATTAGGAGTCCTGCTGCAAAAGGAGAGTTCAGCTTGCTAAGAGAGCATGCGGTGGAACTAAAAAGTCTTCGAGGATGCAAAATTACAGTTAAATAGGAGGAATAAGTTCTAGTGTTCTGTGGCATTGTAGGAAGACTATAGTTAACAACAATATATAGTTTCAAATAGCTAGAAGGAAGATAATGAATGTTCCCAACACAAAGAAATGATAAATGTTTAAGATGATGGATACTCTAATTACCCTGATCTGATCACTATACATTGTATATATCAGAACATCACTATATATCCCATAAATATGTGCAATTACTATGTGTCAATTTTTTAAAACTTTTTAAAAAGTCTTTGAGGAAGAGATTTGTTCAACAAGATATTCACAAACCAAACAAGTGCCAGATTCCAAGCTTAATACTAGGACAGTGGTGAAACAGAAAAATTGCTGCCCTTACTCTTTGTAGGAAAAGCGAGACATTATTTTTGTAAAAATCAAAATCGTGTGTTATGGATGCTACTGTGGAAGAATTATATAAGATGTAGGTTCATATAGCAGGAGAATGTAACTTGTAGTATGGTTTAGGAAAACCACCACAGGGATACACACACACACAGTACAGAGATCAAACGTATGTTCCCTTTCTTTTCATTTTTAAGGAAATTCTCTCTGTTCCAACTTTTATATTCCCTCCTAGTCTCTTTTCTTCTTTCCCAGAAAACCTGCTGTTGAGATAATTTTGAATTGTTTGGCTATATCTGGTCTTGGACATGAAGCCATCAACACCAAAATATACTACCGAATGTCCAATTCCTTGGCAGATGAAAAGGATTAGACGTTTGCAATTTCCCACAAGTGCCCATTCTAAATGGTTGACCGTGTTTGTACCCCAGAGAAATCCAGTTGGTTGATGAGCTATTTCTATTAGCTGTCCAGTCTGGGGGCAAACCCTGGTTTATGATGCCAACCTTCAACCTTTTAGCCACCTGCCTGCCAGTCATTCCTAAACTCATCTTCCCTTTCCATCATGACACATAATCGTCATCAGTAGAGACTCTTTCTAAAAGAAACATTATCCTTAGCAATTTAGCTTCCTTGCATTTCCTCACTTGTACAGGGCAAGACAGTGATGCACTGAGCTGGGAAGCAAGGATCATTGCTAGGAGCATATTGGGCTTGGCATTTTTTTTTTTTTTTTTAACTTCTCCAGGTCAGAGAGAGTTGCTGCTGCCAGAAATAATCTTGAAATGCTATCTTTTTTTTTTTTTTTCCTTTTTGGATATTAGGAACTTTCTTTTTCTCTTAAAAATAAGTTTGATAATATACTCAGAGCTTTGACAAACCCAAGAGAAAAGAGCATATAGGGTTTTAGAGAGATGCCCAATGGAGCTTCCTTGCAGGGGACCTTCCCCTTACCACCGGGGTCAACATGGGCAAAGGGAATGAGAGGGAAGGCCACTCTTTTGAAGATTTGTGGAGGAAGAAATACTAAAAAGTCAATGTGCATTTAACACAGCTAACTTTTTCAGATTGGCATGCACCAGCCAGATAATTACTGCATTTACCTCCTAATTGAAAAGAACACTGGGATCCCTTATAAGGCTAAATTTAGGGTATGTGGCTAATTTCCTATAGATATTTTATTTTAGATGTGTCTTCTACAGAGAAAGTAATTTGATAACGGGAACAGTAATCTGGAAAGCCTAAATAGTACAACCTCCACGCTGACTTGTTCTCTATTCTACATCCTCTGCCATTAGTTAATAGGTGACCTCACCTGTCTTTTTTTCTGGATATATAGATGCTGGGTGAAATCCAGAAAAGAGGTCATTTTCCAGATAATACATAAGCAAAAAAGGGAAGCTCAGTTCTTTGAGCATTTAAATGACTTTTCTTTGAGAAGCCATAGATCATTTTGAGATTAGTTTGAACTGGATTGAGATAAAATTTAGGAATTGATTGGCATTGGCACCAAAGACAAGTCTGAAAGGCATTTACATGACAAATGTTATCATTATGATTTCAAAATAACCTTGGCCATTAGGTTTGAAAGAACAGTTCACAAGGTAATCCTTAAAACGCAAATAAATTAAAAGGCACAGATTTCTTGTTTCCAGAAAGGGTTGTGACAACCCTAACTCTTCCCTTTCATTGGGGGCAAGTCTGGGGATCATTTTGCCTTCTTGTTCCCTTTTCCAAGCAGCCGGCTGATGGGAAAATAAGTAAATAAGACCTTAAAGTCAGTTCCTGGCGGGGGGGGGGGGGGGGGGGGGGGGGGGGGGGGGGGGCGGGGAGGTGTCCTTGAAAAATTCTATCTGTGTGGTTATAGCAGGAATTTTCTTTCCACAGAATTTGATCAGCTTCTCAGTGAACCTTGGGTGGGCCAAAGTAAAGGTGGGCCCCGGATATAGCTAAGAAGTAAAAAACATAAAAATGGAGGAAGGAGATGTATTTTATAAGCTTGCTATACTACACCAAAGTCATCCAACCTTCTCGGTTATGTTCCTTATTACTTGACCATGCAAAAATCCGTGGCAGGTTTGTTACTCATTTTTCATTGTGTTCCATCAGCCATCCATCTAAATGTAATGTGGTATCCTTGATGGGACCCTGGGACAGAAAAGTACATTAGGTAAAAGCTCAGGAAATCTGAATAAAGCCTAGACTTTAGTTAATAATGTATTACTCAAATGCTTAACATTTAATGCTACCTTTACAGAGCCAATAATCAACTAAGTGTAATTGTTTTCACTTTTTCCTTAGCAGAATAATCCCTTTGAAGAATAGATAATCATACCGAATGTTAAAAATAAAATAACGAGAGTAGCAGTCTCCTTTTCTCTGGTGGAGGTAACTAAGCCCCCTCAGATAATCCATAGAGCCCCCCAAAGCATAACTGGAGAGGAGCAGACTGCAGGTAGAAGTGAGCCTTTCCTGTCAAAGATCTAATATTCTTATTTCGTCAACACAAGCCAGTGAACCGGGGTTCCATGGTCAGGATGGATTGAAAGATTAGATTGCTCTGACAGACTGTGGCTAGGTCAGTCACAAATGTAAACCTCAGAAATCAGATTTGGGTATGACAGGCCAATCAGACCTTCTAAATGTTTGGGGTCTTTTGAGCCTTCACCGTCTCCACCAACACCTAGTTCTGGGCTCTGCAGCAGCCTTACCTGAGCAGAATGTGTCATCGAAGCCATAGTTCAACTTGTCAAGACCAGATGATCCTGTTATTTACAGCAGCACCTCCACGGCCTCCCATGTGCAAATCCATCATCTGTTGAGCCCCAGGAAAATATGGCCTGGGGTCGTTGACTTCCAAAACAAGGTTTGAATGTAAATGGAACATTTGTCAATTCCCAGGTACCAAGCTCTCCTCCCCTTTGCAGAGGAATGGCTGCATGTGTGCCAGGGTGGGACTGGGGAAAAGAGCACCGTGTAGGGGGTAAGGCAGTCTGGGTTCTGGTCCCGATTCCCCTGGGTCCTTGCTAGGTAAGGTGTGGGCAAGTTTTCAAACTGCTCTTGGACGCAGTTGCCTCTTGTGAAAAATGAGGGTAATCAGAACCTCATGGGGCTTTTGTGAGCATAAAATGAGTTGAAGGTTTGTGATGTACCCACCGTGGTGTCGAGCACAGAGGAAAATATAAATGATTAACTCTTTTAACACTGTTCTTATTACCGTTAGTTACTGGCTGTACTGTTTGCTCTAAGTCTGCGTCCTTGGCAGAAAAATGGGGTTATTAATAGTCTTATTTCTACCTTTGAACTTCTTTGAAGATTAAATGAAATATGTATTAACATCACTTTTTAACTCTGATAATAATATGCCAGCATTGTTTAATACAGAAAAGAACAGGAATCCCTGTCCTCGAGGAGTTTACATTCCAATGGGGGACACACAGATGATAACATAATAAATAAGTAAATTATGTGCTATTATATTTGAAAGTTACAGGTGTTGAGGTGGGAGGCGAGGGGCCATAAATCAGAGTACGGGAGTTCATGAGTGCAAGCTGAGGGAAATGTGGTTTATTTTAAATAGAGAAGGCAAGTGTGCCTCTGATAAAATGACATTTGAGTGAAGATGAAGAAGTGAGAGAGTGAGCCAGAGATCTGCTGGGTGTGTGTCCCAGGTGATGCAAAGACTCTGGTTGGGGGTAGAATTGTGCCTGGCATGTGCGGGCAAATAACCAGCAAGGAAAGTGACCAGTGTCCCTGGAGGAAAGGGAAGGACAGCCAGAGTAGTAATAAACAAGGTCAGCTGGGGCAGGAGGGGTGGGCTGGACACCTAACCTTGATGAACATTCCAAGCCAAATGTCACACTTCCTTTTGGAAGCTTTTTGTCTACAAGGAATGACTATTTGGGACAAGATGCAAAAAGAAGAGTTCTGGAGTCTAACAGACCAGGGTCACACTTGTGTGATTCTGGACAAGTTATTCGACCTCTATGAGCCTCAGCTTCTCATCTGCAAAGTGGAGGCAACACCCTGTGAAGTTGCTGGGATGTTTATAATTAATGTAGGTAAAGCGCCAAGAGTAGCATCCAGCACCCACATGAGAGCTCAGTAAATGGTGGTGAGCTCTGACAACAGCATGGAATGATTCCTTTGGCTCATCAACAGCAGTGCTGCAAGGGACTGGCTTTGGGCCCCCAGTGGCCACCTGGTTGTCATGTTATTTAACTCAGCACAATAGTTCAGGCGATCTGACGTGTCTGTCATTTGTCTGCTGACTTGACTGTAAATCAAACGAAATTCAAGATACATCCTGGGAGCTCTTATATGCCTTGTGCTATTTTCAGTTATAAATATTCTTACATTCTTGTAGTAAAGCCAAGCGGTGAGTTTAAAATTAGTGGCATTTTCATGAAGTACGGAACTGGCTATTACTGACTTGACTGAGGGTATTTGTAGCTAACAATTACAAGCTAAAGCAACTTGATTGCAGGTGTCTGGTTAGAGAGTACAATGTGTGATTAGCCCTATTCCATTAACTCTAATCTCGGTGTTGTGTGTATGGACATAGTGAGGCATTCTTCCATGATCCAAGTTCAGCCTTCACACTTCCTGCTCAATATTTGGCAGTAGCCATTTGTTTCTTCTGCTTTGCTACCTTGTACTTCCCCAGCACCCCTTCCCATAGCTGCCAGGGTAGTTACCCTAGAGCAATGCCTGGATCACACCAGTCCTTTGCTCCAAAAATTCCCGCCCATGCCTCATTGCAACACTGAGGGCTCTTCCTGGAGACAGAAGACCGCTCCAATCTAATCCTATCTCACATGTGCAAGAAACCTCAGTTCCAGCTACTCTGGTGTATTTTATTTAAATGCTCTAAACTGCTTCTTAGAAAAATAGCCAATTCTAGGATTGGGGCGGGAAATATATTAATGTAAGATAAGCCTAGAACATTCTTGTAGGGTCGGAAAGTAAGTGCTTAAAACAAACAAAAAAACCCCACAATAGTTGGGGTATGTCAAAGGGATATAGAAACCAACTGAAAGCTCACAGTTGCCAAAGCTAGAACATTTTAAGCAACAAATAAGATAGTATTGGATTATAATGCAAAGGATAAAATAAATATCCATGCATCTATACTAATATAAATAAATAAGTGAATAATTGGGGGAGAAGACACAAATCACTCATGCAGAGTAATTCTGATGAATTTTAACAGATACTGCAGTCTCAAGGAGATAGAGCATTATTCCCCACTCCTTATGTGTGGGCTGCATACAGTGACTTCCTTCCAAAGAGAGGGGAAAAAAACAACTTTGCAGTAAAGAAACCTAACAAGCACTACCTCAGCCAAGAGATCAAGGCCAACATCAGTGGTGATAAATCATGTGGATAGCATGGCTCCTTGAGATGGTGTGATGAGAATGACACTTTACCTCTGTGATCTTTCTCCAAAAACACATAACCTCAGTCTAAGCATGAGAAAAAAAAAAGCAGACAAATCCCAATTGAGGGACATTCTGGAAAATACCTGACCAGCACTCCTTAAAACTGTCATGGTCATCAAAATACTAAGAATGCTGAGAAACTGTCTCAGCCAAGAGGAGCCTAAGGAGATAAAACAACTAAATATAATGCAGTGTCCCTGAAGAGATCCTGGAACAGAAAAGTATATTGGGTAAAAGCTAAGGAAATCTGAAGAAAACCTAGACTTCAGCTAATAACAATGTTTCACCATTGACTCATTAATTATAATAAATGTACCATACTAATGTAAGATAAGAGGGGAATAAAAATAGGAACTAATAGGGTGTGGTGTATTTGGGCATGCTCAGTACCATCTTCACAACTTTTCTAAACATCTAAAACTATCCTAAAATAAAAGGGTTGTTATTAAAAGTGGCTTAGAGTCTCCATTAGTGAAATACTTCCCCTTCATCAGCACCTATCGAAGCCCCATCTTTCAACATGTAACTTAAGAAGGCTTCCTATTTTTTCAAAGAGGAATGGGTCACGCATTCCATCTATGTCCACAGAACATGGTACTTATCTTATGGTATTAATTTTAGTTAATTAACTGATTCATTCATTCATTCACCCAACAGTTACGGAGCACCTGTATGAGCTGTCCATGATAGGGCTGTGAGGAGAAGACAATGACCCTGACCCCAGCCAAGCTTATGGTTTGGCTGGAGCACAGACACGAACAGCTACAAGGAATGGACAATGATGGAAGTGGTGGGGGCGGAATTCTCTAAGGAATTGACCTTTGAGTTGAGCTCTAAGGAGAGTTACCTGGGCAGGTGCATTTGTGTTGGAGTGAGGGGTTTGGAGGGATGGGAGACAGGCAAGAGCATTCCAGGAGAAACTATTTTTGCAAAGTTTCCGAGGCAGAAAGGAAATTGGCATCAACAAGGAAAGAAACAATATCTAGTCCCACTGGATATTTTTATCATAGGCAGCAATATGGACTCTTTACCATGTGGCAGGCTCAGTGCTAACACCTACGCACATATTCTCTTGGTTTGTACTCACATAGCCTATGATACAGCTGTTGTTATTATTCCAATTTACAGATGAGGAAACTGAGGTGCTCAGTAAGTGACAAAGCTGATATTCAAACTATTAATAAAACAGGCCAGTTTGAAATCCTGAGCTCTTCCCTCCCATTGAGGGAAGCAGAATTAGTCTACCAAAAATCAGAGACTTTTATGAGTGTTTCTTTCACACCAGAGCAGAGTTTCTCAATGCCTTGGCACTATTAGTCTTTTGGGGCCAGATCATTCTTTGTCTTTGGGGGCATCCTGGATATTATGGGATTTATGTGATGTTTAACAGTATCCTTGCTCTCAACCTGCAAGATGCCAGTAGCACCCCACTGCCACCAGTGATGACAATTAAAAATGTCTCCAAACTTGCCAAATATTGTTGGGGACAGGGAGCAAAATCATACCCCACTCCCCACTCCATTGAGAACCACTGCATTCCACAAATTCTCAGAGGACAGGATGAAGCTGTGTCTTAAGTCTCCTCTCCTTTCTCTCCCCCATCTTCCTCCCCTCCCCCATTTCCTTTTGTCCAATGTTTACTAGGTGTCCATATGTATATTCTACGTACATGTGATATATACACATCCCTTACAGTTTATAACACAGTGATTTGTACACAGTGGTTGAAATGCATCCTAAATGCCAGAGATCCTAAATGCTGGGGGCCTATTCTGGTCAAATGAAAAACATTCTTCCTGAATTCAAACATTGATGTTTGGAAAGTTATTAACAGTTCCTGATTTCTGGTCACGTGGGGTATCTTTTGTGTTCCAGGAGATTTGGCTTAGCTAATTTCCTACAGGCTGGAAAGACCCACCTGAATCCTCATCAACCTTTAGACAGACTTGGCAATTCATCTGCTGAGAACCTAGCAGAGGGTGACATACATTAGGTCACCAGTAAATGTTGATGAATGCCTGGATGAGCTGAACAATTAAGTCAAGCCTTATGCCAGGTCTGCAATTTGAGAAGCTGCTTAAAACACATACCTAGTTTCTCCAGCAATTCTTCCTTTCATTTGCGGATGAGATCTGGATTTGGGAAATGACTCCCGATTAGATTTTCTATTCAGCCTCCTTGAGAGTGGGCAGGCCACAGGAGGGACAGCTAATTGCCGGGAAGTGTTCCTGCCACTGCAGGTTATATGTCACTGGAGTGTCAGTTCCTTGTCTTTAGTGGGAGCTCAGAGAATCTTAAATGCAACAATAACACAGGAGAGAACTCCCCAAATGTAATGCATTTATGTCAGATAGCGTCTCTGTTTGGTGTGTTAGTTCTAGGCACGCACTGCTTTACTGCCTCTGGATACATACAGCCCAGAATTGTCACATCTTGAGGGCTATTATTGGTACTCTTTGTTGCTTTGGAAGTACAGCACTGTCTTCTTCAAGATTGCACATAGTGAAAGGGAGCCCCTTAGCAATTATTCTTCATGGAAACTGTCTCTATAATTTCTACCACTTTCCCCAACCCCTCCACATGTACTCCCACCAGTCTGAATGGCCACTGAGTTATTTCTAATCAGTGTCCCGATTCTTTCTCTTTTGCCAGAAGGAGGGACGTGTGAAGTGATAGCAGCACACAGATGTTGTAACAAGAATCGCATTGAGGAGCGGTCACAAACAGTAAAGTGTTCCTGTCTACCTGGGAAAGTGGCTGGAACAACAAGAAACCGACCTTCCTGTGTCGATGGTAAGTAGCTGGCTTTATCGCTCTCTCTAGGAGTTCGTCTAGGTGTTCACTATATGTGATATATTTTCTTATTTAAATATGGTTCAGGATAATAAGGTGCATCCAAAGTGCTAAAAAGTTAAACAAATGCCAGCCCTCAGCAAAGACTAAATTCTTAAAACCAATGCTACGGTTTGAATGACTTCCCCTCCAAAACTGACGCTGAAATCTGGTTGCCTTTGTGGCAGTGCTGGGAGGTGGGACCTTTGGGAGGTGATTGGGCCATGAAGGCTCCACCTTCATGGGTGGAATTTATGCCATCATGGAAGGGAAAGTTTATATCCCTCTTGCAGCTTTGCCCTTCCGCCTTCCATCATGTGATCATGCAGTAAGAAGGCCCTTGCCAGATACAGGCAGCTTGATCTTGAACAGCCTCCAGAACTGTGAGCCAGTATGTTTCTGTTCATTGTAAGTTACCCAGTCTCAAGTATTCTGTTGTAGCAGCATAAAATGGACTAAGATTTCTGGCTTTGGGGCTTTCAAATAACTCTATTTTGAAATTTTTTAGAGCAGATTAAGGTAAAAGAAGTTTTTCATGTCAAGAAACTTGAGGGTCCAACTCATTTAGGAAATGATTTTGGATTGAGACTATATAGAACAATGATGGTTATGATAGTAATGATAACAATACCTAACATGCATTCGACAAATATTTAGTAAGCACATGCTATATTCCAGGTACCACTCTGGATGCTTCAGAAAAATTCATGAACAAATACAATTGCCCTGTGTGCTCACTATGTGCCAAGCACTGTGATGAACACTTCTCATGCATTATTTTATTTCACTCTCCCGACAGTGTTATAAAGCAGTGTATTAATTATCTATAGTTGTGTGACCAGTTACCCCAAAACTGAACAGCTTAAAACAGCAAACATTATCTTACAGTCTCTGTGGTTCAAGAACTCAATTTAGCTAGAAAGTTCTGGCTCAGGGTCTCTCATGTGGTTACAATCAAAAATCTGAATGTTTGACTGGTACTAGAGGATGGTTTTAAGATGGCTCACTGACAGGGCTGTTGGTAGGTGGTCTCAATTTCTTGCCATGTGGACCTTTCCATAGGAGCTTGGTGTCCTCACGACATGGTGTGTGACACCACTCATAGCAAGTAATACAAGAAAACGATACAAAAGCCACAATATTTTTCATGTCTAGCCTCAGAAGTTGTACTTTATTATTTCCAACATATCCAATTGCTTACCACCAGGCCACCCTATTGAGTGTGGGAGTGTGGACCACAAGAGCTTGAAGACCAGCATGCAGGGATTACTGGAGTCACCTTGGAGGCTGGTTACTGCAGGGAGATACGCTTTCTCTTCTATTTTCAACTTATGGCAACTGAGGCTTAGGAGAGTAAAGAGTGTTCCATTGCTCCTATGGATGATAAGTCCTAGCTTCACTGACTTGAGCCCAGCATAACAGACTTTAATACCAAGTCTAGACCACCACCTTTAAGGCAATTTTATATGTTACTATGAAATAATGAGTCTAAGGTTTAAGGGGACAATAAATCACTCTCCACATCTTTATCCTTCATAATTTAGAGCTGATTGAGTTGATTTTCAAATTCTTCAGTTAGGAAATCAGGACTCAAAGAAATGAGTCACTTACTTAGGGTCACAGAACAGGACTCTGAACCCAAATCTCTTGGCTTAGGACTCGTTGTTCTTCCTCTAGATATTTTTGGGGAAGGACACTGAGATTGGCTGATGTTATGTATTTTCATTATGAATCAGCAGGTGGTTAGAAACAGAAACACAGTCAAGACAGGACAAATAAAAGGGCAGTTATTTTAAGAAAATAGAGAAATCTCAGCCAACCTGTTACAGGAAATTCAACCAGACCTCATGGATTCGTAAACTCTTCAGGAAGCTGCTATCTCGTTTTCTTTATTCATGGAACACACTATTCCTGATCTCTGTTTACCTCATTCTTCTCTGTGTGGACTGCTTCTCTCGTCAAAGATTTTCATTTTTACTTTCCCATAAATTGGAGACTGGTGTAAGGCTTTTATTTCCACAGCACCAAGTCTGATCTCACTTGACGTGACAGTATAGCTTAAGAACCCAAATATATTTGACTCAGTTCCTATGTCTTAGTACAATTTCTGAGAAGATAGAATATGATTGACCCAGCTTGGGTCAATGTGTCAGCTTTTGCCCAATCATCCACAGCCAGAGGAGCAAGCTTATGTGGCAGGCACAGCCCCCCATTTGGTATCATGGGAAGGCCAAGCTATTTTTAAAAGAATGTGAAAAGGGCCAAGTTTGGGAATACACTGGAATCAGTTGGGGCAGTTTGTCCCAGGGGTAATTTGGTAATGTGGAGACATTCGGGGTCTCGAATTTGTCGCAACTAGTAGATTGCTACTTGTATCTAGTGGGTAGAAGCCAGGGATGATACTGAACATCCTGTAATGTACAGGACACCCTGCCCTGCAAGAAAGAATTATCCGGCTCAAAATGTCAATGGTGCAGAGGCTGAGAAACTTGCACCGGGATTATTTACTTATTCTACATCACAGGCAACACAGTGAGGCACCTCAATGCAGGCAAGGCAGGAAGCTAGACCAGAAAGGCTACTTCACCCTTTTACAGAAAGAAACTCTTGGTCCTAGCAGCCGAGAAGCATTATAAAACAAAACCATGATGGATTCTCATGTTCTTTGCCAAAGGAAGCATCAAAGCTGTTAACTATTAAATCGCCTGGAGCACAAGTGGTGATGAAATCACAAAAGGCATTTTCCACAGTTTCTTGAGAATTGAATATTTTTCCTTGCAAGAAGTGGTCCAAAGCCTGGAAGAAGTGGTGGTCAGTTGGTGCAAGGTGTGGTCAATAAGGTGGATGGCAGAGAGTTTCCAAGTCCAGCTGCTATAATTTGAGCAGCATTGTTTGTGTGACATGTGGTTGAGCATTGTTTTGCAAGAGGATGGGCCTGTTTCTGTTGACTAATGTTGCCTGCTTAATAGCAAGCGTCCTCATCATTTCATCCAATTGGTTGCAGTGACATCCGCTGTAATCAGCTGACCAGGTTTCATGAAGCTGCAGTGGGTAATACCAGAGCTCAACCACCATTAGCTTTTTTGGATAAATATTCGGTTTTGGACTGTGTTTTGGCACTTCATCTTTATCCAACTATTGTGCCAGTCACTTACAATTGTCAAAAGGAATCCATTTTTCATAACATGTAACAATACAGTGTACAAATGCTTCACCTTTATGTTGTGGTAGCAAAGAAATAAAAGCTTTGAGATGATTTCTCTTCCGATGCTCATTTAATTCATGCTGAACCCATCTATCTAGCTTCTTTACCTTGCCCATTTCTTTCAAATGGTCTACTGTTGTTGGAATAGTAACGTCAAACCTTGCTGCTAATTCAGGCATAGGCTGAAATTGATTCACTTCCGCTACAGCTTTCAGTTCATTATCCACCTTGGTCTCAGGTCACTTACATGAATCATTTTCAAGATTAAAATCACCAGAACAGAACTTCTCCAACCATCAACGTACTATGCGTTCATTAGCCACATCCTTCCCAAACACTTTGTTGATATTTTGAGCTGTGTGTCCTGCATTGATTCCATGATGGAACTTATATTCAAAAATAACACGAATTTTTCACTTATCCATGGTTTCACAAAAATTGTTCTAAAAAATTTTGAAAGATAATCACGAGCCAAAACATGTGTTTGCAAGACTGAGGGTGTACCTTCACAACAAACATAAAACAAGAAGTGTCAAAGTGAAATGTCAGAGATATCAACTGTCAAACTTAGTACTTAAGGAAATAGGACATTTCATACTTAATAACCTAATAGAACTGTCTATTTTGTTTCCACTTCATTTTTATCTCTAATGATCTAGAAATAGAACTGCCTTCAGGATTTGGATGCAAAACACAAGGCACAATGCATTAGCTGTGCTGGCAGAGGAGTTAATGGCATCTGGCCCTATGTTTCTGTGAGAAATTAAGCCATGTAACCATGATATTTTTATATCAGAACAAGTTTGTTTGACTTTGGTGTGGTTGGTTCAAACAAGAGGGCTTAGTCTCTATCTTCCAAGCAAAAGTCAATGAAGTATAGAGTATTCATTCTTCTCATGCTGATTATTTATGTTTTTGATAGCATTCTACTCCTCCAAAACCCTTAAATCCATTGGCCTGTATGGGCAAGTCTACATGTTACTATGATCAAAATTGTTTTTGTGGCCTGGATCTTTTCATAAAAATTAAATACGAAGTGTGGTTATAAATTAATAAGTCCAATATAGTTATCAACATTATAGACTGGGAAATTAGATACACTAATGAGCTCATGAGTAGAATCTCAGCTGTACCTATTACTAATAGAGTGACCTTGGGCAAGTCACATTTGTTTCCTAACCTCAGTTCCTTTGCCTGTAAAATAGGAATAATAATCATTTCCACTTTATATGGTTGCAGTGAGGATTATGGAAGCTATGTGTATAATGTTTTTTACTTAATGTCTGGTTCCAATCAAGTGCTCACTAAATGACAATATCTATTTTCTCTTTCGAATAAGTGTGGATAAAGCTATAGAGACATAGAGAAACATTGTTTTAGAAAGTTTTACTTTATATTAATTGAATACAGTGGGATCTTTGCCATCATCTTTTCTTGGGTCTGCCTCTAGCTACTTATCCTGGCTATCACCAATGGTGGTAAGTCATCTGTAGGAGTTCAGGTTTACTATAGCAATTTTGAAAATATGGAAATATACCCATATGTTAAAATTGCCCTTGATATCATCGCCCAGAGATTATCTTTGCTTTGTATGATAACATGTTAGTATATGTCTGTCCAGTCTTAGCCCAACACTGAAGAGCACATTCATATTGTAGGTATTTTATTTTACTGAGCTATGCTGTAATACTGTTTTATAAGTGGCTTGTTTCATTTAATATATGATGAACATTTCCTAAGTTAATACATATTCTTCAAAAAATTATCAAACTACATAAAATGGTTAGGTGTCAATACACCATTTATTTTACAGTCCTCTCCACTTTGTCACATTTACGGTGTTTCTTGCATTCCTGGGGTCAGTTCCCTAAGAATAGATAAACATCAACTTCTTTCCATCACAGTAGTTGAGAATCCATACACCATGTCTGTCCTAAACATATTCTGTTTTATATAGTGGATTTTCCGTGGTAAGTGTTTCAACTGGTGTTATTTGCTTTCCTCTGAAATCACCAGTCAGTTGCCTTCTACAATGTTTTCAAAAACAGAGGAACATCTATGATTGTAAGAGGCATATATTGGATTGTTTTAAGATTCAAAATCTGAGATTAGATCTTTTAATATGGGACCGCAATTTTGGGGTAAAACCTTAGCAACTTTTTCAAAAGTATAATATATAGGTGGACAAATTTTTAAATGGTGGTCTTTTATTTTAATAATATTCTGTTATCTAATAACTGAAAACACCAAAATACACACTTACCAACTTAAATTATTGGGTAGTCATTTATAAATACTTACAAAAGCATTATACCCTTGGACCTATGCCTGGCACTATTCTATAGGAATATGAATTGTTACACTCTGATTATTAATTATTCTATTAATATAACCCAGAATGGGGGGGGGGAAGCATCCTACTCAATATCTTTGGTTGAGAAGAACTAAAAACATAATATATAGCCATTCAGTAATCTCTGATTACTTCTCAGGAACTAAAAGTTAAAATCAAATAAATATTCATAAACAAGAAGATCATGACTCAAAACACACCTATTTATTTAAGGAAAGAGTTTTTCCAAGCAAATAATATAAAACAAAAATAAATTTTTAGAGGGCTTGTGAGGTTATGTTCTATAATTCTAATTGATCTATAATGGCATAAAATAGTGTTAGTCTTAAAGTTTTAAAAATGATTGAATATAGGTAAGACTAATAATAATACTAATAAAAATAATGGTTAACATTTTTAAGATTTACCATGTGCCACTCTTTCAAGTACTATAAGTCTGTATATCCATTTAACAATTCTAACCACAGCCCTATAAGGTATATCTTCCTATTATTTCCAGTTTACTCATCAGGGAACTGAGGCACAGAGAGAGGCAGTGACTGGCTCAAAACTCATGCAGCCAGTCATGGCGGAGCCAGAAGGTCACCCTGGGCTGTTGGATTCCAGGGACCCCCATTCATCAAGCACAGACACACCAGTATCTAACATAAACACATGTTATATTCTGAAGGCTTTCTTACAAGATGCAAAATATCTGGGTGAGAAGGAGAAAAGAGGCTAACCATGTGGCTACTGACAGAAACATCTGGTACTTTGGGTAATACCTGCCCCTTCCCTTTCTGTGTCATAAAGATGATTGATTGTACTTTTTTAGGTCGCTGCCGTGGAGTAATTAGAAACATCTTTATAAACAATGCTTTCAGTTTTATAGAGTGATTGAAGGTTCATTGTTTAAGGCATGGTAGGGGTAAAATATGTGGTTTGTGGTGAAATTTTCAAGCAGTTTTCTCTATTATTGTCGTGGAATTTACATCTGTTTCTAACTTGCACAAATATAGGGGGACAATTGAACTACTGGTTAATAAGGGAGGTCTTTTAATGCATTGTGGATTTTAGCATCACTCTACTTAAGAAAAAAATCTCCATAATAAGTTCATAGAGGGGAGGAGCCAAGATGGCAGACAAGAAAAGCCACCAGTCAGAGCGTCTCTGCAAAAAAGACAAATTTTAGAAGAAAGAGAAAAAAATAAACTAGCAGAGAAACATAGATTGGGCGAGGGTCAGAAGGAAGGGTGCCTGAAACTACAGGAGACTCCACGGGAAGACATTGCGGAGGAGAACTGGAAGGAGAAAGGCCCCGAGAGGCTTGGAGACCAGCGACAAGGGTAGGTGGAGCAGTTAACTTCCCCCTCCCTTGCATCTCGGACTGTTGGTGGGCTCCTGAGCGGTTGGAGAGACCTGCCGACACCAGCCCAGAGACGGCTGCCGCCAGTGAGCAGTGGCCTCTTGTGGACATGGCGCCGGGTTCCCACCCCCTTGGGACACCTCCCCGCACGCAGACCCGAGCCTATCGACAGATGCCATACTGCTCCATTCTCTCCTTCCCCCTCCCTACCTGAGGGTGCCCAGAGAGACAATTTAACCATCACACGGAGGCATCCGCAGGGAACGGGGCTTTTCCTTTTGTGGCCCTACAGCAGACTAAGGGGTACTCGACTGCAAGTTCCCTACCTGCCAGCACTCCCAGGAGCTACTTGCCTGGGAACTCCAGGACAGCAGGGCAAATCCCAAGGTGGAGTGAAATCGATCCAGCTTGGGCACCCTGTAGGTGATTCAAGACCAGCACCCCTCTCCCTGGCAGGGTCAGGGATCCATCTCCAGGGCCCAGGGGACAGGCCTGCAGACCAGACCCGGTACACCCAGGTCACGATCGCACTGCTCTGGGGCATGGAGGAGAGACCTGTGAAAGAGCCTACTGAGGAGTGTATGCCTTCAGGGGCAGATCAGCGTGCCTGAGCAGCAGCCCTCCTACCAAAAGAGGGCTGTGCACCCAGCTTGGGCTGCCATCCTGGGTAGGAAACCTCCTGGCCCACGTCACAGGCAGGGGAGATCCATTGGCCTGAGGTCCCACTTGCTGGCAGAGGCCTGGGAGAGGCTACAGGGAGGGGGAGCGTGGAGGGGAGCGAGACCTGCTCCAGAGTGTGGGTCTTGGACAGCCCCACCCCCCAAGCCCAGACTTGCAGCTGAGTGGAGCCATTTCAGCCCCTCCTGGCAGCTTTGCACAGAAACAAAGAGCAGACCTTTGACCCCGGCTAATAGCAGTTGTGGAGCCTGAGGTCAGGCTTACCCAACCCAACCCAACCCCAGCAAGACTCACTCCCGGTCCTGCCCCCACTGAGGTGGAGAATAAGGACACACCTGGAAATCCCAGGGCCCCACCCATCACCCAAGGCACAAGAGGGCCTCTCTAGAGGAACAAGAGCTAGCAACAGGACCCAAAAACAGCACGCTCCTCCCTGCAAGTGCCACCTACTGACAGGGAGGTCATCCTGCACATGCTTTTGCTACTATACTGCATCTACTGATTCACCATAAAGGGTGGGGTCAAATCTCACCCATAAACACCACCTACTGGCTCAGAGACTAAACAGGGCATGTCATTATCCAAATGAAAACCTAAACGCAAGAAGGAACAACTGATTCAGATGGGAAGGAACCAGCGAAAGAACTCTGGAAGTATGAAAACTCAAACGGAAAGCACATCCCCAAAGAGGAACAACAGCTCCCCAGCAATGGACATTAACCAAACTCAGAACACTAAAATGACAGAAGAAGAATTTCAAACATGGATTGTAAGAAAACTGAATGATATGCAAGAAAACATGCATAACCAACACAAACCACAAAAAAAAATCCGGGACTTGGAAGAAAAATTCACTAAAGAAATTGAAATATTAAAGAAAAATCAAACCGATCTCCTGGAAATGAAGGACTTATTCGGGGAACTACAAAACACTGTGGAAAGCCTCGAGAACAGGGTAGATCAAACAGAAGAAAGAATCTCAGAGATCGAAGACAACTCCTTCCAATTAACTAAGTCAGTCACAGAGATTGAGCAGAAAATTAAGAGAAAAGAAATAAGCCTGCAAGAAATGTGGGATTATGTGAAAAAACTGAACCTGAGGGTGACAGGGGTTCCAGAAGGTGAAGAAGAAAACACTCAAGGGCTGGATAAGCTATTTGAAGAATTAATAGAGGAGAATTTCCTAGGCCTTGCTAAAAATCTAGATATACAGGTACAAGAAGCTCAACGGACCCCAGGGAGATTCAATGCAAATTGGAAGACACCACGTCACGCAGTGATTAGATTGACCAAAATAGCCACTAAAGAGGCCCTTCTACGAGCTGTAAGGCAAAAGAGACAAGTAACATACAAAGGAAAGCCCATCAGAATAACACCAGATTTCTCAACCAAAACCCTACAAGCAAGAAGAGCCTGGGGCCCCATTCTCACTCTTCTGAAACAGAATAATGCCCAGCCTAGAGTTCTGTACCCTGCAAAACTAAGTTTTATATATGAAGGAGAAATAAAGACATTCTCAGGCAAACAAAGTCTATGGGAATTCACCAAGACAAGACCAGCTCTCCAAGAAGTACTCAAAACAGAATTACACAAAGATCAGCACAATAAACACTCTCAAACGTGAAACCACTCAAAAGTTAAAGATCAAAGGCTAGATTCCACAATGGCTCAAGAGAGAAAACAAAGCAACAAAATGCAACCCAACAGAATGAACAGTAATTCACCTGACTTATCGGTTCTCTCAATAAATGCGAATGGTTTGAACTCCCCTCTCAAGACACATAGGCTGGCTGAATGGATAAAAAAAAACAAGCCAAGCATCTGCTATCTCCAGGAAATGCATCTAACCTGCAAGGATGCATTTAGACTCAAAGTAAAGGGATGTAAATCAATATTTCAAGCAAATGGAAGCCAAAAGAAGGCTGGTGTGGCAGTTTTGATCTCAGACAACTTGGTTTTAAAATCAACAAAAGTAATAAAAGACAAAGGGGGTCACTATATAATGGTGAAGGGTACAGTTCAGTAAGAAGACATAAAAATTCTAAATATGTATGCACCCAACTGAGGTGCACCCAGATTCATAAAGCAAACTCTACTTGATCTAAACAAATTGATAGACAGCAAGACCATAAGAGTCGGAGACTTCAACACCCCACTGACAGCACAGGACAGATCCTCCAAACAGAAAATTAATAAAGGAATAATGGACTTAAACAGAACTCTAGAACAAATGGGCTTGACTGACATTTACAGGACATTCCACCCAAAAAAGACTGAATACACTTTCTTCTCATCAGCTCATGGGACATTCTCTAAGATTGACCATATTCTAGGACACAAAGCATGTCTCAAAAAATTTTAAAAAATAGAAATCATACCATGCCTCTTCTCACATCACAGTGGAATAAAAACAGAAATCAACCCCAACAGAAACTCTCATCTCTACACAAAGTCATGGAAATTAAACAACTTTCTGCTGAATGATTCCTTCATAAACAAGGAAGTAAAGATGGAAATCAAAAGATTCTTTGAACTAAATAACAAAGGTGACACAAGTTATCAAAATCTGTGGGACACAGCCAAAGCAGTCCTGAGAGGAAAGTTTATCTCCATAAATGCTTATATCCAAAAGTCAAAAAGATCACAAACAGACAACCTAATGAATCGACTCAAAGAACTGGAAAAATAAGAACAGACCAACCCCAAACCCAGCAGAAGAAGGGAAATTAATAAGATCAAATCAGAACTAAATGAAATTGAAAATAGGGAAACTATGAGGAAGATTAATAAAACAAAAAGTTGGTTCTTCAAAAAAATAAACAAAATTGACACACCTTTGGCTAAACTAACGAAAAACAGAAAAGAAAAATCCTGAATAAGCTCCATCAGGAACAAAAAAGGAGAAGTCACAACTGATGCCATGGAGATTCAAGATATAATTTATGAATATTACAAAAATCTTTATGCACAGAAACTGGAAAATGTGGAGGAAATGGACAAATGTTTAGAAACACACAGCCTCCCTAGGCTCAACCAGGAAAAAATAGAATTCCTGAACAGACCAATATCAAGAACCAAAATTGAAACAGCAATAAAAAAACATTCAAAAAAAGAAAAGTCCCGGACCAGACGGTTTCACACCCAAATTTTACCGCACCTACAAAGAACTGGTGCCTACCTTGCAGAAATCATTCCACAGCATAAAGAAGGATGGATTCCTCTCCAACACATTTTATGAAGCCAACATAACCCTGATACCAAAACCAAGAAAGGACGGAACAAAAAAAGAAAATTACAAACCAATATCCCTTATGAATATAGATGCAAAAATTCTCCACAAAATTCTAGCTAACCGAATCCAGGTGCTTATTAAGAAAATAATCCATCATGACCAAGTGGGCTTCATTCCAAAGATGCAGGCATGGTTCAACATACGCAAATCTATAAACCTAATTCACCACATAAACAGAAGCAAAAACAAAAACCATATGATTCTCTCAATAGACGCAGAAAAAGCATTTGACAAAATTCGACACCCGTTTATGATAAGAATGCTTAACAAAATAGGCATAGACGGGGCTTACCTAAAAATGATACAAGCCATTTACGACAAACCCACAGCCAACATCATACTGAATGGGGAAAAATTGAAAGCATTCCCACTTAGAACTGGAACCAGACAAGGTTGCCCACTATCTCCACTTCTATTCAACATAGTGCTGGAAGTCCTGGCCACAGCAATCAGGCAACAGAGCGCTATTAAAGGCATATGAATGGGAACAGAGGAGATCAAACTCTCACTATTTGCTGATGTCATGATATTATACCTAGAAAACCCCATGGATTCAACCAAGAGGCTCCTGGAATTGATAATTAATTCAGTAAAGTCTCAGGATACAAAATCAATACACACAAATCAGAGGCTTTCATATACGCCAATAGCAGTCATACCGAGAACCTAATCAAAGACTCAATTCCCTTCACAATAGCAACAAAAATAAAGTATCTAGGAATATATTAACTAAGGAGGTAAAAGACGTAGAGACGGGGAGAACTATGAAACATTGAGGAAGGAAATAGCAGAGGACGTAAACAGGTGGAAAACCATACCATGGTCATGGGTCGGCAGAATCAACATTGTTAAGATGTCTATACTACCCGAAGTGATCTAAAGATCCAATGCAATCCCTATTAAAATACCATCATTCTTCACAGATGTAGAAAAATTAATTCTATGCTTCGTATGGAACCAGAGAAGACCCCGCATAGCAAAAACAATTCTAGGCAATAAAAACAAAATGGGAGGTATCAACTTACCAGACTTCAAACTTTATTATAAAGCTATAGTAATCAAAACACCTTGGTACTGGTGCAAAAATAGAGCGATTGACCAGTGGAACAGAACTGAGAACCCAGATATAAAACCATCCTCATATAGCCACCTAATCTTTGACAAAGCAGACAAAAACATACAATGGGGAAAAGAATCCTTGTTCAATAAATGGTGCTGGGAAAACTGGATAGCCACATGTAGAAGACTGAACCAGGATCCACACCTTTCACCTCTCACAAAAATCAACTCATGCTGGGTAACAGATTTAAACCTGAGGAGTGAAACTATTAGAATTCTAGAGGAAGACATTGGAAATACTCTTCTAGACATTGGCCTAGGCAAAGAATTTATGAAGAAGACCCCAAAGGCAATCACAGCAACAACCAAGATAAATAAATGGGACCTGATCAAATTAAGAAGCTTCTGCACAGCCAAAGAAACTGTCACAAGAGCAAACAGACAACCTACAGAATGGGAGAAAATTTTTGCATGCTACAAATCCGATAAAGGGCTGATAATTAGAATCTACTTAGAACTCAGGAAAATCAACAAGAAAAAATCAAATAACCCTATCAAAAAGTGGGCAAAGGACATGAACAGAAACTTTTTGAAAGAAGACAGAATAATGGCCCAAAAACATATGAAAAAATGCTCAATATCTCTAATCATCAGGGAAATGAAAATCAAAACCACAATGAGATATCACTTATCTACCATGAGACTGGCCTTTATCAAAAAGTCCCAAAACAATAAATGTTGGTGTGGATGTGGAGAGATAGGAACACTTACACACTGCTGGTGGGACTGCAAACTAGTACAACCTCTGTGGAAAGCAATATGGAGATACCTTAAAGAGATACAATTAGAAGTACCATTCGATCCAGCAATCCCATTACTGGGCATCTACCCAAAAGATCAAATGATACTCTGTAAGAAAGACACCTGCACCTGAATGTTTATAGCAGCACAATTCACAATTGCAAAGATGTGGAAACAACCCAAGTGTCCATCAATACGTGAGTAAATTAATAAAATGTAGTATATGTATACCATGGAGTGCTATTCAGCTTTAAGAAACAATGGTGATATAGCACTTCTTGTATACTCCTGGATAGAGCTAGAATGCACTCTACTAAGTGAAGTATCCCAAGAATGGAAAAACAAGCACCACATGTACTCACCATCAAATTGGTATTAACTGATGAACACATAAGTGTACATATAAGAATAACATCTATTGGATGTCAGGCGGGGGGGAGGGGGGAGGAGGGGACGGGTATATGCATACAGAAAGAGTGCAATGCGCACCCTCCGAGAGATGGACATGCTTGAAACTCGGACTCGGCAGGGAGAGGGGGTAAGGGCAACATATGTAACCTAAACATCTGTATCCCCATAATATGCTGAAATAAAACAAAAAAAAAGTTCACAGATCTTCTCATTCAGAATAAATTACGATTATTTTAATGACTCTGTTTAGTAGCAACCTTTACTTGATGTTCTTGTTATATTGGACCAGGAGCCAGAGGGAGCACTGGGAAGAGGCCAGCTTACATCAGAGAACTTTCTAAAATTCACAGCAATGAAAACCCCAGTTTCTTAAAAAATTGTTTGTTAATGCAATGAAAAAGTCATCACATTCCTGGCTATTATGTGAGATTTCAGAACCAGAATCTCTGCAAAAATTGCTTGTGGAGATTGCTCCTTTGGAATAGATATAATAAAATTTTCTTGACTACATATCATCATATTCTCTAGAGACTGCCATGGTAGAGAAAAAGGTCTGAGAATTGAAGGAAATATAAAGTGTAGCAACAGTTTTCTAAAGAATAACATGAAATATATATGAGAAATATTACATATAATAGCCTTTTTTCAGCCTTCCAAAACATGATAGCATATTAAAGGCTCTGTGAAGTTCTGCAGACAAGTAACTTATTAAACTGTAATCCAGTATTTCCCAGGCCTTTTAAACCATAGAACTTTTTCTTTGTAGCATTTATTTACATTCTGCAGCCATCAATGTTCCATGAAATAGACTCTGGGCCATGATATTGTAGACTATGGACTATGGTTTGTTTTTGTTTTTCAGGAATGGCTTTTGGGTCTTCTGAGTTCAACTGACAGTTCCTTTGCCCATAGCTCAGTGTTTTTCCTAAAACTAGTTGACCAGTACACAACTGATCCTGCTAGCAATATGATTTATAATATGTCAGTGACATGTCAGGCTCACCTGCAGTTTGGAAATCATCTAGAAAGCTTCCAGAGCAAACAGTATGAAGGAACTTAAGCCCTTATTTTTATTCACAAATATTAAATGTTTTAGGGGGTAGAGAAGATGATCAGTTTTGGTTCTTCCATTTGTTACTTGTCCACACACAATGAAATAACAAGATAATGAATGGTTGTGGTGGATCAGCGATACACGCCACAACAGCTCTCTGTGGTCTCTTTATTACTGTCACTGTTTGAAACTTTCCTTATTCTTTCAAAACAGACTCCAGCTTGTTTAACAGAATATTGAATTCAATTAGCTTTATCAGTTGGCATTTCCAAAAGGAGAGTCTGTTGGTCTTAGTAGAAGAGGGTCTTCCGTAGCATCGTTAGTAAAATGATGGCATTTTGAGGCGTAATTTCTGAATCATATGCAAATTCTCTTTTGAAACAGCATTCTGTCCCCAGCTTGGCATTTAAACCTGCCCAGGTGTACGAGGGATCCAAGTGTACATTTGTAAGAAGCATGAGAGGAAAGAGGTACAAGAACTGGCAAAGCATTTTATGCTGTCTAACGAAAGACCTGTCTCTCTATTTGTTCCTTTGCAAGAGAACAGGAATTCAGTCATCATACATATATTTTCCTTCTAAGAGTAGTTGTCTTTTTTTTTTTCCTCCAGTTTAGAGCAGCAGTTGCCAATTGATAGCCCACTGGCAAAACCCATCCTCAGACCCATTAGATCAGCAGAGCATTAGAAATTGACTCTGCATGCCTTTGGATGGGACGCTCCAGTTTTCCAAGGCCTCACTATTTCTTATTATTATACTAGGTCAGGCACACTGATAATACCTGCCTGATTCCAAAAGACAGTGAAATGTGTGGCACCTTGCTCACATAGTCATTTCCCTACTATTCTCAAGTTAATAAGCAAATCAATTTTTTTGAAAAAAATAATTTACTCTTTAATAAAAATAATATACATAGCCTGGTATACATGGGAATGTATGTGTACATTCTACAATGTAAATATATATCAAAACATTACGTTGTATCCCATAACATACAATTATTGTCAGATAAAAATTTGAAATTAATAAATGCATATATACAAATCCAGCAAAGAAAGGATAAAAATAAAAGTAATTCTCCCTTTTTTTCCCCCTTTCCTACCAACCCTCTCACATCTTAATTGTCAAAAGAAATTATTGTTGTCAGATTCCTGTGAATCCTTACAGAAAATACACAGGCACATTCAGGCCTATAGATGGACACACATAAAACTTTATAAATCAAAGTGGCATCATATTGTATAGAATGTTCTGGACCTATATTTTTTAGCATAAGGAAATAAATAGTTCACTGAAAAAGTAATAAAAATGGCTGGTAAACATGGAAAAACTGCTTAACATCACTCCATTGAAGAAATGTGAATTAAACACTGAGGTCCAGTGTTTCATCAATCACATAGGCAGAGATGAAAAGTTCAGTAATACCCAGTCTTAAGGAGGGGAGAGAGGAAAAATTACATTTAAATCATACTCAGTGATAAACAGCTTACAAACTCAATTAGTTCACCACTCTTCTCTAGCCATCTTCACTGAAAGGGAAGATGATAGATAGGAAATGTTGTAATGAGACTGGATGTTTGGGAAACATAATACAAATTATATGCATTATAACTGCTTGCAGCAACTTTATTTACTAATAGTTCTTGGGTGTTTAATTCTCTGCATTTTATCAGCAAGATCAGCTTCATGAATTTGGGTATCATCCAAAATATCTTCTAAGAATTTTGATGTCATTTTAATGGGAAAGCTATATATGCAATTATATTTAGTGCATGCTTGAATCTAAATACAGCAAGTTTCACTGTAAGCCTATCTATGTAGCCACTTGGAAGATGCAAAATTCTCTGCATAAAGGTCTGCCATGGGGTGTGTGTGTGGGTGGGTGTGTGTGTGTGAGAGAGAGAGAGAGAGAGACAGACAGGCAGATATCATGGTATGACATACCCCAAATCCTTGTCAGTTATCTAACTGGCATAAATTTGGTTACACATAATACTAAATTTGAAAACAAAAAAAATTCCCCTAAAGTAGCCCCAAAGTCATTGGTTTCCATTTATCTCCAGACAGCTCAGGTGTTTTCAAAGATCTGGTCTTCTCTGATACGAGAGCACTTTTAATCACTTCTTATTTTTTTCCAGAGAGGGGTAAAAATATTTTAAATCTAAAGAGACAGCTCCTGATCCCTCTAGCTGGGCTCCAGCCTAGACAAGGCAAGATTCCAGGATCCTGTGATATTAATGTGCTGTCCATATGAATAATGAGCAAGTCTTGTGAATTATGTCACAGTTCTTGGAAAATCTATAGCCCTGTCCTTCTGCAAGAGCACTGGAAGTTGCTGAGTATATTGGTACATTTCTATGTGGAAGATTCTGATAGCTTCATCTAAGGAAGTAGTAAAACTTGTGTTCCCTTCTGGGACCTGTATGTAAATGTATGCAAATGAATAATATTGTGAAAAAGTAATGATACTTTGCTCCGTCTTCTGAAGTTCCTTGAATTTCTAAGGGCCTACCTCCAGTCCAAACAGTGAAGCATGAATTACCCCCTAACCAGAGAACAGAGGCCCAAATATTTGGTGTTAAGTTCAAAAGCTATTCAGAGACTCAGATATAAAGTTGAAGAATGAGTTATTTCCTGCTTCTCAGACCTCTGTGAGCTAAAGGAGGGAAGGAAGGAAGGACCGCATGGGTGGTAGAAATGTGGTCCATTGCAGCAAAGGCCATCTGCCACTAGTACCTGAGAGAGGTGTCTTCACCTATAGACTCACCTCTCCAACCAGCAGCCAAGAGGGCACTGCACATGACAGCTCAACACACTCTGTTCATGCCCTTTTTGTTGCCTTCCAATGAAGACCATCCATTAACAGCTAGCACACTATACACTGATCCTCCAACAGGAATCATAACCACCAGCATCCTCAGACCTCCTTAGCTTTCCACCCTGCATAGGTGATCTCCAGGGAATTAAAGAAGGAACTTGGTTTCTTAAATGGGTGGAGTAATCATAGAAAGGAAATCTCATGTACCAACTACGTAAGATGGGTTTGAAATTGCCGACTGACCTAGAACAATAGTGGAACACTCTCACCTTCCTCAACCTGCCTATTTCACTTACAAATTGGAGAGTAAGTTCAATAACATCTGATATTATTTGGTATTTTATTGCATCATTTTAAAAATTAAGGATAAAATTGAATGGACTGTCAACTACTATTACTTAGGCTAATAAAATCATTGGGTAGTTAGCTAGCCACTCTTTCAAAAGAAAGTCACATTCCTTTAAATTTAGAATGACCTGTCTGTGCTAACTTAGAAGTTGTCATTCATTATCTTCTTTGGTGCTGAGACACCAATTTTGCATTATGCTGGTGCCTCTATTCATCAATGCTGTCTGGGGCACAAGAAACCTAAACCCTCTCAATAGTGGCTGGAGTAAAAAGGGAAGTTATTGTAAGAATATACTGGGGTCATGGAATTCAAAGGCAGAGACTGCTCTATAGCAGGCCTCAAGGCAACTAAAACTGAAATGCAATCAGGAGCCAGGACATTTGTGTTCACCATAACTCTATCTTACGGGTGACAGCAGCTTTCATCTTGAGCTCTTTCTGGATAAGCTCTTTCCAGGGAATCTAAGTCTATTCAAGTCAGCTGGCAATGGTTTTCTCAACTACACAGAACACTACTTATAGTGCTAGTTTAAAACTGATAGTTTTATTGGTTTATAATTATTGGGTTCTTACCATGTGCCAGACCCTATATACTAAATATATCACTTTTTATAATCCTCACAAGGGCCTTATATAATGGATACTATTATTATCCCCATGTTACAGAAGAGGAACCCGATGCCTTAGAGAAGTTAAATCATTTGTTCCAGGATAGGATAGGGCTAGATCTGTAACCCCAAATGGGAAGTGCTGGAGATAACAGGCAGGAGATAACGTCAGAAGCAGGGGCAGAAAGATTCGGAGTACCTGCTCACTTCTTGTAGTCACTCCCTAGAAGAATGACACACCGTTCAGGCTCACTAGGCTCTTGCACCTTCTCCAATATACACGCCATCATCATTCATGTTCCATATATCTCAAATCCATCAGTTTCTCCTCATTCCCTAATTTCAAGACTGCCATGACCTGGACTCATATCGTGACCCTAGTTAATCCCTCTGATTATAATATATCAGCACCCCTTTCTCACTCCATCCAACTTTTCCTTCATTACCCGACTTTTACCTTCAATTCCAGAGGTCTCCCTCAAGCCACTAATGTTCAAGACTAATAATACCCTCCTCTCGGTCCTTGGAGCATCCTCGATAACATTTATCATTACTTACTGGGTGATGCACTGTGATCTTTGTAGACTTGTGATCTCCTCTGCTAGAGAGACTCACTCATTCATTTAACGATTATTTTTGGAATATTTACTGTGTGCAGAAATTATGCCAAACACTTGATCACGTAATGATAAACAAAGACATCCCCTTGCTCTCATGGAACCTAAAGTCCAGCAGGAGAGACAGACTTTAATCTCATTATATGTAAAGATATACAAGTAGAAATTACACATTCAAAAGGAAAAGAATTCAGTCCTTGAAGAGGATAAAATAACAAGGAATCTGAAGGAAGCTGGGAAGCTGAGAAGACTTCTGTGAAGAAGTGACAAGAAGTCTGAGATGTGAGGTATGGCTCGCGCTACGTGGTGAGGAGTGTTTCTGACAGAGACGACAGCATGGGCAAAAGGCTTGGGTTTTGATCAAGAACTTGAGAGAAAACCGTAGTGGCCAAAACCCAAAGAACAATGGGATTACACGAGAGAAGAGGCTGAAAAGTAAGTGGGGCCGAACGAGAAGGGCGTCGTAATTGAGCTGTGTCATCTCCAGTTCCTAACATTGTTCTTAAAACCGAGTCGCGCTAATCAAGGACTTAGAGAGGGCAGCAAGGGGAAATTGGATGGTGCGTCAACTTGGAATTTTGTGGAGAGACAGCACTGACAGCCTTCTACTGAGACAAAAATCTCCTAGGAAGTGTCTGACAACAGATTTCAAAACCTCTGTCCTAACACTTCAGACAGAGCCAGAGCAAAGCCAGCCAAATTGTCTTTCTGATGCCGCCAGATTCCACGCACGCTGTTACCCACACGGCTGCTGTCACCTGAATGACTCCCTCGCTCTCTACTCCCGTCCACACACACAGCTGCACAGAACTCGCAGCCACCTCCAAATCAAACACAAAGCCTTCCGACAGAAATTTTAAATCACTGTTTTTCAATTCTGTCTACCAACTTTAGACAATAGTTTAACTAGAAAGTTCTTTATACAGGAAGGGCATCGGAGTAAAGCACTTCTCACTTGGTGTATATTTACACATGGCAGACAACTACAGACTCGCGTCAGTTATTTTCCTCCCGATTAACATTTATCTTCTTCGACTCCAATTCATTTCTTTATGAATTGACAGTGCTATGTTCTGTGTAGCCCCCTCCACCCCCCTCCAAAAAAGAACCGTCTGTAACACCTACACCAAAAGATGCCTGACCAACCCACTCCTAAAATCTGGGGCAATGTTGTAAAATGCAAATTGTTATGCAGATGTTACATGAGTCTGTTTTATGAAAAAAGAGATGATGGAGAAATAGTTGTTTCTCACATTGCCAAGTCCTCCTCCTTTCAAAATCTTCAAGCACATGAGTTTGGGAAATGATCTAATAAAACCACATGTACACTGTAGAAATTCTCTATTGTCCTTAGCAGCCCTTATGAAAAAAAAATGTAATAATAGCTATAGGAACCGAGAGTTGTTGAGCACTTGCTCTGTGTCAGGCACCTCTCCGAAAATGTTACCAAAGTTTATGACATCTGATCTTTGCGACCACACATGAGATGGGTACTATCTTTATTATTCTCATTTTATTGGTGAGGAAACTGGGGCTCAGAATGAAAAGGGGCTTGCCCAAGGTCACACAGCTTCCAGGTTGGAGGGCCAGCATTCACTCTCAGCAATCTGATAGTATTTTCCACATAAGATGTTAAGATTGCGTTCATTCTCAGACAAATGAAAAGTTTCTGTGGCAATATAGAATCAATGCAGTTTAAGCATAAAATGGCCTGGATTTCAACCCTAGTCCTGCCACTAATGAGTCACGGTCCTTCCCCACATTATTCTCCTGGAACCTCAGTTTCCTTATCTGTAAAAAGGAAATGAAAAGACTATGGCAACAAAGAATCGATGAGAACATTAAATGAGATAATTCTTATAAACCACAAATTTGTAATCCAATCTCCATGCTATAGTGGGCCCTCAATTATATTAGCATTAATGTACTCATTATTTCAGGAAAAAATATTAAATTTATATTTTCATTAATGAGTGCATTTCTGGACCTTCTGATAAGAACGCATGAGTCAGAACTGTAATTTTGATTGCAATGCCAATACTTGTGTACCTTTTCCTCATCTGATTACCTCCAACCATAAAACAAGGTGTTCAAGCCCACAAAATGTGTGCAGGGAAACAGAAAAAGGCCAGGTCATGATATAGAAGCCTGTCTCCCATCAGACCAGTGCATGTGGTGTGCTGTGCTTTGGTTCAAAAGTGAAGACATTGAGGACTTCGGCTTCTCATCCCAGTCCAAGTAAAAGGAGACACTCATTTTCCAAGCTCCCATCGGTACACACAAGCATCTCTGAGAATGAAGGATCTCACATACATGATGGAATTCAAAAAGGAACTATGAGTGTGCATTTCACCAAAGATGGGGCACATTAGGCACAGATTGACTTACCCCTGACTTTGGTCCTCTCTCAGCCCTCACACAAGGGCTGCTTTTTCACTTCTCACTATAGACTCTTTCTATGTTACTTCATTCATTGTCATGGCTTCAGAGATCCAAATTGCTCCCAAGTCTATGCATCTAGCCTCATCCATTCTTCCAAACTCCAGGCTTTTTATATATATACACAGAGTCCTGCCCCATCACCCCAGGAGAGTACAGTGGTGTCATCATAGCTCACTGCAACCTCAAACTCCTGTGCTCAAGCGATCCTCCTGCCTCAGCCTCCCAAGTAGCTGAAACTGCAGGTGTGCGCCACATCACCCAACTAATTTTTCTGTTTTTAGTAGAGACAGGGTCTTGCTCTTGCTTAGGCTGGTCTCAAACTCCTGAGCTCAAGTGATTCTCCCACCTCAGCCTCCCAGAGTGCTAGGATTACAGGTGCGAGCCACCATGCCCAGCCCCCAGGCTTTTTTGTTCAGGCAATAGTTACACATCTCTATTTGGATTTCTCTAAGACATCTCAAATTCTATATGCTCAGAATGGAGCACACATTTCCACTAGCCTGGCACCTGATCATGATCTCCACATCAGTGAATAATACCTGTATCTACTCCTTATTCAAGGTAGCCCCTTTGGGAAACATCTTTGCCATTTCTCACTTCCTCATGGCTCGTATCCATTCTGTCATCAGACCCCCTCGACTCTGCTGCCAAAACATCTCTCTAATCTTTTCCACTTTTTCCATCCCCACTTCCAATAACCAAGTTCAAGCCATTGTCACCCCTTGCCTTGATTACTGAAGGACATTCCTTCTTACTGCCTAAAGTCTTTATCATAAATAGCCTCCAGAAACTATTCTGAGTCCTCCTAATGTAGGCCACTATGCATTTTGTTCTTCTCTTTTTGGAACACAGCTCCCACTTGAAATTATATTTCAGTGATATCTTCTCTACTGTACAACAGATGCTATATGATGGTAAAGTTCATGATGGTCTTGTTCATGCAGTATGCCAGTGCCTGGCACAATGCCTGACGTGGATGCTTAAATGATTCTCACTTTTGTACCTAGGTAGTGGAATCAGGCAGATTTATATGTTCCAGTCCAGCCCCACTGTGATCTTAGGCCTCAGTTCCCAAATCTGGGAACAGGAATTATAATAACTTAACTTCACAGGTAATCATGAAGATTATTTGAGGAAATGCATGTAGAGCCCTTAGCACAGAATTAGTTCTTAATATTAGTTCTAACAATTGAGAGAATTAATATGAGAGAAAGACTTGGTGGACCATCTCTGGGACTCTCTACTGCTACATGGAGAAATGAAGACAGCCCAGGAACAATTCCCAGACTTGCACCTGAATGTTCTTTATGCATAATAGGGCATTCTTTTGGCCTAAATATTCTACAGACTCGACTGAACTAGCTATACTTTAATTTTTCTGTATAAGACTATCAGAGAAAAAATGAAGTCCTTGTACTAGAGAGGACAAATCAAAAGCCAGGTGTTTTTTTTAACTTTATAGAGCCTATAATAATCTCTATCAAGAAAATGGAATTGGCAATTAACTCTTTCAAGTATTTATATAATCCAAAATCAATAAACTTAAGTTTTTATGTTGTGTTACTTTTGAGTCGCTGGTGTTGCAGTGATTCGGTAACTTGGTGTGGACTAAGTTTTTGCAACACTAAAGGACTGTTCGGAAGAAGGTTCACCTGTTGCCTCTGTTCTTACCTAAATACAGCCTCTTCTAGCTACGAACTTGTTACAAGCAATAGAAGATAATGTAAATATTCTCTTGGCTTCTATTTACAAGAAGCTGAATATAAGCAGATTCAACCATGGAACTTCATCAGATCCCACGCTTAAAATGTCTGTTTTAAAGCACATTGAAGGGCTTGATATTGCTTACCCGCTTCCTTGTGTTCATGTGCTGGACATTTTTTCTTCCACTTTGATGGAAACAAAGCAGACATTTGTTCTGTCTCTGACTATTCCTAATTTTCCAGGTGGACAAAACACATCAGGATGAATCTACATACAACTTTTGATCAAAGGTAGAATTACTCAGTATACTCAATGATTATTCAGGTGAGAAAACTCAACAAATGGCTTTGCCAGCCTGCAGATTGACTGACAGAATTTTGATACACATTTCAGAGTTAACACCATTTGTCTAAAATGTGTCATTTTTGAGGATTTCATCTCACAGTATCTGCAGAATTCAAGAGAAACCTGTCTGACGCTGCCTCCTGTCTAAACCAAAAATGATACATAAAAGGCCCAAGAAAATGCCCAAATCAGAAGATTAATTCCACAAATACTTACTCATCCTCCTTGATGCTGAGCATCAGAGATAGAGTGACCAGGAGGGCATGGTTTCTGCTTTAATGAGTCTGTAGTCCCGAGGAGATGACAGAAAATGAGTGATTACAAAATTGTGTGGTGTGTTCTGGGATGGGGATGGGCACAGAATGCTCTGAGAGCAGAGGCGAAGGTGCTAAATTGCAGGAGGAGGGGTTCTAGATGGCTTCCCAGCAGAATTAGCATCTCCAAACTGAGCCTCCAAGTGACCAGGTAAGAGGATGGGATAGAATATTCAAAGCAGAAGGAACAGCATATGTGAAAGTCCAGCATCAACAAGAAAGCCTGATGAAAGAATTCAATGTGCCCAACTAGAGAGGAGTGTGGGATGAGTCAGGAAAGAGGTAAGAACAGTGTGGTCGTTGGGAGTGAGCTCATGCAGCAGCCCGGTAGCTGGGTGAGGCATTGAAATTCTGTCCAAGAGCAGCAGAAGCAGGCACTGAAGGGGTTTGTGCAGATAAATGACATGCTTAAATTTGTGTTTGGATCTATCACTCCATAGCACAAGAATTAAAGTGCCTCTAATATAACTGCTGTTCATTGTACTTGGGGCCCATATTTCTAACCAGTACAGAGAATAAACTTGAGAAATGTTAGAAAGAATGCAGGTCCATTCTGATATTTAGCTCAGTAAAGTCATGTCACCTTTTTCCTGGCAAAAACTAAGTGAAGATTATGGAAGAAGTGCCTCCCGTAGGAAATCTTAGCATCTTCTTGGTCACATGACTGTGAAACTGTGCATGGTACATATTCAGCAGGTCTAGGACAAGATTCCAAGGTTCTAGAGGAAATCTTCTGGTGTTGCATCAGGGATCATTGTGGCAAGGGGAGAGTTGATTCTACTTATGGAGAAAAAGTGAAAAGGTCTGTGATTAAGAGGTCTCAACCGTGGGAAGAGGAGGTATGAATACTTCATGCTAGAATTCAAGAGTACAATGAATCTCCACCTAGGCTGCACATCAGAATCACCTAGGGAGGTTCTTAAAAATATCAATGTTTTGGCCACACCCCTAGATATTTTTATTTAATTGGGCTGGAATACTAAGGTAGAACCAGAGTCGAGAAGCAAAGGTATAGTGGCTAAGACTATGGGCTGGGGAATAAGGCAGAGTGGGTTGAAATTCCAGCTCTTTCTAAAAACTGAGTTATTTCTGTTCTTTTAATTTTTACTTGTAAACACTCCATAAAGCATTAAAGGTAACTTATATGAATATTTTCAACACAGCCAAAGATAAAGTATAATATACACATGAAAGGAATTCAACTCTTACTCTTCTGTCATCAGTTTCTTCATTTGTAAAACGGAAATAATAGTCTTTACCTCATATGATCAATGAAAAGATTAAATAAGTTCGTAAGTAAAGCAATTTACAAGTACCTGGCATATACGTATTTGATAAATGTAAGCTGCTGTTTTTAACTGAGGGAAAGCTCATAGGAGAAACAGGACAGAGGGCACAGAAATCACAAGGCATGTTTCAAAGACACCAATTAGTTTTTTGCTGGGGCCTCAGGGAATAATATGGAAAAAAACGTAGAGTCAAATTGGGGCCAAATTGCTTTCTTGAGCTCCAGGCTAATGTCTAAATTTGAGCAAGTGCCCATTAATTGGTCATTTAAAAACATAGTTCTTAAACAGGTGAGGCAAGCAGATGTATATTGTACAAAATAGAATAGATTTAAGGATTGCTCAGAATCCATTTCAAAACTTGAGCTCTGATTTGAATTTATCCCAAATTGCGGAAGCAACAGAAGTTTCTGTGAAAAGTTGGAATTAAATCAGCATAGGGCTTCACAAATGAACAAGGAGTCAGTGGGTATGTATAACCCCTGGCACTCAGGGAAGCAGACGCCTGTCCTAGTGACACCTTGGCGCTCATTAGCAGATACAGCCAACTCTGCTTTTCTTATTCAGATTTCGCCCATTTTATTAGAAAACTTTCAATGGTGCTGAAAACTGTTTCTGTTCTTTTCTTTTTTCATTTATAAATAGTCCAAAAAAGATTAAAGGTAACTTACACGGATGCATCCCACACAGCAAGGTAAAGATAAAATGTAATATAGACACGAAAGAAGTCAAAATGCAGGGAAAATGTGGGTAGGAGGCTTAAGAAGAAGGCTGGAGGGAAGCGAGCTGCCAAGGGAAGGCTGCAGAGTCCTATAAATAGGCCAGCAGAGCACCGCAAATTTGGCTGTAAGCCTTCTGATGGGCAACGCGAAGAGGGAAACAAGATTGGTTATAAGATTTAGAATGTTCCCAGCCTAATCCAGGCGGTTGCTTGGGAGAGACACAGCTATTCTTGGCACAATGCTGAAGAGAAATATCTGCAGGTTTAAATAGGATATTGTGTAAAAATAGTCATATTAGTTCATTTTCTGTTGCTTGTAACAAAAAAACCTGAAACTCAATAATTTATAAAGAAAAGGAATTTATTTGTTATAGTTATGGAGGCTGAGAAGTCCAAGGTCAAGGGGCCAAATCTGGTGAGAGCCTTCTTGCTGGTGGGGACTCTGCAGGGTCCCAAGGCAATGCAGGGCATCACAGGGTGAGGGGAGTGTGTGCAACCTCATGTATCTCTTTCTCTTCTTATAAAGCCACCAGTTCCCCTCCCATAACAAACCCATTCATCCATTAATCCATGAGTGGATTAATTCATTCAGGAAGGCAGAGCCCTCATGACCCAATCACTCCTTCTAGGTCCCACTTCTCAACACTGCCACATTGGGGAGTATTCTTCAACATGAGTTTTGGAGAAACAACAACATGCCACCTCCAGCCTCACAAAATATATGTGTTTCTCACATACAGATACATTCATCCCCACCCCATAGCCCCAAAGTCTTAACTTGTTCAAAAGTCCAAAGTCCAAAATCTTATCCAGGAGCCTATGAAATCAAAACAAGGTATCTACTTCAAAGACACAATGGTGGGACAAGTGCAAGGTACACATTCCCATTCCAAAAGGGAGAGATAGGCAAGAAGAAGCGGGTAACAGGCCCCAAGCAAGTCCGAAACCCGAGAGCAAACATAAGGTGTTAAGACTCCAGAATAATCTCCTTTGACTCCACATCTGGCATCCTCTGCACACTAGTGAGTTTGGGCCCCCAGGGCCTTGGGCAGCCTCACCCTTTGGCTTGGCCTGGCTCTGTCCACCCAGCTCTGTCAGGCTGGCATTGTGTGCTGTTAGCTCTACAGTTCTGGGGTCTTGGTGGTTGTCGTGCTCCCATGGAACCACTAGGCATCGTCCTCGTGGGGAGTCCCCCATGATCCCACTCAGTATTGCTGTAGTGGGGCCTCTTTTCAGCATCGCCACCCCTGCACCAAGTCTCTGCATGGTCCCCCAGGCTATCTCATAAATCCTTTGAAATCTAGGTGGAGGCCACCAAGCCTCCAAAGCTTTGCTTTCTGCAAACTTGTAGAATTAGGACCACTTCGATGCCACCAAGGACTGTGGCTTGTATCTTCTGGAGTATAGTTTAAGCCACCACTGGGGTGGCTGCAGGGTGCCGTGCCAGGGTGCTGAGAGCAGGCTTGTCCCCTGACACCATCCTGCCTTCCTAGCCATCTGGGCCTGTGATGGGAGGAGCAGCCTTGAAGATTTCTGAAATGCCTTTTGGGTCTTTTCTTACATTGTCCTAAGGAATGGCACCTGGCTCCCTTCTATTGGAGCCGATCTCTTTAGCAAAACACTGGGCTGCACCCTTGGTTTTCTCTCCTGAACGTGCTTTTTCACTCTTTACTGTCCAGGCTGAGAGTTTTCCAAATCTTTCTGTTCTGCTTCCCTTTTAATTATAAATTCTGCCTTTAAATTATTTCTTTGCTCCCAAATTTCAGCATAAGTGGCCATAAGTACCTATGCAGCTGCTTCTATATTTTGCTGAGAAATTTCTTGTGCCAGGTATCCTAGTTCATCACTCTCAAGTTTAGCCTTCCACAGAGCCCTTGGGCATGGACACAGTTCAGCCAAGCTCTTTGCCAGTCCATAACAAGGATGGCTTTGACTCCACTTCCCAATACCTTGTTCCCAGTTCCACCTGAAACCTCATCAAAATGGCCTTTACCATTCATATTTCTACCGGCATTCTGGTCACGACCACTTACTCCATCTCTAAGGAGTTCCAAACTTTCCATAGTCTTCCTGTCTTCAAAGCCCTCATTAGGATCTAGGGTTTTTTCTAGATTCTTCCAGCCTCTGCTCATTACTCAGTTCCAAAGCTGCTTCCACGTTTTCAGGTATTATCAGCAACATCCCATTCTAGGTACCAATTTTCTGTACTAGTCCATTTTCTGTGGCTTATAATATAATACCTGAAACCAGGAAATTTATAAAGAAGAAGAATTCATTTCTCATACTTGTAGAGGCTGAGAAGTCCAAGGTCAGGGGGCTACATCTGGTGAGGGCCTTTTTGCTGGTGGGGACTCTCTGCAGAGTCCCAAGGTGGCACAGGGCATCCATCACATGGCAGGAGTTAAGCATGCTAATATGCTTGCTCAGGTCTCTCCACTTCTTCTTATAAAAGCACCAGTTCTCCTCCCCTGATAATCCATTCATTCATTAATCCATTCATGAGGGTAAAGCCCTCACGACCCAGTCACCTCTTAAGGGCCCCACCTCTCAATACTACAATATTGAAGATTAAGTTTCCACATGAGTTTTGGAGGAGACGTAGCAATAGAAATATTCTTATCACATCCCAACATCCTGGTAGAGTGCATGACACACAGTGTCTGCTAATGTATATTTAGTGAGTGAATGTAGGAAGAAAGAAAGAAAAAAGAAACAGAGGGAGGGAAGGCGGAGGAATTCACACAGTTCATGGGATGCTTTGCTGACATCCCTCATTGTGGGCTGATGGCCTCCCAAAATTCAATAAAAGTAATTCTAGAGGTGTGTACACAAAATGATCCAGGGTAGGCACCAGCACTTAGCTAGTCTGACAGAAACCAGAAATAGATCTTAGTGCCTAGAGAAAGGAATAGATTAAATATCTCACAGGAAATCTTTCCTATAAACTGTTTCTCTCCATCAGACATCTGATAAGGATTTCATGTTATATGACTCTATAACCTCAGCTGCTTGATTCAGACGCTTAAGAGAATCGAAATTCACTTCTCATTCACATAAAAACTGATTCAGGGGTACCTGGATGGCAGGTGGCTTTCCTCCACGTGGTGATTCAGGAAGCCTCAATCCCTCCATATGGGATCCCTCTGTCACGCGTGACTATAATGGCATCCACGTACAGCCACAGAGAGTGCAGAAGGCCCATCTACTTCTTAACTGCCTACACCCAGAAATGGCTCACATTACTTACATGCAGATTCCACTGGTGAGGAGTTTCCCTTTATTGTGTGAGGCCTGGAACATACAGTCCTTAGAAAGACATCCTCTTCCTGGTAGCATCCTTCCTCTGTGAAATATGAGCACAGAGCCCTGGAAGGCTGCTAGCTGTTTCTTCCACAATGCTTAATTCTGGTCACCAGATATCTGTGCCTATGCCTTACCAAAAAGAAACAGCCCAAAGTCCTACCCTTCAAGCATCCAGCTCACGGTCTAGGATCTCCAGGTGATACATGGTTTCTCCATCAGGTCTAGGTGGGAAACCTCCTCAGAGTCCCTATAAACCACACCACGAGTTATCAGAAAACTCCCTTTCAGAGCAGAGAAGAAAGGAAAAGAAACAAAGTCACTGTTTCCTGACAATGAAACCCTACAGGCAGGCATTGTAGGATCCCTGCCCTGGGTGCCTGGGAAGAGCTCCCCGGAGCATTTTCCGCCATGGCCCTGGCTCTGCCCTCTGGCAGGTATTCCTCGTCCATCATCCTACATGGCCTTATGTGAAGGGAGTGTCAGGCAGTGTGCCCACCTTGGGGCTCCATGGCTCTCACAACCTACTTCTTCAAACAAATTTGGGGGTCCAAGGATTTTTATAGGCTCAAACACTGAAATGCTTTTTGATTTTCAAATATGATCTTGTGGTTTGGGCAACACAGTTCCCTCAAATACTCAGAAGTTACCAGGTCTGTCTTTCTCCCATGACTTCTACCCACCAGTGATCACATCCAATGCTAGTCCCTAGAAACAATCTCAAGTCTGCTTTCTTTGCTCTGTCACCCTCACAAGACATGTATTATTTTCTCATGTGGCCAAGTCGCTTGACCCTGCCTGACTGAAGGGAGCCTGGGGAATGTAGCCCTTTGCTGGGCTGTCTAGGAACAGTGCTACACCATGGAAGGGAAACAAATCTTTGATGGTACCATAACTGCCTAAGAATATTTGCAGGAATATTGATATTCCATGTGCGTATAATATAAAATGCTGCTGCTCCTGCTAGCTCTTCTTTTAAATACAATGGGCTGAGTTTAAATCCCACCTTTGCCACTTACAACCTCTGTAATCTCAAGTGTGACCCTACTCTTTCTGAATATCACATTTTGTTATGCACAAAAATATTGATAGCACCTACTTCACAGGGTTGTTTTATGAAATTACAGACTTACGTAACCTACCAATCATGGTCCCATAATTTAAAGGAAGTATGAAAAGTTATCTTGATAAAATTATAGCCCATATCTGTGTTCAGTTTTTGTCATAACCCAAAGGTAATTAGACAAAACTTGGACAGGCTGGATATTGACATCTTTAAGATTTCATACTTTATAAACTTTGCATTTTGAGCATTTTATTTCCTTTGCTGCAAAACTAGCTGGTTTACTATGACATCTGCCTAGCAGATTATGTATAGCACATTTTCTATTTCTGCAATTTTTATTTTTGCATTTTGAGAAAAGTGATATTCAACCGCTCCAATTTAGTTAGAAGAAAGTCTTCTGATTGTGCACTGTTTGATCCAAGATTGTGTGGTGGTAAGACGTGCCCCTTTGTAGAATTTAGCACTGAAGGATCATCTGCTTTACAAGATTATTATTTTAATCAATCAACAAATGAATAAAGTGATCTATGCAGTGAAGTATAGAAAAACTAATTTTCTCTAAAGGAAGTTATCTCCATAGATAATATATATTGAACAAATATATAGATACTGATGCAGTTTCAGACATTGAAATGAACATTTAGCATGAAAATGTTTTGAAATGAGTTCTACCTATAAACTGACTAGGAGGGGATTCTTCTATTTGGATCAGATGTGTGGCCCCTTGGCCTAAATTGGTGGTTCTCATTAACATGCATCAGAATCACCTAGAACTGTGATACCCAACCCCTGGGCTATGAACCGGGCCACAGAGCTCCACTGCCACTGCACCCACTCCCAGGTCCGTGGAAAAATTGTCTTCCATGAAACTTAGGAAGGGGGAGTGTTGGGTGGGAGGGGTGGGGGCCACACAGCAGGAGGCGAGCAGGTGAGCAGCACTACCCACCACTGGCATCACTGCCTGAGCTCTGCACACACCCCCTCACCCCCACCCCCCATGTCTTCAACGAAACTGGTCCCTGGTACCCAAAAGGTTGGGGACCACTGACCTAGAAGACGTCTTAAAATACAGATTATTGGGTCTTATCTTCAAGGTTTCTGATTCAGCAGTTCTAGGGCAGAGACCAAAAATTAGCATTTCTAAATACTCTCCAAATGCTGCAGCTGCCACCCTTGAGAACCACTAGCATAAAGCAGAAGTTGGGGAACTACAACTTGTAGTTCTAATCTGGCCCACCATTTATTTTTATAAGTAAAGTTTTATTGGACTATAGCCACGCTCACTTATTTGTGCATTATCCATGGCTGCTCTCATACTACAGTGGCAGGGACAGATAGTCATGATAGAGACCATATGGCCTGCAAAGCCAAAAATATTTAATATCTGTTCCTTTACAGGAAAAGTTTGCTGATCCTGGCTAAAGAATAGAGAGGACAGCATGGAAGAAGATAGCGAAGGTCCTGCCCCCTCCCTTCCATCTGAACCGCACATAAATTCCCTTCATTACCTTGAGTTAGGGATTAGTTATGAGCTCACCAGCAGCATATTTAATTATAAAGACAAATCATTACTATATGCCTGTCATTAAAGAATGAAAATTAAAGGGAATTGAATTACCCATTTCAGTACCCAATTTCTACTGGATGGATAGAAGACTCAAGGTTCGAAAAAAAAAAAATCACAAAGTCAGCTTTCATCTCAAACCTATAGCGTTAGAAAAGACATAGCAGTTAACTTTCCTGTTTGAGGTGACAAACGGACTCCACCAACGTGATGAATGGTTCACTGCCATGTCCAGTTAATTAGACACACATGTTCATGTGTATCGGAAGCACAAGAAGCGATACAAAATGTCCATGGCATAGAACCAAATAATCTGCGTACAATCACTACTTAATGAGGTCATCATCAGTGATGTGGAGTAGTCAAGAGGGAAAGGTCTGTATCAATCTGGTGACTTCCTGGCTTTGATCACTACACTTTACCTTAGGGGCATCAATTATCTGTCCATTTGCATTTCTGAGTTTCTCCAACAGTGAAGGTTGAGGAATCAGATTCTCTTTGGCAGTGTTGGGTCGTTTGCTGTCACCATTTGGAAAAGAAATTTTAAAAGGGTGTGTATAGTATTGGAATAATGCCCCATATTTAAAACATGAGTGAAGAAAAGGGAGCTGGTATTTGTTGAATATCCATAAATGTGCCATGTACCATTATAGGTATTTTTGTCTATCAGCTCCAACACACACAATGGCAGCCTCGTGGGATTGGTGCTGAGATTCTGTTCTATGGAGAGGGAAACTGGAATGTAGAAAGCTAGAAGAGCTTGCTCAAGTTCACCCCACCAGTGATTGCCAGAGCTGGGATTGAACCACGGGCTAAGAACAAAACTGCTGGCTGCTCCCTCTGCCCACTGGAAATTCCCTCCCCTAAATTTTCTGGATGTGATAACTAGATTCATCCACATGCATCACTTGCTTAGGATCCACTCGATCCCTAAATGAGCCTCTTGTCTACTGTACAGAAAATACTTTTACTCCAAGTCCCTGTGACCCTTGTTCCTAAACTCTCTAGTTTCTGGTCTGATCATTAACAAGCCAGAGTTCAGTCCAAAGATCTAGACAGTAGGTAGATGAGTGTGGATGGGAGTTGAAAATAAAAAGTGTGTCAATTTGCATGGAGTAGTGTAACTCAAAAGCATAGAGAAGCATGCCCAAGCTCGTAAAACAAATAATGCCAATTCTGGCAAATCATTTCCACCTCTCCAGTCAGCTCTGATCAATTACATCACAGCTGCAAGGCTGTGATGAGAAGTATTCTGAACTATGTTCTGCCTTAGAAGGAAAGAATGCTATAAATCATAAACAAAAGAATCAGCACAGGCAGCATGACTTGCCAGTTATGGATCTAAACACTTTACTAACTTGGTTAACCCTGCAATAATCCTATAAGATAGGTACAAAGGAAGGAACTAAATCACCAAGGTTAAATAATTCGTCCGCTCCACATATTCAGTATTATTAAGTAGCAGAGCTGAGATGTGAGCCCAGGAAGGCTGCTGTAGTCTGTGGAGTGTGTGAGCAGCTCTGCCAGAGAGAAGGGTGCGTTGTACAAGAGACATTTGCATCCTTGGGGCCACCTCCTAGGGAAGGGACAAGACAAGGAGGAAGTCTCAGGGCTCCTTAATCTGCTTTGTGCCATGGAGCCCTTAACAGAGTTATGAGGCTCCCAGATCCCCTTCTCAGGATAATGTTTTTAAATTCATAAAACAAAATACGCAGGGCAATTATATCGAAATCCAGTTTTCAAAATATTTTTAGATATGAATTTGTAAGAGTAATATGCATGCTTTATTAATACAGTAAATAACAAGATCTATCAGTTAGATACAGTAACCAGATTACTGAAATGATGAAGAATATAAATAATATTTCAATGATTCTATAACAATTGTACTGTTATATGAATATCTATGATTTTTATTTGTGACAAAGTCACTGGTACCACTGATTCGAGTGTGGTTTGCTACCTTCTTGCATAATTGAAGGAGATGCTGAGTTGCAGTTAAAGGTTAATGAAAAGAAAGATGTAACTTTTTTTCCCATTTAAGGTCACAGACCCTCTGAATTCTATCCACTGAAGCTCTGAACTACATTGAGAGTAGTTCTAATGTTGTAAACGAAAAACTAGATACAAAAAGCCAAAGATGGGAATTTAATAACTTCTCTGTAATTGTGTAACCTGAATAAGTCACCTAACATCTCCGAGTTTTCATTTTCTCACTGTAAAATGGGAGTAAACCTCTCTTATACAACTGATGTAGAGGAGAAAAAAATAATCTAATTGGAATGACTTTGTGAGCTGTAAAACCCTTTATTAATTCTAAGAGATCTTTATTATCAAAGAAGCAGCCACAGGGTAGCATAAAAATTTGAGCCGCCTGTTACTCAGCTTTATGCTGTTTAAAAACACAACTCTATCAGCTGCCCACTGTGTGTCCACACTAGATTAGGTTCCATGGTAAGGTACAAATATAAATAAGACAGGCCCCTACTTTCAAGGAGGTTGGAGTCTACTGTGGGAAAAACAGACACAGCTCCACAAAATAGTGAAGGAAGCCCAGTAGAAGAGAAATGTGCAGAGAGGAGGCAAGGAAGGCTTCCTGCAGGAGACGATGCGCCAAGCCTTAAGGGTTGAATAGGAGTTATGCAAAGAAAGAGGTATTGATGTTACAGTTAGAGGAGACAGCATAATAAATAGCGCAGAAGTAAGATATGGGCTTATGTATATAGGAAATGAGGCTCATTCCATCATTGTCAGAACATGAAGCACTAGAGAAGAGAGACATGTTTTGAGAGAGGAGAGAGGAGAGGTAGAAGCCAGAACATGGAAGATCTAACCTGCTGTATTAACAACCTTGGAAAGTATTTTACAGAGGATGGGAGACCCTTATGTCTTCTAAGCAGATGATTTATATGGTCAGATTTATGTTTTAGAAAGAAATTATAAATTGGTGACCTTCTGGAAAAATCTAACTTATATATGTGGTTGGCCAATATATTGAATTGTTAATATTCTTCCTAAATTTAAAAATCAGGAGACTACCCTCCCTCCAACACTGAAAGATCCAACATCTCTAAGTCCATATTATACATGGCATCTGAGCAGTGATGTCCCTAGACTGGACATGGTCTCTCCAAGTGGTCATGGTCTCACCACTCCCTGTTTCCTTGCTGGTACTGCACCCGAGTGAGTGTGGCCATTTATCATCAGGCTTACAGCACGTTTTTCTTAGAATAAAGAAACATTTCTTTGTACTCATGTCTATGCCAAAAGTAGGAAAGTGAGAGAATGAAAGGTTCACATTCTTCAAGGAAAATGGGAGAGATGATATTTCCTCTTATTCCAGCCTGCTTCACTCACTCACAATACCTGCCTGGAGCTTGACACTTGACTTTGCAGCCCCTTTTGCCAGGCACACCATGGCTGTCAGACTCAGGGTAGATGGATTTTACAGGGCAAAACTGGAGGTAGGAAGAACAGTTGGATTGTTGCCATGATCTAGACCAAATATATATATATATATATATATATATATATATATATATAGTAAGAGTAGGAGTTAAAGCTGGAGTCCTGAGGATGTAAAGGAGACGTCCATTCAAACAGTGCGTAGGAGATGGAACCACAGGATTCGTGATCCATTAGCTTTGAAGATAAGAGAGGAAAAGGATGATTTCCCTGATTTCTAGTTTGTACTCAGAAGCTGGTAGTTCAATCAACTAGGGGATAAGAAAGGAAAGACAGATTTAGGGTAAAGAAGATGGGGTCAGTTTTAGACATGCTGAATTGGGGGTTAAGTTGGGGGACACAGTAGCAATGTTGAACAGAAAGTTGGATACGTGAGCCTGAAAGCAGAAAAGGCTTGGGTTGAAGGCTTGTATTTAACTAGTCAGCTGCAGCTCATTGGTAGGTGAAGCTGTGAGAATGAATCTTATCACTCAGGGAGAGCTTGAGACAAGAATGGCTTGTGGGCAGATGCCCTAGGAACAGCACATTTAAGAAGCAGAGCCCACAAAATGGACCCAGGAAAAACAAAAACAATCGAGCAAGAGTAAGAAGAATCCAGAGATGAAGGTGTTAGGGAAACTAAGGAGGTATATTTTTAAGAAGGGTCAGCTGTAATAAGAGGTGAAGACAAGAAGGTCCAATCATTTTGGAAATTTGAAATTAACTGTTGCTCTTAGTGAATTTTGGTAGAGTTATAAGGACAACACCAGATAATAATTATATGACACTTACTACATGACAGGCAGAGTCCTAAGTGTTCCATATGTTAACTCGTTTAACACAACAATCTTATGAGATAGGTACTTTGGTTATTCCATTTTGCAGTGAGGAAATTGAGAGACAGAGAAACTACATAACTTTCCTAAGGAAACACAGTAAGTGAAGTGATAGATCTAAAGTTTCAAACTCAGGCAGTCTAGCTCCAGAGTCTAGGTTCATGACTTCATTACTGTTAAACTATCTTTTTAGACTGCAGCAGGTAACAGGATAGCACAGTTTATACCTGTTGTCCCAACATCTGGTCTAAGGAGGAGTCCCTTTCCAGATTTAGATGAAAAGTTCTATCTGTTCACCCCACTCATGCAGTAAATGGGCAACGGGGAAGTAAATATTGTGAGCCAAGTCTATTCTTTGTACCATAGCATCTCACAATTCCTCAGCCCTCGATAAATATTTGTTAAATGAATGCATCAGAAATGTTGGTTATAAGGGGAGAAGAAAATTGACTGATACCTACAGGGTAAAGACTAGAAGATTAGAACACATGAATAAAACTGAAGGGAAGTTGTCAGTAGAGGAGGAACTTTAAAGGAATATAGGAAAAATTGAATGACTGAGTCAGTGATGTCTCAAAAGAGGGAAAAAGTGATGATGTTGAAGACATTCCTGCATCACAAAGAAAAGAAAACCTATTAGGACTCTATCCTTAAATTCATATTCCTGTCATTTTTCTCTATCTGTACATTCAACAAATGTGCTAAGCGCAAAGGGGTTGGCGTTGAAAAAAAGAAGTAAAACAGCAAAAACAAAAACGAGGATATATATGGGTATAACAACATGTAAAGACACTAGATGAAAAATTGACAAAGACCACACTGACAGATTAGACTCTTTCCATGCCAGAGGGGTCAGAGCCTTCTGCTAAGAGTGAGAGAGCTGTGCGGGCTGGAGGGGAAAGGTAGAGATTTGGAATAGACAATGATCATTCCAAAATGAGCCGGGGGAAGTTGGCTAATATTTAACAAATAAAAGGATTAAAGGGCAGTTCTGATGGCTCGAGGTTGGAGACCATACATTTTATGGTGAAAAGATGAGTTTAGCGCTGTTGTGCATCGAGGTTTTCCTGGACACAGTGATGGTAGGATGGAGCCGTGAAGGCCTCCAGGTGGCTACTGAGGGAGCCCTTCAGATGATCACTCAGGAAAGGAGAGGGCAAGAGAGGGAAGGATGGGCTGGGGGAAAATAAAGGGACCAAGGGCCTGAGTGCCTGCCTGATGGTGGAGAGTAGGGATGGGGAGAAGGAAGACCTGACAAGGCTTCCAAGACATGAGGCTGTGGTCTCAGAAGGGAAATTTATCTTTAAGGAGCCAAGTACCCTTCTCTCACACTTTGCTATTAATGGAACGTATCTACCACTATCCTTGCTCAGCCATGGGAGGCACGTTCAACATCAAACTTTTATTCAGCCCCAAATATCTTCCCTCCCAGATAATGTTCCTCATTCCATGTTAAGCAGCCATGGGAGTTTAACTACTGTACCAAAATGAAGACTTGCAATCGGCGTGCCCCAGGCAAAGAGGACACTTTTGTCTTCCATTAGGGAGACATTCCCAGGCATGTGTGAAATTGATTGTAAATCACTTGTGTTGTTTTCTAGATATTGAACATGTCCATTTAACATATTTAATGTGTTTCTGACATTTACAAAGTATCTAGCAAGCTTTGGACAATCATTATTTAAAGCATTTTCCTGAAAGTACCCCTGAGCAGTTCCTAAACACTGCATTCTTTTTCAATTGATTCTGAATATCCCTGAAGAGGGAATTGTAAATGTTGAAAACTGTAGTTGTCAATCATGGGCTCGTCTACTCGCCTCTTTGAATGATAATATAAATTCATTTGAAACACTACATGTAGCTAGATATTCAGGATTTTTTTTTCTTCACTGCTATAGCAATGCTTTATTTCAGTAAGGTTGAAAAAATGAATTAATCTGTAGAGACATAAATGCTTGTTAACCTTGAGAGTCCCCCGACTCAAGATTTTTGAATTCTTTTTAAGAATGATGGGGTTTGAATGGGTCAGAGGTAGTGTCCCAAACCCTCTGTCTTGACAAGAGAGCCATTGCAGATGCCTTTCACCCTTGTGTAATTTTTGCTGGGGAGTGACAGCTCCTATATTAGGATGTGAAAATGTCTGCAATCAGAAAATACAGCATGTTTCCGAAATAACAAAAATGGTGCACGTTCTAAATGCAACTCTTCTCCAAGCCACGTTTCACTCCTGTTCTGATCAAAGCGCAAGCTGTAATCCTCCACTCAGCAACTCTGGAGCATTCTGGAGGCCCCAAATGAGGAGGAAGTCATATAAATGGGCTTGAACCAGCAGGCGAACAGAGGTGTGGAGTGGCATTGTAGGTGGAGAATGAAAATACGAATCTCTTTGTCCTTAGTTATATGTGATACATTCTATGCATAGGATATCAATTCTATCTAATGAGAAAATGTACAGCTCAGCCATTTGGCAATGGGCAGCAGACTTTGTGTAAGCATCTGGCCTAGGAATAATCTGACAAACAGCAATACACCAAAATTGTGTTAGATAATTTTTAAAGAACTATTTGTCAGCCTGAATTCTCATTCCTGGGATGTTATTCATCAACCCCATGATTTAAATGACAGTTGGCTACAAGGTTTACTTTGCAGTCTGCAGTCCAGGCGATCACATTCCCATAATCCTCTGCGTGTGTCTTCTTTATTGATAAAGATGCAATAACTTCTATGGCCTCTCACCTTGACGCTCTGCTGGAAATGTGAACTTCATTCTCGGGTGCGTCTGAGTAAATAAAGGCATAAGGAGAAGGACTAAAATGAGGAATTAATTCTTTGCGCATCCTGCAGAAGTCGAAGCAGCTTAACAGATGTTCTGTACCAGTGGGGCACCTACAGCAACTTGTAAATTCATGGCGGTGACTGCAATTATGTTATTAACTGAACATTCTGCAACTTCAAAATATGAGACCTACTGTCATCAGCCCAGGAATCAGCAAAAGAATAGTGGTAGCTTTTCCAGACTCTCTGGCATTATCTTTATAAGAAATAGGATCATCATATGTACCGAGTCTCTTGAATGTTCTTCCCTGTCTTTAAACTCTTGTCCCTTCCATCACATCTACTCAGTCACTTCTATCGAACTCGATTTCACCATGACTGTGAAGCCCTTGGCCCCTGCCTGTCTCCCCAGTTCATCAGATCCCAGCTGGCGTCCACATCTTTCCTCCCCAGGCTTAGATCTCAGGGGCAGCTATTTCAAACAGCCTAGCACCAGAACTGTGAATGTGGAAGCCCATACCTGTATTCCTCCCCCATATTCTAATTGATACAGCCCAGCTCTGGATTAGTAGAGGAACCCATTTTCTCCAAGCCCATTTCTGAGCTTCTAAGAAGGGCTGGAAATCTTGAGCTATTTGAACACTGTGTAAAAACCAGCATACGACATGTTGTTTAGAAAAATGTTTACATTGAGGAGTGGCTCAATTGAACTAATTCCTCACATACTTATTTTTTTGGGGTGAGAACACTTAAAATCTATTCTCTTCACCCTTTTCAAAAATACAATACATTGTTATTAACTATAGTCACCATGTTGTGCAGTAGATCTCTTGAATTTCTAACCAAAATTTTGTATCCTTTGACCAACATCTCCCCAACTCCTACCTCCCCAAGCTCCTGGTAACAACCATTCTATTTTCTACTTCTATGTATTCAACTTTTTTAGATTCCACATAAACGAGATCCAAGAATCTGCATTTTTAACAGACATCCGGGTGACTCCTATGACATTGTCCCACGGATCATGCTTTCAAATAGTTTACTCTTGGGTAAGGAGGTGAATCCATGAAACATTTTAATCATCTGGTCTTATTGTACTATAGCAGCATATTTTATGAATTAGTACATGGATATTTGATAAGCCTGTTTTTCACAAGGACCACTTATCTGTTCACTGTTTCGTAATTTGTAAGAAGGCTCAGGAGTGTTAAGTGGTCTATCCAAAGTCATCAACTCAAAATCCAATGTTATAATACAGGATTCTGATTCTAAGTTTATCATTCACCCCACTTTTCCCAAAGTGGCTCTACAGATTCACAACAGGGAATAAACAACATGGTGGCAACTACCATTACAACATTTCCAGATACCTTATGTACAAACACTCCACATGTAGGTCACTTTGAACTGCTCAGCTGACTGTCTTATTATGGTTGGAGTAGAGACATTTTTTAACAAGGCTTCCCACTTTTTTAAAAAACTGTATTACTCCTCCAATAGGAAAGGGTAAACTTGAGAGTAACTCAGGTTATATTTAATAATAACTGAGGCAGGGTCCCAGGAAACAGACTGTAAGATCTGCTTGCAGGAGGTATATTAAGTAATGTTCTCTGGATCAACACCTGTGGGAGAGATGGGGCAAGGATGCAGGGAGGGACACAAAAAGGAGTTGAGTAGCGGTACAGCTACAGCAGAACCTCAAGCGATCTCATAGTGATCACCCTTCAGAGTTGTTCTCCCCCAGGCAAAGAACCAGGGCATTCTGTGCCCCATGACTGCATGCCCCTGGGAGGGCATGTGACTTTGGGCCAGGACACTCTCTTCAGCTGCAGGTAATTCCCAGTGAACCATCAGCCATAGCAAAAGCTGGGAGAATGAGCATCTTATCCTGAGCCAGGAGCAGGGAGGATCTAGGTGGCACATCACAGCGTCTACTGCAAGGAATAAGTTCCTTAACCTGTAGGACAATAAGCAATAATGCTACTTTAAAAAAAAAAAAAAGTAGGCAAATTTGAGAATATTAAGAGCACTTGAAGTTATTGAAAATTTCTTCTCTTACTTTGATCTTGAGTCCAAAATCTATATCTTAGACATAAACAAACTTTTTTGAGCAGTGACTAACTTCAAAGACGTGATGTTTTTGTTCTCATTATCTTTTAATGCACTAGGAGAAGTAAGCAATGATTCAGACTTAAGTGTTCATTTTTGCAAAATACAAGTTCAGAGGATTGAATAAATGTAACTAAATCCTGATTCTAAGGACAAAATAAATGGAACTAATACTAGTTTTATGGGAGCTGAATGAAAGTGTTTGCAGTTGATAGAAAGTATTATCTCGTCTTTGAAATGAGTGATAAGATCAATAAAAAAAATCTCATTGCTGCTTTTTCCCTAATTCCCTATTTGCCCGTATAAAACTTTCATTTTAAGACGCCCAGTCAAATGCTCATGAAGTAATATCATCCCCAGTGAAATCAAATAAATTGATAAAGGTAAACTTCTCTTGTGTAATCAGAGATACCTGAAACTCTGGAAAACATAATGAAGATATTCTTATCCTTAAACTTGGGTTGTACATTCAATATTAGTTAGTTTGTTCAGGTTCACACAGTAATTAACTGCTGCCTTGTTATTTAGGAAGACTTCGAGGGAAACACATTCAAGGCCCTTTATTGAGATTTGAGATTGAACAATTGCACCTTCATCTCTGAAAGAATCACTTCAGGATTGTTCCCCCGATCGCCCAGTGGGGCTAAGAAATAGCTTTTGTGGGTCTCAGAAGGAGAAGAGGAATAAGACTATTTTTATACCTCCCCTTCCTATAGCATAAATTTAGCAGATAACTGGTTGGGGGTGGCATTAGTGAAGTTCAAAAAGGGATGGGACTATACATGCCTGTGTAAGTCTCAAAATTCCAGATTTGGAAGGAAACTTGAGAGCACCCTGCCTTATTTCAGACCATCTGATGCGTCCAGGTCCTCCCTTCTTTACCGCCTGGAAGATGTCCACACAAGGATGGCAGGAGATTTTATTTTCCCCTTTGGCACCCACTAACTTGAGTTTGGTTCCTCGTGGATAAAGGATTTTAATTTTTATTTTTTATACTGTTACTCGGGTCCAGGGAGGAGATAGACTTTTAGCATAATAAGGTGGCAGGTAGATGCCAACAGGAACTATACTAATAGAAGTAGTTGAACTACATTTTTAGATATTGCATCCAGAGGCAAGCTTTCTGTGAGCACATCTTCCTGTTCTCCTCTTTGAGTTCCAGATTTGGAGCATCCCTGATCCTTCCCAAGAGCAGAGACCAGAGAAACAGAGAGTGGGTATGCATCCACACAGATGCCAAGGACAAGAGGGGGCAGGATTGGAGCGGCTCATTGACACACAGTTTGCTGCCCTCCCCCTACCCCACAATCACCAGACTTTCTGATTCCATAGACCTGGGCCGAGGCCCAAGAATTTTCAACACGTTCCCAGGTGATGCTGATGTTGCTGGTCTGGAGACCACATATTGAGAACCGCTATACTAGAATGTTCCCCCCAGCCCAAAATTTAGAATATATTTAAAAACAGGAATGCATCTTAAAATGACATCATTCTCCAAAAGCAGATATAGAAGAGCTGCTCTCAGAGCCCAAGGTAGAGAAGATAAAGAATTTGGAGATACCTCAGAGAGCTAAAAATAGAAATACCATTCGACCCAGCAATAACACTATTAGGCATCTACCCAAAAGAGCACAAAACATTCTATGATAAAGACATCTGCACCCAAATGTTTATGGCAGCACAATTCACTATTGCAAGGATGTGGAAACAACCCAAGCGCCAGTCAATCCATGAGTGAATTGTTAAAATTTGGTATATATATATGCAATGGAATACTACTCAATCATAAGAAATGACAGCGATCTAGCACCTCTTATACTTTCCTGGATTAAACTGAAGCCCATTATCCAAAGTGAGGCACCACGAGATCAGAAGAATGGGCTCCACTTGTACTCGTCATCAAATTGGTACTAACTGATCAACACTAGGGTACTCACATGGCAGTAATACTCTCCAGGGATTAGGGGGATGGGGGGGTAAACCCACAACTAAAGGACACGGGGAGCATTGTAGAGGGGAAGGGCATGCCTCTAACCCTCGCTTGGGTGAGGCAAAGACATAAAGCGTAACCATAATGTTTGTACCCTCATAACACCCTGAAATAAAAAAAAAAAAAGAGTCCACACAACCTGGCCAGGATATCCTCGAGGAACACAGAGCGCTTAGGCTGCACGTATGTACACATCTCATCTAAAGATTCTTAGTTGGACCTGGCAAGGTGAGCCAATTTTTTTCCCCAAACCAGCACCCAATCTGCTCTCAGCTGCTGTGGCTGTTCTCACTGAATCACTTTATCATAGTGGGTGGCAACTTGAAGAGGAATTGAAGCCTTGATCAGTGTACAGCCTTCAATGTATGTCTATAACCTTTTTTTAATTATTGTTTGTTATTATGGGGGTACAGATGTTCAGGTTACGTATGTTGCCCTTGCCCCCCCATCCCCCCAAGTCCCAGTTCCAAGCGTGTCCATCTCTCGGATGGTGCACATTGCACTCTTTGTGTTTGCATATACCCGTCCTCTCCTTCCCCTTGCCCCTTCCCCCCCGCCACCGTACATCCAATAGCTGTTATTCTTACATGTACACTTGTGTGTTGATCAGTTAATACCAATTTGATGGTGAGTACATGTGGTGCTTGTTTTTCCATTCTTGGGTTACTTCACTTCGTAGAATACGTTCCAGCTCTATCCAGGAGTGTACAAGAGGTGCTATATCACCATTGTTTCTTAAAGCTGAATAGTACTCCATGGTATACATATACCACGTTTTATTAATCCACTCATGTATTGATGGACACTTGGGTTGTTTCCACATCTTTGCAATTGTGAATTGTGCTGCTATAAACATTCGGGTGCAGGTGTCTTTTTCATACAGCAACTTTTGTTCTTTTGGGTAAATGACCAGTAATGGGATTGCTGGATCAAATGGTAATTCTACTTGTAGCTCTTTAAGGTATCTCCATATTGCTTTCCACAGAGGTTGCAGTAGTTTGCAGTCCCACCAGCAGTGTATGAGTGTTCCTATCTCTCCGCATCCATGCCAACATTTACTGTTTTGGGACTTTTTGATAAAGGCCAGTCTCACTGGAGAGAAGTGATATCTCATTGTGGTTTTGATTTGCATTTCCCTGATGATTAGAGATGTTGAGCGTTTTTTCATATGTTTTTGGGCTGTTACTCTGTCTTCTTTTGAAAAGTTTCTGTTCATGTCCTTTGCCCACTTTTTGATAGGGTTTTTTGATTTTTTTCTTGTTGATTTTCCTGAGTTCTAACTAGATTCTAGTTATCAGCCCTTTATCAGATTTGTAGCATGGAAAAATTTCCTCCCATTCTGTAGGTTGTCTGTTTGCTGTTGTGACAATTTCTTTGGCTGTGTGGAAGCTTTTTAATTTGATCAGGTCCCATTTATTTATTTTGGTTGTTGCTGTGATTGCCTTGGGAGTCTTCTTCATAAATTCTTTGCCTAGGCCAATGTCTAGAAGAGTGTTTCCAACATCTTCCTCTAGAATTCTAATAGTTTCACTCCTCAGGTTTAAATCTGTTACCCAGCGTGAGTTGATTTTTGTGAGAGGTGAAAGGTGTGGATCCTGGTTCAGTCTTCTATATATGGCTATCCAGTTTTCCCAGCACCATTTACTGAATGAGGATTCTTTTCCCCAGTGTATGTTTTGGTCTGCTTTGTCAAAGATTAGGTGGCTATATGAGAATAGTTCTATACCTTGGTTCTCAGTTCTGTTCCACTGGTCAATGGCTCTGTTTTTGTGCCAGTACCATGCTGATTTTAATATTACAGCTTTGTAATAGAGTTTGAAGTCTGGTAAATTGATGCCTCCCATTTTGTTTTTATTGCCTAGAATTGTTTTTGCTATGTGGGGTCTTCTCTGGTTCCATACAAAGTGCAGAATTAATTTTTCTACATCTGTGAAGAATGATATTGGTATTTTAATAGGGATCACGGTGAATCTGTAGATCACTTTGGGTAGTATAGACATTTTAACAATGTTGATTCTGCCGACCCACGAGCATGGTATGGTTTTCCACCTGTTTACATCTTCTGCTATTTCCTTCCTCAATGTTTCATAGTTCTCCCTGTAGAGGTCTTTTACCTCCTTAGTTAAATATATTCCTAGATACTTTATTTTCTTTGTTGCTATTGCGAAGGGAATTGAATCTTTGATTTGGTTTTCTGTATGACTGCTGTTGGCGTATGTGAAAGCCCCTGATTTGTGTGTATTTATTGTGTATCCTGAAACTTTACTGAATTCATTTATCAGTTCCAGTAGCCTCTTGGTTGAATCCTTGGGGTTTTCCAGATATAGTATCATATCATCAGCAAATAGTGACAGTTTGATCTCTTCTGTTCCCATTCATATGCCTTTAATACCACTCTCTTGCCTGATTGCTGTGGCCAGGACTTCCAGCACTATGTTGAATAGAAGTGGAGAGAGTGGGCAACCTTGTCTGGTTCCAGTTCTAAGTGGGAATGCTTTCAATTTTTCCCCATTCAGTATGATGTTGGCTGTGGGTTTGTCATAAATAACTTGTATCATTTCTAGGTAAGCCCCATCTGTGCCTGTTTTGTTAAGCGTTCTTATCATAAAAGGGTGTTGAATTTTGTCAAATGCCTTTTCTGCATCAATTGAGAGTATCATATAGTTTTTGCTTTTGCTTCTGTTTATGTGGTGAATTACATTTATAGATTTGAGTATGTTGAACCATCCCTGCATCTCTGGGATGAAGTCCACTTGGTCATGGTGGATTATTTTCTTAATAAGCACCTGGATTTGGTTAGCTAGAATCTTGTTGAGAATTTTTGCGTCTATATTCATAAGGGATATATTCATACTTCCATATAGTCTGTAGTTTTCTTTTTTTGATGCATCCTTTCCTGGTTTTGGTATCAGAGTTATGTTGGCTTCATAAAACATGTTGGGGAGGAGTCCATCCTTCATGATGTTGTGGAATAATTTCTGCAGGATGGGCGCCAGTTCTTCTTTGTAGGTGTGGTAAAATTCAGGTGTGAAACCATCTGGTCCGGGACTTTTCTTTTTTGGAATTTTTTTTGTTGTTGTTGTTTTTGGGTTTTTTTTTTTTTTTTGAGACAGAGTCTCTCTCGCCTGGGGCGAGTGCCGTGGCGTCAGCCTAGCTCACAGCAACCTCAAACTCCTGGGCTCAAGCAATCCTACTGTCTCAGCCTCCCGAGTAGCTGGGACTACAGGCATGCGCCACCATGCCCGGCTAATTTTTTCTATATATATATTTTTAGCTGTCCAGTTAATTTCTTTGTATTTTTGGTAGAGACGGGGTCTCGCTCTTGCTCAGGCTGGTCTAGAACTCCTGAGCTCAGAACTATCCGCCTGCCTCGGCCTCCCAGAGTGCTAGGATTACAGGCGTGGGCCACCGCGCCTGGCCATGGAATGTTTTTTATTGCCGTTTCAATTTCAGTCCTTGATATTGGTCTGTTCAAGAATTCTATTTCTTCCTCGTTGAGCCTAGGGAGGCTGTGTGTTTCTAAAAATTTGTCCATTTCCTCCACGTTTTCCAGTTTGTGTGCATAGAGATTTTTGTAATATTCATAAATTATATCTTGAATCTCCTCAGCATCGGTTGTAACTTCTCCTTTTTTGTTCCTGATGGAGCTTATTAGAGTTTTTTCTTTTCTGTTTTTCGTGAGTTTAGCCAGGGGCATGTCAATTTTGTTTACTTTTTCAAAGAACCAACTTTTTGTTTTATTAATCTTCCATACAGTTTCCCTGTTGCCAATTTCATTAAGCTCTGATTTGATCTTAATAATTTCCCTTCTTCTGCTGGGTTTGGGGTTGGTCTGTTCTTATTTTTCCAGTTCTTTGAGTTGATTCATTAGGTTGTCTGTTTGTGATCTTTTTGACTTTTGGATATAAGCATTTATGGAGATAAACATTCCTCTCAGGACTGCTTTGGCTGTGTCCCACAGATTTTGGTAACTTGTGTCACCTTTGTCATTTAGTTCAAAGAATCTTTTGATTTCCATCTTTATTTCATCATTTATGAAGGAATCGTTCAGCAGGGAGTTGTTTAATTTCCATGACTTTGTATAGAGATGAGTGTTTCTGCTGGGGTTGATTTCTATATTTATTGCACTGTGATCTGAGAAGATGCATGGTATAATTTCTATTTTTTTAAATTTTTTGAGGCATTCTTTGTGTCCTAGTATATGATCAATCTTAGAGAATGTCTCATGAGCTGCTGAGAAGAATGTATATTCTGTGTTTTTTGGGTTAAATGTCCTGTATATGTCAGTCAGGCCCATTTGTTCTAAGGTTCTGTTTAAGTCCATAATTTCTTTGTTAATTTTCTGTTTGGAGGATCTGTCCTGTGCTGTCAGTGGGGTGTTGAAATCTCCGACTATAATGGTGTTGCTGTTCATCAGATTATTTAGGTTAAGTAAAGTTTGCTTTATGAATCTGCGTGCACCTAGGTTGGGTGCATACATATTTAGAATTGTTATGTCTTCTTGTTGAACTGTACCCTTCACCATTATATAGTGGCCCTCTTTGTCTTTCATTACTTTTGTTGATTTAAAAACTAAGTCATCTGAGATCAAAACTGCTGCACCAGCCTTCTTTTGGCTTCCATTTGCTTGAAATATTGATTTCCACCCCTTTACCTTGAGTCTTAATGCATCCTTGCAGGTTAGATGCATTTCCTGAAGACAGCAGATACCTGGCTTGTATTTTTTTAACCATTCGGCCAGTCTATGTCTCTTGAGAGGTGAGTTCAAGCCATTCACATTTATTGAAAAAACTGATAAATGGGGTAAATTGTTCATCAAACTGTTGAGTTGCTTTTTGTTGCTTTGTTTTCTCTCTTGAGCCATTGTGGATTCTAGCCTCTGATCTTCAGCTTTTGAGTGGTTTTACATTCATGAGTGTTTATTGTGCTGGTCCTTGTGTAATTCAGCTTTGAGTACTTCTTGGAGAGCTGGTCTTTTCTTGGTGAATTCCCACAGACTTTGTCTGTCTGAGAATGTCTTTATTTCTCCTTCATATATAACACTTAGTTTTTCAGGGTACAGAACTCTAGGCTGGGCATTATTCTGTTTCAGAAGAGTGAGAATGGGGCCCCAGGCTCTTCTTGCTTGTAGGGTTTCAGTTGAGAAGTCTGAAGTTATTCTGATAGGCTTTCCTTTGTATGTTACTTGTTTCTTTCACCTTACCACTCATAGAAGGGCCTCTTTCGTGGCTATTTTGATCAATCTGATGACTGCGTGACATGGTGTCTTTCTATTTGCATTGAATCTCCCTGGGGTCCACTGCGCTTCTTGTATCTATATATCTAGATTTTTAGCAAGGCCTGGGAAATTCTCCTCTATTAAATCTTCAAATAGGTTATCCAGCCCTTGCGTGGTTTCTTCTTCGTTTTCTGGAAGACCGATCATTTGCAGGTTTGGTTTTTTCACATAATCCCCCATTTCCTGTAAACTTGTTTTTTTCTTTATTTTCTGCTCCATCTCTGTGACTGACTTATTCATTTGGAAGGAGCTGTCTTCAATCTCTGAGATTCTTTCTTCTGTTTGGTCTACCCTGTTCTTGAGGCTTTCCACAGTGTTTTGAAGTTCCCTGAACAAGTCCTTTATTTCCGGGAGTTCAGTTTGATTTTCATTTAATATTTCAATTCCTTTAGTGAATTTTTCTTCCAAGTCCTGGATTTTTTTTTGTGGTTTCCTTGTGATGGTTATCCATTTTTCCTTGCATATCATTGAGCTTACTTACAATCCATGTTTGGAATTCTTCTTCTGTCATTTTAGTATTCTGGACCTGGTTAGTGTTCATTGCTAGAGGGCTGGTGTTCCTCTTTGGGGGTGTGCTTTCCATTTGATTTTTCATAATTCCAGAAATCTTTTGCTGGGTCCTTCCCATCTGGATCTGCTGTTACTTTTGTTTTGTTCTGCCACTAGAGGGAGCCGCTAGTATGTTGTCCAGGGTTCTCTTGATGGGAGGGGTTACTTGGGGAGCTTGTTTTGGTCTCTTGCCGGGGTTTTTATTCCCTAGTCGCGGGTTTCTCTGTTGGTAGCTGACCGGAGGCGGAAATGCAATCCTACCGGATGACCTGAACCGGTCTGGCAAGGAAAGTCACTGGGCTGTCAGCTATTGGTCAGTGCCAAAGCCCCAGGGACTGGCGCTTGTCACAGAGGGGGAGTGGCTTTTTATGTCTCACTGCTGCAAGCTCACAGGCCGTGCAAAAGACGCTGGCCAGGGGGCGGGGCTGGCTCACCAGTCTGCCCAACACCCCAGCGCCTTCAGCTTCCACAGGTGTCTTCCCCTCTCAGCTGAGGAGGCACTCAGAATTCACCGCTCAAATAATCGGGCCTGGCTGATTGACTTTAAGTCCTAGAAGGGCTGAGCTGGTTGCAAGGGCTCCTAGGCTGGGGGAGAGGAGCCGATCCGCACTGTACTGCAACCTGCTGTGGGCCCTGAGCTGGCGTTGGCCCGCCCCCAGGGCACTGGCTCCAGAGGGAGCCGCTCAGGGGCTGGGAGGTACCCATCAGGGAGTCAGTCGAGTCACCAGGGTGCTCCGCTGTCTCCTTTATGTCTCCCTCCCCCAGTCTCACACCAGACCAGCAATAGCTCTCGCTTCTACGGGCCCACCCTGAGCAGTCCCAGTCGCCAGTGGCAGTTTCCAGGTTAGAGTCCTCTACTCAATAATCACCTCCCCGTTCAGGACCCGCCGGGTGCCAGAGACCAGCTTCCTGACTCCTAACTGCCTCTGGAGGTACCCCAGACCAGCTCCTCCCCTGTCCGGCGCAGTTCTGATGGAGCTCCGGGAAGTTCAAGTTGCTTCCAGCTCGTATCCCCTCTCCGCTGAGCCCCATGTTTCCGGACACAATTCTACATCCACTTCACACAAGCCCCTGCCTCTCGGTGGGCTTGTAAGTCAGTGGGGAAGCTAGACTGTCTCGTGAGGGACTCATCCCGGTGCACTTACTGGCCAGGCTGGCGCCACCGTCTCATGCTCCACTCTCTATTGTCTGTCCGCGCTTTCCAGGTTTTGCATTCCAATCTCCCGTTTGCCTTATTCTTTTTCCAGATTTGTGTGTGCCCTGCTGAATCTCCACCGATTCACCTCACTGTTTTTGCAGGAGAGCGATCCGGTCGTGTGTAGCAGACCGAGATCTATGTCTATTTCTCTGGAGGCAGGGAACCAGGAGGCTACCTTAACTCTGTCATTTTTCTCTCCCCCATGTACAGTTTTTCTGTCTATGCCCCTTTCGTAACAATGGCCTCTATGGTTTTTGTGGAAGCTCTAGTGCTAGGCAGAGCACAACCCTACCACACACATCATCAGGATGTCGGCAAGGATGAAAACCTGTCTCAATTGTTATGTTCATCTGTTCTCAAGCCAGACACAGTTGTCTTTCTTCCTCTGGGTAATTCCAGCTGCTCTGTCCTGTGACTCAGGATAGGACAGCAGATGTGTCCATCTCTGCTGGTTTTCTGGTATTCTGTGACTCACGCCCAGTTTTCTAGAGGCATTTTTGGCTGTTAGTGTATAATGGGTTAATATCTTTGGAGAAGAGAAACAACCATTACCAGAGCTGTGGTATGGATTGCAACAAAGATGTTCATGGTAACAAAAGTGAGGAAAAAATCAAACTATGCAGCGGTAATGCAGTTAGTGATTGTGAGGCATTGACAAAACAGAATATATGTTGACTATTAAAAGTTACGCTTTTGAAGACTGGAAAATTCTCAATGCAATGGCAGATAAAAAAAGAGAGAAACCTTAGGAGACTAGATTTTTTGTTTTTTTCTTTGTATTTTCTGTATTTTCAAGTGTGTGTGTGTATATATATATATATACATATATTCACACTTAATTTTTTACAAAATATAGTTAAAAAGAAATAAGTTAGATAAATCTAATAGACAACAGGTTCCAGATAAATTCTGTGGAAAGTAAGATATTCTAGTTCCTTATCATTGCTGTATATTTAATTACCATTAGTTTTGTTTTAAATCATACCATGAGAAAATCTCCTTGTCATAGAGTAAGCCGAGCCTTAGGTTTACTATATTAAATGAAATAACCTCCTTTGAGAGTAACCTGGTACTGTCCACATTAAATTATAACATATATCTGGGACTTCTCTTCAATGCCTGACAAGCAAAATGAAATTTGATGGTACATATATGTTTTAGCTCTCATTGGTAGGGAAAATTTACCTTTCATTACGAGTGTGATATTTATACCATTTAGTGAATCCCCAAATTGGCAAGTCTTATAGTAAGGTAAACGAAACAACTCTCAAAGTTTTTATTTTCAATTTAAGTGGCCTCTTTAAAAAAATGTGGATCAGGCAACCGTTAGTTGTAGGCAACTGTAGTCACTTCTCACCTCTGTGTGTGGTACCTGCTTCTTAGTTCTTTGGTTGCTTGTGATTATTATAATTTTAGCTGAAAGGGCATCATAGAGTTTTCTAGCATGTGGGGGGCATAGATTTCTTTCCAGGGGGCCACATTGATCGAGTAAGCCAGTAAATTAACAGCGAAAGAACACCATTAAATTTTAAACTTAATTGCCTTCTCCTCCTAATTTCTATAGATAGAATCAATAGATGCCAGAGAAAAGTTTAAGGAGTTATTTAGCAAGCATCCATTTCCTGGAACATGGTGGGAAAACCACTGCTTCATCTCAGAGTTGGTGCAAACAACTTGCAACTCCAATGCTGTCACTTGTAAAGTTTTTATCAAAAGCCTGCATTTTTATTCATTTTTTGATTATCCCTTTTTTTGACACCTAAATGGGAATTTTAGCTATGTAGTAAGTTTGATTTTCTATCGAATTATGCCCCAGCTATCTTTACCTGTTGAGTTGTGTTTCTTCTCTACTCCATCTCTGTCACTCGTAAACTCCCTTTCCATCTCCATGGTGAATCTTGAATCTGCATCCTGTGTTCCAGATTTTTATAGAGAAGAATAGTTTGGTATAAAATACTGAGCATGTCCACATACCCAAGAACAAGCTCTGCCAGTTGATGTTTGGTGTCACATTGGGTGAAGTCAAAATCTGATAACGGGTATATATATTTTTTTAATTTGGGAGGGTGATTGGCATTCAGTTTATTCTTCTTGCTCTGTACCTGCTGAATTATGGGCCACAGCTTAACAGGCAATTTCATAGCCTCTTGAACAACCATCTTGAATAAGATGGATACTGTTACAAAAAAAAAAAGAATATGAAGTTTAAGACAAATTCATTGGGCTACATGGATTAAAACAGTACTATTTATTGAGTGGATAGGCTTATGTTTTTCACTTTATTTTAAAAATAAATGTTTTATGTAATACTTTATAGATTTGAGTCAGCACATTCTTGATAAGGCAGGATGCTATTTCATGATTATAGGCAAAGGAAAATTGATTCCATGCCATTTTCTTTAGCCAAGCAGGGATGAGCCAAGAATACTACCACCATCACCCCAATTTTTGTTCATTTGTTCAGCACCTACCCTGTACCAGGTGCTGGTCTATTTGCTGGAGCTATGTAGAAAAAGAAGTGGATAAAACCCTGCCTCTCATTCAGCCTCCAGGCTAATGGGGGCAGAAGGCAAATAGAAATGCAAAAAGTACAGAAATGCATTCATAAGATAATTTCAAGTAGTGAAATTACCATAAGGAAAACAAAACTGGGTAAAGGGCTGGAACATTGGGGTGGAGGGAGCTTCTTTAGACTGGCCAGAGAAGGCCTCTCAGAGACAGTACGTTTGAATGGACAAGAAGGAGGCAGTCTGGTAAAGTTTTCTGAAGAGCAGTGACAGCAGGTTCAGAATCTTCAAGGTAGGAATTAGTCCATAAGTTTTTGAGAATAGTCAGAAGCCCCTTCTGGTTGGAGTGCAATGAGGCGAAGGAGGGAGTGGCCTCAGGTGAAGGAGGGAGTGGCCTGAGGCGTGGGACTGAGGGAAGCCAGAATCACATGGTGTAGGGCCTTGGAGAACACAGTCAGAGGCACGGATGTTTCTGTCTGTGCAATGGGTGAGTTTTGGAGGGTTTTAAGCAAGGGCAATAATATTATATGATTTTAAAAAAAACAATGTAGCCAATGCCTACTATTTAAAAATAAGTTGAAGGCAGGAGGATGGTTTAAAGGCAGAGTAGTAATGAGGTATCCTTTTTTTCTACATGCTCATGTAGTTCTATGTATTTAGAATAAACACGGAACTACGTGACTTGCTAAGTGTAAAAGGAGAGGAGAAATCAAAGAGATACTTTAACTCCTGACACTGCTTTCCCCTCCCTCCTTACTCTACAGAACCCTGAATTTATTTGGACAGCAGTATGCTTAGGGAAGGGCAGCCCATTCTCCAGCCCCAGAAATGAGTCATCATGTCCTAAGACATACCTAGCAAATCCCATCCCCTTTGCTGGTGATTGACTTAGAGTGGGCATGTGACTTTATTCTAGATACTGGAGGAGAAGATTCCTTATTGGCAGTGGGAGGGGAGAGAAGCAGAGAGTAGTGATAAACTTCTGTCAAGGTTATAGCTTCCTGGTAAAAACTGAAACAACAGGAGCCCTCCTCCTCTTTATGCCTTGAATCCTACTGGGGACAACTAGCATAGCAGCAGCCACCTGGTAGTCACACAGTGACCAAACTCAACATGCTGAGCATCACAGATTAGAAAGATAGAGTCTGAGTTTATTGAACATCAAAACTCACCTGAGCTTAATGGCTCACCCTTGTAGTCCCAGCACGTTGGGAAGCTGAGGCAGGAGGATCACTTGGCCTAGGAGTCTGAGGTTACAGTGAGCTATGATCACACCACTGCACTCCAGCCTGGGCTGAGTGAGACCCCTGTCTCTTAAAAAAAAAAAAAAAAACCCACAACACCAACTGTATAACCATTCATGTCTAGACACTTCTCAGTATCTTTAGTGCTTAAGCCATTATTGATTTGGATGCTCTATTAATTGAAGCCAAATGCATTCTAATTGATACACCTGTGTAAATATGCTAAACCCTGTCCAGTTCTTGATAATTGAAAGTGAAAGAAGTGGGTAAATCTAAAATAGCAGTGATTTAAATAACCCAGAAATTTATTTCTCAAGCTAAAGTCTAGATGTAAATATTTCAGGACTAGAATAGTGGGTCTTCTATCTTGTTCTCCTGCCACTGGTGAACTCTGTTCTATTCCAAAAGTCACTTCGTGAGGCAAGGTGGCTGCTCCAGCTCCAGCCACCATGTTGATATTCCAACCAGCAGAAAAGAGGAAAGACAGAGAAAGATATGGCCTTTCCTTTTAAGGACAACATTTATTTCCATTTATACCTTAGTCACATGAAGTCACGTGAATCTACCCTTAGTCACATGAATACTCTTAGCTAGAAAACATTGTCTTTTTGCTAGGAAATTTTGTACACAGCTAAAACTTAGGGATTCAATTACCAAAAGAAAAAGAAAATAATATCCTGGGCAGGGGGGTGAGGGAAATAACAGGCAGTCTCTGCCATAGACGGTGTATCAAAAGACCAACAATTATTAGTCTGTTGAGAACTGATTGTGTTGTTTAATTGCAGTGGTTGTACCTACCATTTGTTGAGTGTGTTAGCCTTTGTGCTTGAACTGGCTGCCAAATATTCCACTTCTCCCTCTACTTCTGGGCACATGGTAGGTTTATGCATTTCCTGGCACTCTTGAGGTCGGGCAAGGTAGGAGTGAAGTGGCATGCTTCTCTTCTTGGCAAAGCATTATTTATTAATGTGACACCATACGGAAAGTTTCTCCTGTAGCTGGCAATGTTCCAGGTAGTAGCTGCCTTGTTGCTTTAATTCCCAGAGTATAAACAATAGTGAGATGGAGCAGAAACCCCAGGCAATCTATGTGGGCAAGTAAATGAGAAATAAATCTTTGTTTTAAGCCACTGAGATTTGAAGATTGTTTGTCCTCCTGGTATAACCCAGCCTATCTTGACTAATATAATACATGTATTTTCTCTTAAATTATAGCAACCCTAAAATGCCATCCCCACTTTTCAGATGTTTATAGAAAGTAGATGACCTGTCAAAGACCACGTCCCATGAAACACTGGGCTCTGAATGAACATCCCTTGAAACATTGGGCCCCAGTATAAAACCTTGAGCCTTTCCAGTTATCCACACTCCAATCCTAATGTTGAACTGCTTATTTATCCCTGTGATAAATGCCATTGGCCAAACTATATTTTTCAGCTCCTCCTGGATGCTCACAACCCTTGATTTCAATATTTTTGTTTTAACATTAGCTCATTAGCAAGGAGCAATCATACTAAGACCATATTTATGGGTAGATGATTTTAAAGAAAAAATTATTCAATGACACTTGTCAAAAATGGTAAGGAAGGCTTTATTTAAGGTGGGGGGGTGGAAATTGAGACCACTGCAATGGGGTCTTGCAATGGGTGAAAGAGATTGGCTCAACTCCAAATACCGCATGGGCAGGTGGGAATTTACAGCCAAGGAGCAGGGTATGGGGGTCAGTGGGTAGAAAATTACTAAGAGGAAACATCAGGGGTGTGGGAAGATTCTGGCTAAACTGACCAAATAGGATTCTTGCTGAAGGCAGGCCAGGGTGATCAGACTTCACCTGGAGGATGGTGGGGGATGAGGAACACAATTAGATGTTGAGGGTGAGCAGATTTTAAGGGTAGGAGGTTCTGGCTAAACTGACTTAGCGGGATTCTTGCTAAAATTGGACAACCCAAAGACAAACATGGAAATCTAAAAGTCAGGCCAAGTTGAAAAAGAGATCAGGGAAGCCTGAGTAGAATTTGGCTGATGACAGAATATTTGTCAGTAAATGTTCCAGAAACTGGAAAGAGTCATAAACCTTATATGCATTATAGTAAAGATTTAATGGGTCCCCTCTGTCTTTTGAAAAGTAAAGATAACTATGGACCTTACTGTGATGTCAAGATACGATTATCCCATCCTTCTTAAATCCTCTTAAATTTTCTTCCAGTAACACAAATCACTTCCACTTTGAGAAGACCATAAAAAAAACAAGAGATACCAAAAGCAAGTTTTAAAATTTTTGAATGTTCTAAAGATTTACATTTAACAAATTTATGCTTCTGATTCAAAACAAAAGCAACAGTATAATTGTTATTCACACCATAAAAATAGGAAGTAAAAAATATTAATTTGTGATATCTAGACTAGGAAGGTAGGGATCTAGAAATGGCATAGAAGTTGAAATATGTATGAAGAACATATTTTTCTTTCAATCCTATATTGTGCCTCTGAGACCATGTGTATAAAATTTTATTTGACAGTATCATCAAAAGACTAAATTGAGGTTCTTTGTATTTCTCAGATATGAATTAAATTACTCTCCTGGTGCAACACGCTCTGCTTCCTGCCTTTAGCTTTTCCCCAGGCAGAGCACCTCCACTGCTAGGTTGGGCCAAGACAGGAAGCAGCAGATGAAACTCAAATGGGTCACACTGACCACTTCTTATGTATTCCCATCAAGGGTTTAGCCCAAGAGGGTACTGAAACGATTGGATAAAAGGAAGTTTTTAGATTATCAGCGGATTTCAATTACAGTATTTGTGCTCCCCTAGACCCCTATTACTATCAATAGTTAAGAGTTAGCAATATTGTGGAGATTTATGGGGCTGCTTCACTGGTTAGCTACATCCAACCTGGAGCCCATGTTATCAGCACTGTTCTATTATCTTCAAATCTGGTTTCTAAGAAAGACATATGTTTGCTGCCTGCATGACTTTAAAAACTGCCAACTCATCAATAGCTACATCATTTTTAGTAAGAAATAAATTCCACGAGGTGTCAAATTATTCTTTGTTAAAGTGGTTGGTTCATTGGAAAGTCACAGAAGAGGAAAAAAAGAAGAATTGAGTAATGTACCATGGTGGTTCAAACTGAAGCTCCTTTTCAAGCCGTTGTTAAGATCAGAGTTGGCAAAGGCTTAAAAGATCAGAGAGAATGCACTTGCAGTATTTTTTAGGTTTTATTTTTATAGTATTAAAATATTAAATTAATATCAAAATAATTTTATAAATATGAATGTTTATAAAATAAAATAATATTTAGTAAAATGTTAAAATTGTAGTATCCTAGCATTATAGGACACTGAAAGAAGAAATTTGATAAGGAACTCTCAGAAGACTTAATTGCTGTCCAGTGGAAAGGAGGCATGTTAACCATGGAAAAGCATAATTCATGTATCATTTTTTTTTTTGCTCACTTTCAAGATTGGCTGTCCTATTTTCTCATTTGAAGAATCAGAGAGGTATTCTATGAGACATTGGGAGCTTCGGTGGCTGTCTACAGAGGTAGCCCCGCTCTCCTACTGGGCCAGACCACTGGCTTTGATGTCAGGATAGTTTGTATTAGAATTATCATTCTGATAACTACATAGCCTTGTATCAATGACTTATGCTGTCTGTTTTCTTATTTGGAAAATGGAGATGTTAATAGCACCTATAGGGACACTATAAGGATTGAACTTTAAAAGTACATGTAGAATCCTTGAGTGATGGAACTAACTGTTCAGTATCTTGACTGCGGTGGTCCTACAACATGTGATAACATTGTTTAGAACTAAATGCACACAAATACAGGTGAAACTGGGGAAATTTGAATAAGATCAGTAGATTGTATTAATATCAATATCCTAGTTGTAATATTGTTTTGTAGTTTGGCAAAATGTTACTATGGAAAGAAACTAGGTAAAGGATACATATATTTCTCTATTATTTCTTATAATTGCATGTAAATACACAATTATCTCAATTAAAAAAATAAAAGCAGGTAGCTCAATGCCTGGAACATCATAACTCCCTAATAAGTGATAGCTACTTTACACAAAAGCACTTGCTTGTCTAACATGTTACTTAGACTACTGAAGAATAAAGAATGATAGTCAAGCTTTGAACAGAAAAATAGAAACCACTCTAGATATTTTGATTAGCTAGACATTTAATCCAGGAATGACAAATTTATACAAAAGACCTGAGGGCTGAGGTGAGGGAGAGAGGAAATAGCTAGGAGACTACTTTCAAGAAATCTTGAAGTAATTTCAAATAAGTTGGAGCCAATGATCCCAGCTGCTTTCAAGATCAAAGTGATTGTTTTTTTTCAGGGGAACCCAGAGATGATGAAGCAAAGCACTGCCCATGCGCTCAGCTGTAGTTCAGGGAAACTGTTGATCTGAACCACCTGCTTGAAACTGCCCCCAGGGAATAATGGCCTCTACTTCTCTTGCACCTTCCAAACTTCTCTCGAATCCCTCTCATCAACTGTATCTAACCAGGAACCTATGGGGATTGGGATTCTAGGAGACAGAGTCGTAAGGTTCTTCCCAGTGACAAAGAGGAAATGTAGAAGGGTATGATGATTGATTGTAATAATGACTGTGATGTGAGTCAATGTCAGACAATCCAGGACAAATAGAAAATGAAGAATTTTTCATTTTGGGACTTTTTGATAAAGGCCAGTCTCACTGGAGATAAGTGATATCTCATTGTGGTTTTGATTTGCCTTCCCCTGATGATTAGAGATGTTGAGCATTTTTTCATATGTTTTTGGGCCATTATTCTGTCTTCTTTTGAAAAGTTTCTGTTCATGTCCTTTGCCCACTTTTTGATAGGGTCGTTTGATTTTTTTTCTTGTTGATCTTCCTGAGTTCTAAATATTCTAGTTATCAGCCCTTTATCGGATTTGTAGCATGCAAAATTTTTCTCCCATTCTGTAGGTTGTCTGTTTGCTGTTGTGACAGTTTCTTTGGCTGTGCAGAAGCTTTTTAATTTGATCAGGTCCCATTTATTTATTTTGGTTGTTGCTGTGATTGCCTTTGGGGTCTTCTTCATAAATTCTTTGCCTAGGCCAATGTCTAGAAGAGTATTTCCAACATCTTCCTCTAGAATTCTAACAGTTTCACTCCTCAAGTTTAAGTCTGTTACCCAGCGTGAGTTGATTTTTGTGAGAGGTGAGAGGTGTGGATCCTGGTTCAGTCTTCTACGTGTGGCTATCCAGTTTTCCCAGCACCATTTATTGAATAAGGATTCTTTTCCCCAGTGTATGTTTTTGTCTGCTTTGTCAAAGATTAGGTGGCTATATGAGGATGGTTTTATATCTGGGTCATAAATGTTGGCCTGGATGCGGAGAGATAGGAACACTCATACACTGCTGGTGGGACTGCAAACTAGTGTAACCTCTGTGGAAGGCAATATGGAGATACCTTAAAGAGATATAATTAGAAGTGCCATTCAATCCAGCAATCCCATTACTGGGCATCTACCCAAAAGAACAAATGATACTCTATAAGAAAGACACCTGCACCTGAATGTTTACAGCAGCACAATTCACAATTGCAAAGATGTGGAAACAACCCAAGTGTCCATCAATACATGAGTGGATTGATAAAATGTGGTATATGTATACCATGGAGTACTATTCAGCTTTAAGAAACAATGGTGATATAGCACCTCTTGTATACTCCTGGATAGAGCTGGAACGCATTCTACTAAGTGAAGTATCCCAAGAATGGAAAAACAAGCACCACATGTACTCACCATCAAATTGGTATTAACTGATGAACACATAAGTGTACATATAAGAATAACATCTATAGGATGTCGGGCAGGGGGGAGGGGGGAGGAGGGGACGGATATATGCATACACAAAGAGTGCAATGCACACCATCCGAGAGATGGACACGCTTGAAACTCAGACTTG